>LPNX010614722.1:209941-261677 GCA_001517045.1 Pseudotsuga menziesii
AGCTGTAAATTGGGAGAATCCCTTAACGTACCGTCGGTAATAAGTGCACAGACCTAAGAAACCTCTCAATTCTGTAACTGTTTTTGGCGCGGGCCAATCTCTGATAGCTCGGATTTTCTCCATGTCAAAATGTACTCCTTCTGCATTGATTATGTGTCCTAAATACAACATTTCCTTCATGCCAAACTCACACTTGGACATTTTCGTATAAAGCGAATGTTCTTCTAAAATACTCAATGCTTTGTCCAGGTGTTTCAGATGCTCTTCCCATGTTTTGCTGTAAATTAGGATGTCATCAAAGAATACGAGCAAAAACTTACGTAGCTGTGCTCTGAAGGTGTGGTTCATGCATGACTGAAAAGTGTCTGGAGCATTGGTAAGTCCAAAGGGCATGACCAAAAACTCATAGTGACCATAGTGACAGCGAAAAACTGTTTTGGAGATGTCCTGGTCCCTTACCCTAATCTGATGGTATCCCGAGCGAAGATCGATCTTGGAGAAGTATTGAGCTCCCCGAAGCTCATCCACGAGTTCGTCAATTCTGGGAATGGGATACCTGTTCTTAATGGTCTTTTTGTTGAGTGCTTGATAATCGATGCACATTCGCAGTGTACCATCCTTCTTTTTGACCAGTACTACTGAGGATGCAAAGGGGCTAGAACTGGGCCGAATATATCCAAGCTCCAGTAATTCTTTGATTGTTTTCTCAATCTCATCCTTGTACCTTTTGGGATGTCTGTAAGGAGTGGTGATGACTGCCTGTGTCCCCTCCTCTAGCTCGATGATGTGTTCAAAACCTTGGTCTGGTGGTCTACCTGATGGAAGGTCCCGAAAAACCTTTTCATGTTTCTTTAGCAAGGTTTGAATGTCACTTGGGTGTTGTGTGCAGGTCTGTGGGGGTTTCCTGAAGGTGACCAAACATTCTGCAGCCCATTCTATATCATCCTGTCGGAGTACTGCCTCCATCCTCTGTGACGAGACCGGTTTTGGGGGATAAGTGTTCATGCCCCTCGAAACTACCCGTTTGCCGTCTGGCCCCTGGAACTCCATTTCTATTGCCCTGTAGTTTGTAGTGTATTTCCCTATAGAATAAAGCCACTGAACACCCAATACCACATGAGTATCCGCTACATCCACTACATAGAAAGAGTCTGTCATCTGATAGTTATCTAAGGCGATATTCAATTTTGGGATCCAGTAGTTGCACTCCATGCTGGAGTTCCCGGCTACTGCTACAGTGAATCCTTCGAACTTCTCGGTTTGATTACCTCTCTTGGCTACCCAAGCGGAGTCAATGAAATTGTGAGTGGCTCCCCCATCAATCAATACTCCTACTTTGTGACCCTGTACTACTCTCCTGACCCTGAGAGTATGGAATCTTGGTACTCCAGATAATGTAGCAATGACCCCCTCTGGTGTATCACCCTGGTGTGATTCCTCCTCAGCTGCCCGTAGTTCTTCTGTGGCTTCCTACTCCGAGTCGTCCTCATCACTGTCTGAATATACCTCAATGTAGTGAGCCTTCGCCTTCCCTGCACACCTATGTCCTGGTACCCATGGTTCCTGACAGGTGAAGCATAGTTTCTTCCTTCTTAGATCTTTCCTAGTGTCCTCGTCTAACCAGGTTTTCTTGAGCACATCCTGCTGGAAAGGTTTCCTGTCCTTGTCCCTAACAGGAAAATTGGTTTTCAGTGGGAATTTGTTTTTGGGGACTGAATCCTGAAGATCTCTTGCTCTGCTAATGGCATCCTGCAGAGTGAGGGGTTTGTAGGCTTTCACCCATCTCCGTAGTGGCTCTGTGAGGGCCTCAGTGAATAACATAGTCAATCTGCTCTCTGACACGTCTGTTACCATAACGGCTATCCTCTGAAACTCTGAAATGAAAGCTTCTGCACTACCGGTCTGTTTGAGTTGAGCCAACTCCCTAAAATGTATCTCTGGATCTTCCCTGTCAAACCTCTCTATGAGCTTCTGAGTGAACTCACTGTAGGAATGTATGGTGTTGTGGCCCAATGTCACCAGTCCGTGGTACCACCACTCGTGAGCCTCTCCGTCCAGGTGAAGTGTAGCCAATTTAATGGCGTCTGTCTCTGTCATGGGGTTGAGTTGGAAATAGGTATCCAACTTTTGAACCCATATCCTCGCTGATCCTCCATGAGTCCCATCAAAGTTTGGGATGGGCAACCTGCCCAAGGTCTTCTGTAGCTCATAGTTGTGATTGAAACCCTTGTTGAAATCCTGGGCCTGTTTCTACTCTTCATGTTGCAGAAATCTGAAAAAGACATGGCAGCATGAAATTCATCCCCTAAGTCTCTATGCTCCTGTAAATAAGCCCCAAAAGGCTCGCTAGGTTCTACCTGCATGACCGGGCCCCCTACTGTATCTGCCAAGAAGTGAGGCATGGTAGGCCTAATAGAAGGTCTGCTGTATATGTGCGGAGTATTCTGAATGTTAGTGTATGCTATCTTTCCACTGCTGCTTGTAGATCCCCGATCTACCGGTGAGGGAGGTCACAGGTGTACTGTTGATACCTGTTTCCGGTTTCGCTGATAATCTGTTGATTGCATTGAGTACATCTTTTTGTCCTTTGGCTAAGTCTTGCAATGCAGAGACCAAGCTGCGAAACTCCATCCGATCCTCCTCTTCTCCAATTCCTTTTTCCCTATCCGAGTGTATACCTGTTTGTTCCATATCTGAATTGGTATCTTCTAGTTGGATATCCTCAAACTCCCCTGTGTATCTACTCTTTCTCCTCCTATAGGTTACAAAAGGGTCTCCTCCTGTATTCATCTACGTTTCATTTCTTAAGCCCACAGCTGGCCAAGAAGATAGCTCTGATACCACTGTAATATCCCAAATCCCGATATTTTCTATTTCTAAGCAAATATGCTGATACAACTGGGCATGCAAACTGCCATGCAAAAATCCCTATTTTATAGCAAAAATTAGGGTTAGGGTTTGTGGGACAGAATGAACACTTACCATTGATAAGCCGACTAGACTGCTCCTGAGATAGTATGCAAGCACCGAGAACTGGATCGGAGATGGGCAGATCTCTTCTGCTTCCGGTGAACCCCCAGCAGCAAGAACCCAAGTCAGAAAAGGGTGACGCTTTCAGTGAAGAAGGTGTCTGATGATGCTGCCGATTTGCAGGACTGATATCCTTCCTGTGCCGGAGAGAATTCTTGGTACATGCGGGATTTCTGAGATCTCTAGGCAGGATAGCGACTTGCTCCAGAGAGACAGCTGCTCACGCCCCCTGGATCCCGGAATTGCTGATAACTGCTCCGGATGAGCACGGACGGATCTGATAATCACCGGGTACCGGAGTATGATGCTGATGATGAGAATGGTGCCTGAGTTTCGGAGTAAAGCTGAGATCTGAAGGCCTTGCGACTGATTAGGGCTTTCTGGCTGAAAACCCCCCCTTACGGCTGCACACGTGTCCCTGCAACGATCTATACCATATACTGGATAACTTATGAATGAATGTAAGAACAAATGGTGAACCTGTATGGCTTACCCGGGATGAGACTAGGACAGATGTTTCACTGCTGAGATCCTGTTAGCTGAAGACTCCGTCTCCAACCCCAACTGCTGTGCGGCACGCTGTGCTGCTATCCAAGAGCTCCCAAAATAATAATAATCAAAAGTGAAGTCTCCTTTCGCTTTATCCCTCCTTTATAATTTCAACTGCGAAAACCCTAATCTTTAACCTAATTAGGTCACTTTATCTTCTAATTTGCAGTTGACTTGCATGCATGCGAATGGAGACTTAAAGAGTGCATGCATCATTAAATAATGCTTGGATGGCATGCACGGAGGTGGCCTTTGGCCCCGGCGACCCTTCTTGACCAATGATGATGCCCTAGATCTTCTATGGATGGCATCAGTCCTCAGCTGATTCCCTAGCTATCAGTAACCGCTCGAACCCACAGGAATCACATAGGTTAGCGGTTTTGGGCCTCAAGGCCTAATCGGAAGAGGACATTACAGTGTTGACACAAAGTGGAGCTACGAGTGTTGCCCTTGGGTGTAGTGATGAAAATTTAAGAAGAGAAGGAGAAATAAAAATGAAAATAAAAACTCCATGACAAACCAAATATGTTTAGAAAAGGAAAGCAATAAACGAGTATTAACCATCATGCAAGAAAGTAACAACTAGACAATGAAGGTAAATTATGAAACTGAAAAGGATAACAGGGAGAGAAATTATAACTTTACTTATCTAAGCACAATTAATGCAATGCAAGTGCCCGCTAGGGCATGATGAGAGAGAAATACAATTAGGGAATGCTATAATATATTTGTAAGCTATGTAAAGTTAATGTAGTAAATGAAAATAATGAAATAGAGAATTAAAAGCATGATACTGACACTTACATGAGTGTCGATGTTGACATGTGGAAGCCTGCTGGTTCATCAAAACATAAAATATGATGCACATGAAGCATGGATATTGTGATGCCATCCGATCATGTACTTGTAAGAAAATGCTATAATTGTGCCCTGACTTTTGAAATGGTGACATACACTCCTAGGAAGATTAGGGGAAAAGTGAGTGAAAAGAGAAAGGAGAAAGGAGGATCTTACTGCAAGGGGAGCAAGGATGAAAAGAAGAACAAGAAAGCACAACCAACAAATGCCATTGCACATTAAACATCTTGCCCCAAGAAGGGATAAGGGCAAAGAAAGAGGCAACCTACCTCTATAGGAGAAAACCTACTCATATAGGATCTTACCTCTGGCATATAAATCCTCAAATGGAGTCATCTCCAAGGATGCATGATGCCATTTGTTGTATGAAAACTCCAAGTTCAGGTAATCTCCCCACTTGGATGATTTATCTATCACATAAATGTGGAGGATGTCTTCAATCATTTGATTCATTGTCACTATCTTCTCTTTTGGTTTTGAATGGCAGGCAGTGCTAAAATTCAGGTTGGTGCCCAAATATTAAAAAAGACTTCCAAAATTTGCAACTGAAATTCATATCCCTATTGGAAATGTTGATGTATTTGTAACTTTGGAAGATATTCTGATGTATATTATCATTGTATGTTGTTGTACCTCCATTGGAGATGTGTTTTCCTCCTTGTCGGATGTCTTTATTGTGTCTAGACCTTGAGGTACAACCTCCGTTGTAAGTTGGGGCAATAGTCCCCAGTGTAACATCATGAAATGTGTATTTGGAGTCTCTCTAGGAGAAGTCCGCCCTGTTAGGGTAACATGTCTGCCCTAGTCATGTAATAGGTCAGTCACTTGATTAGTATATATAGGGAGGCACCCTCCCTCATTTATACACACCTCAAACTCATTCAAGTTCACATGAGAGAGAGAGAGAGACAAGGGAGGAGAGATAGATAGCTGTTGAATACTGTTAGAGATTTAGCTCTGGAGGCACTCCGCATGTTTTTGTCTTGTATGCAAAAGTGACCATGCATTAGCTAGGCTATTTTACTTTGTAATGTTGTTTTATAAAGTTTAAAGTGACTCTTATGTAAATGGGACTTTTTATAAAGTATTCCCTTGTTTTAATTTTATAAAGTGACTTTATGAGATAAAGTGCACTTGTTTCATGAAGTAAATGTGACTTTATTAAAATTAAATGCAACTGCTTTTGGGGGGGAAGTAGCTCAACCCTTGATCTTGAAAAGACAAGATTTAATCTTGGCCTTTGGATTTAGGGAATGGGGAAGGTGAAAAGTCACTCTCAAGTTATAAGAGAGAGCCTAGGGTAGTGTGCAAGACAAGTTGAAGGAAAGCATTTCCAAGAGTGAGCATTTGGCTGAGTTATTTGCAGAGAGAGTTGGAATTTTTCTCAAGTGGGCACGAATCCCAAGGATAATTTTTTTCTCTCAAGAGGGCACGAATCCCAAGGAGATGGGCACGTTTCCCAAGGCATTTAGTTTCTGCTGAGTTGTATTGTTTTGTACAGTCATTACGGTACATCAGTGGCACAAGTTTTGAGAAAAAATTTCTGGGCACAGAAATCGAGGTGGGCACGAAAATCAAGAAATCTGGTACACTCATTAATGCTGAAATAAATGTTGCTGTAAATTAATTTACTGCCTGAAAAATGCTGCAATAAAATTTCTCTTGCACTGGTTTTCCTCGGGGTGGGGTTTTTCCAAGGTCACATTGACCAAATTTTTGTTGTTTTATGGGTTTATCTGTCTGTTGTTTTTTATATGTATTTTCACTGCTACAGACTTAGCTTCAATGTTTCAGCTTGTTGGGTTGTTGATTTAAGTGCATGAGAAGTGTTTTTTTATTAATGACATATCTAAGTCTGAAATTTGGGCAAACTAAGTGTTTGACAAAAGTCTGAATTTTTTGTCAATATTTCTACATGGTATTAGAGCCGAGGCTCTGAGATTACAGCTGATTGTGGGGACAACAATAGTGTTGAGTTGTTGGGAAAGGGTTATTGCTGTGGTTTTTAACAACTTGTGTGTTGGAAAAACATTATCTGGATGTGACTTGCAAGTGGTGGGGAAGAGTGAAGATATTGTTCTTTTGGTGGTCTATTTTTTTCTTTGATAGCAGAGATGGCTGCATGCATCAGATATGAGGATCGGTTGGATGGTATGTCCAACTACTTGCAGTGGAATGTCAGGATGACTGCTGTTCTCAAGGAAAACAGACTATGGACCATAGTTAGCACCATGGTAACTCCTCTTGCTGATACTGATCCTATTGCTTTGGATATTCATGAGGTAAAAGAGGCCAAAGCCCAAAGATTGATTCTGGATGGTATAAAGGACCACCTTATTCCACATGTAGCCGAGAAGAAGACTGCTTATAATATGTGGACTACATTGAAAGGCTTGTATGAGGCTAAGAATAAGAACCGGATAATGGCTCTCAAGGAAAAATTGAAGGGAACCAAGATGGCCATGGGTGAGAGTGTAGCTTCTTTTCTTACCCGGGTGGCCCAGATAAAAGATGAGCTAGCTGCAGTTGGAGAAGTCATTTCTGATTATGAGTTAGTGAGGATAGCCTCGAAAGGCTTCACTAAGGAATGGGAAGTCTTTGTGAAGTGTGTGGTTGTTCGAGAAGACCTTCCATATTGGAGCAGATTATGGGATGATTTCACTCAAGAGGAGATTCGGGAAGGATCTCAAGGTAGTGGACAGAAGGAGGGTGCTAGTGAAGAGAATGTTGCTCTTTCTGCTAAGAGCAAGAAGAAGTCCAAGAAGGACTTGAGCAAAGTTCGATGTTTTGCTTGCAACCAGTATGGCCACTTTGCTTCTTTGTGTCCTGAGAAGAAGAAGGAGGAGGAAGCTATAGTTGTTGCAGCTACAGCAGAAGAAGAGGACTTTGTTAGAAGATTCGAGAAGGAGTTCTTGTTGTTCTCCCGTATTTCTTGTGCCGGCAGCAATGGAGTAGTTCAGAATGGTACTTGGTATGTTGACAGTGGAGGCTCACGTCATATGACTGGAATATGGCATATATTCCGTATCATTTTTGAGACTGGTCCTGACCAGTTTGTTCAGTTAGAAGGGGGACATGCACATGCAATGTGAGGAGTTGAAAAAGTCAGATTCCAACTTAGTCATGGAGGATACATTGATCAGGATGGGGTCCTCATTGTTTTATGGATGAGGGTAAACTTGCTCTCGGTCTTAGCCTTGGAAGATGCAGGGTATTCGACATTGTTTCGGAGGCATGATCTAGGACATATTTATATATACTCAGAGAGAGCGGGACTGATTGATTCACAATTAATTGGTGATCAGTTCGGTGAGCTGTAGAAGTTTAGTGCACATCCAACGGTTGATGAATTGAACGAGGAGCAGGAGGCTCCTGAGGCTGCAGTGGCGCCAAGGGTACAATCTCAAGTTCCAATGGAAGAGAGGGAGTCTTTTCTGAGTATTGGCAGGAGGCTCAGCCAGCATGAGCGAACCAATGCTCAAGAGTGGGGAATTGATTCTCCTAAGAGCTCAGGGTTTAGGGTGGATGCCAGAAGGTTATCTTAAGATTTGAGTTTAGTGTAGGTTGTAGCGTTGGTTCCAGGTTCAGAGGGAGCTCGTACAACAAACAGTGTGATGGATTTGAGGACGAGACCTGTTGATGATGGCAGTGAGTACCTCCCTCGCTAAGAGGGAGTGTTAGAGATTTAGCTCTGGAGGCACTCCGCATGTTTTTGTCTTGTATGCGGAAGTGACCATGCACTAACTAGGCTACTTTACTTTGTAATGTTGTTTTATAAAGTTTAAAGTGACTTTTATGTAAATGAGACTTTTTATAAAGTATCCCCTTGTTTTAATTTTATAAAGTGACTTTATGAGATAAAGTGCACTTGTTTCATAAAGTAAATGTGACTTTATTAAAATTAAATGTAACCGCTTTTGGGGGGAAAGTATCTCAACCCTTGATCTTGAAAAGGCAAGATTTAATCGTGGCCTTTGGATTTAGGGAATGGGGAAGGTGAAAAGTCACTCTCAAGTTATAAGAGAGAGCCTAGGGTAGTGTGCAAGACAAGTTGAAGGAAAACATTTCCAAGAGTGAGCATTTGACTGAGTTATTTGTAGAGAGAGAGGGAGCTGCAATTTTTCTCAAGTGGGCATGAATCCCAAGGAGATTTTTTTTTCAAGAGGGCACAAATCCCAAGGAATTTAGTTTCCACTGAGTTGTACTATTCGTACAGTACAACAGTGGCACAAATTTCAAGAAATTTCTGGGCATGATTTTCGAGAAGAGAATTTTTTTCTTTTTCCTGGGCATGAAAATCCGTACAGTTCCGTACTGTCCGTATAGTCTACTGGACACGGAAATCAAGGTGGGCACAAAAATCAAGAAATCTGGTAGTCATTAATGCTGAAATAAATATTGCTGTAAATTAATTTTCTGCTTGATAAATGATGCAATAAAATTTCTCTTGGACTGGTTTTCCCCGGGGTGGGGTTTTTCCAGGGTCATATTGACCAAATTTCTGCTGTTTTATGGGTTTATTAGTATGCTGTTTTTTATTTGTATTTCCGCTGCTATAGACTTAATTTCAGTGTTTCTGCTTGTTGGGTTGTTGATTTAAATGCATGAGAAGTGTTTTTTTAATTAATGACATGTCTAAGTCTGAAATCTGGGCAAACTAAGTGTTTGACAAAAGTCTGAATTTTTTGTCAATATTTCTACAAATACTTCTTATTACTGGGTTTGATCATCTTATGACACAGTCTTTTTGACTGTAGTATTATGAGGAAGTTTTCGAGGTTTTCTCCTTTATGGCTTCCCCTGTGAAAATCTTTGTGTCTAGTGTATCTGTTATATCTTATGCATCTTGCTATACTTGTTATTCTTTTAGACAAAGATCCTAAGTAAGCTAATAAGATCCGTAAAAACTAACAAGAAATGATTTCCTTGTGTACTCCATGCAATCTGAAATCTATTTTGCAAATAGTTTTGCAATATCTACAACCTCATGTGTAAATTGAACAAGACTAAAACGAACTTCCTAGGATAACTTATCAATCAGAACCATGATTGAATCACGCCCTTTCTTTTAGGCAATATGATGATGAAACTCATTTTCACTACCCCCCATTTCCATGTCAAAAGTGGCAGAGGTTGCAGCAATGTTGCTGGATGTTGATGCTCAACCTTGACTTGCTAACATTCCATGCATCTTGCAGTATATTCTGTAATATACTTCTTCATTCTTGACCGAAAGTATTGATTCCTTGTTGCAATTGTTTTTTAGTAGCACAAATGGTTAGATTATGGCATCTTATGTATTTGATTCAAAATGTCTCAACTTTCTTCGAAAGTCCTAAGAGTTGGGAATGTATTCTCTATTTTTATAAAGAATATTTTTGTCATTCATCTGATAAAATTTCATACCTTTGCTTTTGTTTCTCTTTCTACAATCAATCTTTCAGTTGGATAAAATGTTCATATTTATCAAGGGAGTCGATAACTCTTTTTTTTTAAATTTGATTTGGAAATGTTTTATTGTTGTAAATTAGTTGATCCTTCTATTGCCTTCTATTGCCGATAACAGACATTTACAAAAAAAAACCAAGCCCTCCCATTTATGGGAAAATAGGCTTGGAAATCAAACTGGCAGTCTCCCTCGAAAGGAAACGAGACAATACCAGAGTGATTGTGAGTTTTTAAGAAGTCTTAGAAATGTATCTTCCATGAAAACAAAAAGTATCACCATTAACTGAAGTTTTAAACAAAAATTAACTAGAACATAGACAATCTAAAAAACATGGTCAATCAACAGACTGTTCATGAAACTCGAGCTTCATGCCCAGCCTCTTAGTGAACCCAGCCTGATTGTCCAGAATCCTTTGCAGGAGCAACATAATTTTGTCCTACTGAAGTAGAATTTACCCATGATGTTCATCCTTTTCGACCAAAGTTTTGCCGAGGATCATCTTTTGTGACCATTGCAGCTCCAGGGATTTCTGATATAGAGTGAGTCTGCCTTTAGAGGAACCAGGATCTAGGACCAAGTCCTTGAATTCTTTTTTGGTTTCCTTTGATCCCAAGCACATTCCTTCAATTTCAGCCTCTCTCTCTCAGTGCGCTGGATGTTGGCTTGGACTGAATTAGGGATTTCTCTTTTGTATCGTTTTCTCTTTTCCACCAGTTGTTTATGAACCCGGAGGGGCAAGCTCATAGGTTCCGACTTACCAGTCATGGGAGGGAAGGAAGCATGGCGAGAGTGCTTTCGGGGAGGCATAATTTCAGACAGGAAGGCAACCGTCGAGAGCAGGAGAAAAACTTGGTAAGGGGTCGGGTAGAGTCTGATATCACTGGCCATGGCGTTCGGGGAATACCCAACCGGGTTGTGAGACAGAGCCCAGAAAATCAACGGTGCAGCAAGACTATCAACCGGGTTGAGAAGAAGAACCCCGAAAATCAACTTTGCGGCCAAGACAAGGAGGCGGTGAAGAGACAGAGCCTGAGTGCTCCAGAATTGGTTACTCAAACAAACAATAGGAGGAGGTCGAATCTTACCCGCGAAATCCCTAGCCTGGCTGAAATTGCAATTGCAGACCGCAGTGTTCAAAGGGCTCCTCCGCTCGCCAGTATCGCACCACCTTTCAGCA
Organism: Pseudotsuga menziesii; assembly: GCA_001517045.1. Taxonomy (NCBI): domain Eukaryota; kingdom Viridiplantae; phylum Streptophyta; class Pinopsida; order Pinales; family Pinaceae; genus Pseudotsuga; species Pseudotsuga menziesii. The sequence goes on from LPNX010614722.1 coordinate 221,005, forward strand.
AGTAGGAACGGGAATGCACCGACCTCTGACACGAATCTACTGTGAAGGAGCTCCATAGGGAGCTTCAAAGAGATGGTCTGTCGACAAACATAATTCAGTATAGCCTTCCAGCTGAGAGGGTGAGTCTCTATAAAGCTCGGTGGAATATTATTATGAACCAGCATGCTGGAAATCTGCCAGCCTCTCCACCATATCATCCCATTCGAGAACATAATTTCCCTAAACCTTGTCATGATTACCAAGTCCTGTGCATTTGTACGAGTCCCCTTACAAAATTGAAGCCACAACCGTCGTTTGTCAAGTGCTTAGGAGTGCGATCCTGTCCTTTGCAGTCGACGCATGGTAAATGCGCTCTTAACAGAGGTCGGACAAGGGTGGTGAGGTGGTAGCACCAGGGACAGTAAGTTGTGCCGCATGCCTCTTAGCCTCCCCCTCAACCAAACACGTGTTCACCCGCCGTGGGGAGATTTGGAAATGGTAATAGCCGCTACATGTGTCTTTCTGCTGAATCCATTCGCAACTCTGTTCTCTTATCCTTTTATGCTTTTTTTCTCAAAAGCAAACTCATAAAGAAATTCCAACTATCTTGGCAACGTGGAATTTAAGTTTCATTGGTTGAAGAAATACTTCAACTTTTATGGTCTATTCTTAGCTTGAATATTTTTCCCATCAAGTAGTGCCTCCACATTTTCAATGTGTGCACTATTGCAGCAAGCTCTAGGTCATGAGTAGGATCATTTGTCTCATGTTCTTTCATCTTTCTTGACTCATAATATATATAATATTTACATGATTAGGCAATGCATACATTAGTGCAAACAATGAAATCTTCAGCTGGATCAACAATTTTCATTATTGGGCACTATTGAGGAGCTTCTTTAACAGCTGAAAACTTTACTTACTTTTCTTTGACCACTCATACTTTTCCCCCTTCTTTTGCAAAGAAATGCTTTATGTACAACTTGTGCTCTCTCAGGACTTGAAATTCGCAAGTGATTCTCATGCTCTCTTTTAGACTTGGATTAAATAAGTATATCATCAAGAAAAACAAGAACAAATTTGTCCAAATACTTACTGAATACACTATTCATGAGGCACAATAATGTAGCCAGGGCATTTGTAAGACTGAATGGAACCATTAGAAATTCACAATGGACATACCTCTTTTTGAATGCTGCCTTGTAAATTTCATCTTCCTTGTTTTTGACTTGATGATAGCCCGATATCAAATCAATGTTTGATAATACTTTTGCTTCTCTTATTTAGTCACAAGTCATCAATTCTAGGCAATGGATACTTGTTATTTTTTGTAACTTTATTCAACGATTTGTAGTTCTTATTTTTTGCAATTGTATTTTCAGCTCCATTAACTTCGGGGCACTCATTTGATAAGGAGTCACGGGAATTTGTGTAGCTCCAGTTACAAGATTAACTAAGAAGTCAATGTTCCTCTCTGGAGTAAGTCATGGCACTTCATACAGAACTACATAACTAAAATCTTGCAACATAGCGAAACTTCAAGTTTTGGGCCTTTATCTTATGTTGCTTGCAAAACATGGGTTGCATGGAATTGGTGTTAGTTTTTACAAGATTATAACAATATAACTTAATTGCAAATAAACAATAGGATCTCTAGAAGAAAGAGTCAAGACAAAGCACAAAAACAAAGAACACAAGAATTTATCTTGGGAAACCCAATCGAGAAAAACCCAGCAAACCTTCATATGGAGATGATAGATTTTGAGAGTAGAGAGAAGAAGAAAGAGAGAGAAAAGATCTCTATAAGATACAATCCCATAAAACACTCCTTCTGACTACAATAGTGCACCTTCTTCTGCTAGAGAAAACTTATTGTGAGTGAGTAACAAATGAGGAGGGGCGCCTCTTATTTATACTAATTTTTCAAGTGACTTTTTATTGGGGCCGACTTGATTGACTTATTGGGGCTGACCTACCTTGGGGAAATAAAAAAAATATATTAAGAATAACTTATGAAGTTGCACAAATTCCAACACTCCCTCTCAACAAGGAAGGTACTCTTCAGATATAGTCATCATTAGCAACACAAACATCTGGGTCTCTTATGTACATCTCATCTGTCTCGATCATCTCTATACATATTGAAGGTTGTCAACACCGTCTTCATCTGTCCAGAGTGCAGTAATCAACATCTCATCTACTATAAGTCAAGTCCGTCTCTAACCGAGAACTAGGACATGCTTCACACGACCATATACTACCAGCTCATGGCAAGTGTTGGTGGGAAGTCTCCTACACCAAGTTGATAAACAGGGCTGATGGGAATTCTCCAAAACACCAGGTTAAGAACTAGGACAGTTAGAGGTCACCAGTGTACACGACCATCTACTACCATTTCATCTCAAGAGCTGGTGGGAATACTCCAAAACACCAGATTGATAAACAAAACGAATAGTGGTCACCAGTGCACATGACCACTACTATTTGCCCGTCTCACAGTACTAATGGGATTTCTCCCATGCCAGGATGAGATTCAGAATGAGTAGAGGCACCAATGTGAAAGCAACGTAGATGACTCTCAACTTTCCCTCTCCACGAAGGATGCATTTTCTTCTACTCCAAGTCTTCTGCGAAAGTGTTGAAACTTTGTCTTGAGAAGAGGCTTAGTAAAAACACCTGCAGTTTGGTCATTTGTCGAAACATATTGTAACTCGACCACACTTTTCTGCACCATATCACGAATGTAGTGATATCGAATCTCTATATGCTTCGTCTTGTCGTGAAACATGGGATTCACTGACATCTATATACAACTCTCGTTGTCACAATGAATCACAATTGGTCCTGGAATCTGACCAAATAATCCAGCAAATAGTTTTCGAAGCCATATTGCTTCTCGGGTTGCTGTACTAGCAGCCATATACTCGACCTCTACAGTGCTAAGTGCTACTGAGGTCTGCTTCCTACTACTCCAGGAAATCCCTGCAGAGCCCAAACTGAAGCAACATCCAGAAGTATTGTTCCTGTCTGCAACACATCCGACCCAATCCGAGTCAGAAAATATTTGCAATATCATATCACATACTGAAGCATATCTTAGACCATATCCCACAGTGCCATGTAAGTATATGAGAAAATGTTTTGCAGAAACCCAGTGAATCTGCCTCAGATCACTCATAAACTGGTTAATAGTGTTCACAACAAAACATATACCTGGTCTGGTGTTCGTTAGATACATCAGAGAGCCAATCAACTGGCGATACATGGTGGGATCAATCATATTAGAATTTGAGGTAGATTCCTTCACCTTCTTGAAATTTGCATCCATTGGAGTAGCCGTGGACTTGTAGTCCAACATCTTGAATCTCTTCAAAATACCAATGGTGTATTTTCCTTGACTTGGGAAAATTTCTTTCTGCCTTTGCCATACTTCTAATCCCAAGAAGTAATGCATCAATCCACGGTCCTTCATTTCAAACTCAGAGGCAGCTTCTTTTTACACCATCCAATTAGTTTCTCATTTCTTGTGAGAAACAAGTCATCAACATACAAGACCAAAATTAGTGGCTCATCATCCACAATTGTATAGTAAAGATTAGGATCTGCATCACTCTTGGTGAATTCCAAGTTTACAAGGTATCCGTTTATTCGTCCATACCAAGCACGAGGTGCTTGCATGAGTCCATATAATGCCTTTTTCAGTTTACATATGTGAGAATCTTTCCCATGGACAATAAACCCTTCTTGTTGTTTAATGTAAACTTCTTCCTTGATAATACTATTGAGGAAGGCAGTCTTTACATCCATCTGATGCAGCTTCCATCCCATAGCTGAAGCAATAGCAATGATGGTTCTGATGGAAGTATATCGAGCCACAAGAGCAAATTTTTCATCATAGTCAATTCCCTCTTTCTAAGAGAATCTTCTGGCAACAAATCTAGCCTTTTGTTTTTCCACACTTCCATCTGGTCCGTGTTTAATCTTGAAAAGCCATTTTGAGGTCATTACTCACTTACCCTCAGGTCTCGATACAACCTCCCATACATCATTCTTCATGATGTACTGGGATTCCTCTATCATGGCATCCTCCCAAACTTGGTGTTCAAATGCTTCTTCGTACGTGGTAGGCTCTGAGTCAATGATGTGACTCATCAATGCTACATAACTCGAGAACCTTTGAGGCCTTTTGCTTTCTTGATGGGTTCAGTGTGGGGCTTCGTGCCCCTCTGCATCCTGTAATGTCTGTTGTGCCCATCTAGGCCTTTTTCGGCTTACTGCCATATCTGTGGGGGCATCAACTGGATCAATGGGATCGATAGTTCTTTATTTTCTTCAGACTCCCTCTTAACTTTTGGAGGGGGAGATGATCTCATCTCTTTGTCATCATCGATCTCCATATCGGATCCTCTTCCTTTTCGGATAGCCATCTCTTCTTGAAATGTCACATCCACACTTACTTCGATCTGCATCGATCTTGGAATGTATATTTTGTAAGCCTTTGAAGACTCACTTTATCCCACAATTGTTCTCTTCTTGTGTGAAGGTTCTAGCTTCGTCCTTTTATCCTTGGGCACATGAATGTAGACTGGGCATCCAAAGATACGAAGGTGCCCCACTTCTGGATTCACTCCTTTGAAAGCTTCTTCCGGAGTCATGTTCTTCAAGATTTTATGAGGGCATCTGTTTTGTACATGAACAACCGTTCTAGATGCTTCTGCCCATAAGAACATTGGTGGACTCTGGTCATGTATCATAGCTTTGACTGCCTCCACAATTGTTCGGTTCTTTCTTTCTGCAACCCCATTTTGTTGAGGGTTGTAGGGCACTGTGATCTCCCTCTTAATTCCTGCTTCCTTGTAGAAATCATTAATTCTATAGAGGTATATTCTCCACCATTGTTTGATCTCAAGATCTTAATCCTTCTTCTTGACAGATTCTTGACTTGTGCTTTGAGTTCTTTGAATTTGTTGAGTACTTCCTTGGATTCCTTGGTCTTGAGAAAGTAGATCCACGTCTTTCGTGAGTGGTCATCAATAAATGTTACATAGTAGTTGTAACCACCCAATGAAGTAACAGTCATGGGTCTGCACTAGTCAAAGTGGACTATATCCAATATTCCCTTGGATCTGCTTTCACTTTTCAGAAAGGAACCCTTGGTATTCTTACCAAGTGCACATCCTCTACATATACCATCATGGTCTACATGAAGCATTGGTAGACTTGTCACCATGTTCCTTAATGTTGGGAGAGCTTGATAGTTTAGATGAGCTAGTGTTATGTGCCATAGATCATTAATGTTGGTGGAATCATGAACTAAATCTTGAGCTGGTATGGTGCTCAATCGATACAAGCTCTCCTCCCTTACACCAATCCCTTTTGCTGTGTTCATGCTAGAATTCTTGTGCCATGCAAGTATATTTCCATCTGCAAATGTAACTCTATATCTCTTGTCCTCTAAGGCGGAGATGGAGACAAGATTTATTTTCATACCAGGTACATAAAGTACATCATTAAGATGATGTAGGTCATTGGATTCTAACTGAAGAGAGGGAGATCCAAATCCTTTCAAAGTGTAGTTGGCATCATCTCTAAGTACAACACGAAGATGGGATTCTTTCTCAATAACTTACTGTCACGTCCCCATCCCTCCCGACCGGCGAAGAGGACGCGACCCAAGCTTCCAGCACCCAGGCTAAGGGCCCCGTGAACATGTGTATGCACAAAGTTGCTGAAACAGAATGCTGAACGGAAATACATTGAAGTAAAACATGCACCAATGCCATTGTTTATCACACACAGCTATAGAATAAGCACACATGATTATTTATCATGCACAGAGGCAATTATTCAACATTTACAGCTACAATTATGTATCTTGCACAACGGAATTAACGTGCATTCATACAAGCATTCCTTCAACATGTTCATATCATTCATTAACAGAAAATAAGGTTGCAGAAGTAAAAATGGACAAGATTACTTATCTTATAAGAACTCGATCCGCAACCAGCTACGTCGCTGCAACGTTCCACCCAACCATAGGCCAGCGTGCTCCTTAGTCTCTCAGCAGCGCTGCCACCCCCGAGCTGGGCATGATTCTCCAAGGAATAAGGGAACTAGCAGGATGACACATAGCCAAGTATACACAAACATAGCCAAGCCAACACAGTTGGGTTTATCAGGCCATCCAGGAGTTGGGAAAGGCTAATTGCTAAGCTGGTGAGCTCGTATTAGAGCCAAGGACACCTACACCAGAACTAGCCTGGCTTCTAAGACACCCACACACACCCAACACAAGGAATCAGTCCCTTCTCTGCTACACAGTCCCTCAGGCCCTGCATTTCCTTCCAGTGCTATTCAGGGGTTGTGGAGAAGAAAGCCGGCCCTCTAGCTCTGTCTGTGTGGTTTCCAATACCAGGTTTATCAAGCAAACCAAGCCCCCATCCCTGCTCCCAACACAGTCCGAAGACCAACCATTGCACGCATGCAACTACTCAGCAATTACAGCTTAACAAGGAAACGAATCCCAAGTGAATTATACAGTCCCAAACGCATCGGTGAACATGGGGGAAGGACAACAGTCCCGAAATGTAATCAGTGAGCACAGCTCACAACATGGGAAAACGACCCCAAACAGTCTGTGCGTGAGAGCAGCTCGCACCAGACCCCAAATGTAAATAAGACCACAACAATCACAGCATGAGGGAGACCACAGCCACACAACAAATCTTGAGGAGAACGGCGGCAACCGTGACTCACGGGAAGAACAACGGTTCCAATTTCAACATTAAAATGACAGGAAACAATTACACGACCATACCAGTCTATGAGACAGCCGAAAACGTGAATGGCCTTTCATAGCAATTCGTGGATGAAAGAGCACGGCTCTCAGCTCGCTGCATCAATACGAAAGCCAGGAAAATCCCTCTGCGTGAGGCACATGAACGGACATTGGTCCAGCGCGAAGATGAACAGCGCATGGATGAACAACAATGGAGATGCAGATCTGAAGTGCGTGAGAGCTTCAGCACTATCGTGGAGAGAAGGGTATCCTTTGTGGGTGATGGCGGTGGTTTTTCCTTGCCATAGTGAAGTCGACAGTGGGTGGAGTGTGCGTGTGGGTGAGGACTGACAGTCCTGCCACCCCACTCCCAAAGATAATAACTGCCTCAACCACCAGCAGCCATTCTTCAATGAAAGTGGTTGGGCAGAGCAAGGAAAGAAGACACATGGGTATTTTCCCTCATTGGCCCAAGGTTTGACAAATTCCCCACCCTTATCCTTGTGAAAATCATGCCCCTTTCTTATTTTAGTTGCTGCGATCGTAGCTGGTCGGGTTCATTTAATTAATTATAGATGCATATTTACATGATGACAAACATAATATATGCCGCATGCCCCGATATACCATCGGCGACAATTTAAATCCAAAACACAGCATAACCGATCAATGGTGGGGCTTTGGCCTTTAGCTCCACACCATGATCATTACAATATATATACATCATATACATCTAATGCAACGGGGTCAAAACCGGGGGTGTGACATTCCCCTCCCCCTTCAATAGCACTGTCCTCAGTGCTTACAAAATTGAACAAAAAGCTACACTGGTATCGCCTCAATGTTCCGCAAAATTGAACAAAAATGGATGTGCCAATCGCATGACATCCTCTAGCTCCCATGTAGCCTCTTCAGGTCCGTAGTGCTCCCATTGCACCTTTACCTGACCTATGGCCTGGTTCCGAAGCATTGTGACCTTCCTGTCGAGGATGCGCATTGGCTCGATTCGGAATTCTCCCTCGGGTTCCACCTGAATCACATCCCAATTTATCACATGGTTAGGATCATGTACATATCTCTTAAGCAAAGAAACATGAAAAACATTATGAGCTCTAGTGCTAGCAGGCAATGCAAGTCTATATGCAACTGGCCCTATTCTTTCAAGCACTTCAAACGGCCCACAGTATCTCGGTGACAACTTGGCACAACTACCAAGCTTCAAGGAACTCTTCCTTGCCCTCACTCTGAGGTAAACATGATCCCCAACACTGAACTCCCGGTTCACCCTATGCTTATCTGCATAGCTTTTCTGTCTGTCCTGTGCTGCTTTCAGCTTCTGCCTGATCTTTACAACCTCTTGCTCCATCTCCTTGAGCAACTCTGGCCCAAGCACAATCCTGTTCACTGGATTATCCCAAGTGACTGGTGTCCTACACCTTCTTCCATACAAAGCTTCATACGGACTCATCCCTAAGGATGCCTGCTGTCCATTGTTATAAGCAAACTCTACCAAGTGCAAGTAATCTTCCCACTTGGTTGGTTTGTCCATTACATACATGTGAAGCATATCTTCAAGCACCTGATTAACTCTCTCTGTCTGACCATCTGTCTGAGGATGGTATGCAGTGCTGAAGTTTAGCTTTGTACCCAAATCTGCAAACAACCCCTTCCAAAAGTTGGAAGTGAACTTGACATCCCTGTCAGAGACTATTGCCTTAGGCAATCCATGCAATTTGAAAATCTCCTTCATGAAGATCCTTGCAATGTCGCCAATCTCATACGTAGACTTAACCGGTATAAAATGTGCTGCCTTAGTCAACTTGTCTACCACAACCATGATGGAATCATGTTGTCTCCAAGTCATCGGCAATCCTGTAATAAAATCCATGGAAATAACTTCCCATTTCCATTCCGGAACTGGCAAAGGCTGCAACAAACCTGCAGGGTGTTGATGCTCAACCTTCTCCTGTTGACATTTCATACACCTTGAAATGTATTCAGCCATATCCCGTTTCATTCCTGGCCAAAAGTACTGCTTTCTAGCTGTAGCGATTGTCTTCTGATATCCATGGTGACCAGAATATGGAGCTTGATGGATTTCATCCATAACAACTCTCCTCAAATTCGCTACATTTGGAATATAAATTCTACCTTTATAAGTGAGAAGTCCGTCTTCTTCCAATTTATATCCCTCATACCTCTTCTCAAGACTTTGCTGCTGCAACTTGTCTTTTACCTGCTCATACAATTCATCTCCAGCAACATGATCAACAATCTACTGCTTCAAATCTGATTGGAAAATACTAAGAGATGCCACATGCATTTCTTGTATCTTCCTGCTGAGTGCATCAACTACCTTATTTTCCTTTCCCTTTATGTGCTTGATTTCAAAATCAAACTCACATAAAAATTCCAGCCATCTTGCTTTCCTAGCATTCAGAGTAGGCTGATCAAACAAATACTTCAAACCACAATGGTCTGTTTTGAGTTCAAATCTTCTACCCATCAAGTAATGTCTCCACGTCTTGAGAGCATGTACTATGGCCGCAAGCTCTAGGTCATGAGTGGCATAGTTCATCTCATGTTCCTTCAGCTTTCTTGACTCATAACATATCACGTGGTTGTCTTGCATAAGGACTCCTCCAAGCCCTTGTCCACATGCATCAGTACATACCACAAAATCTTTCTCTGGATCTGCAACTTTCAATACCGGTGCACTGGTGAGAAGGTTCTTCAATCTCTGGAAACTTTCTTCACACCTCGATGTCCATTCGAACTTCATCCCCTTCTTTTGCAAAGAAGTGATGGCATGTGCAACTTTGGAGAATCCCTCAATGAACCTCCTGTAGTATCCTGCAAGTCCCATGAAAATTCTCACATCTGTCACATTTCTTGGAGTAGGCCAATTCATAATGGATTCAATCTTTTCAGGGTCCACAGATATACCCTCTTCTGAGATAATGTGACCCAAATACTGAATTCTATCTCTATAGAAGTCACACTTGCTCAGTTTTGCATACAACTGATGCTCCCTGAGCAAATTCAATGTCAATCTCAAATGCTCTTCATACTCTTCCTCATTCTTAGAATAAACAAGAATGTCATCAAGGAAAACAAGAACAAACTTGTCCAAATACCTGCTGAAGACACTATTCATAAGGCACATAAATGTAGCTGGTGCATTCGTGAGACCAAATGGTACCACTACAAACTCATAATGCCCATACCTTGTCCCGAAGGCTGTCTTATGAATGTCTTCATCCTTGATTTTCACCTGATGGTAACCAGACCTCAAGTCAATCTTGGAAAATACCCTTGCTCCCCTCATTTGATCAAAGAGGTCATCAATCCTAGGCAAAGGATATTTATTCTTCACGGTAACCTTGTTCAATTGTCTGTAGTCAATACATAACCTGAGCGTACCATCTTTCTTCTTCACAAACAGAATTGGTGCTCCCCAAGGAGACACACTCGGCCGAATATACTTCTTTTCCAACAACTCTTGCAGTTGCATCTTCAATTCTAACATCTCTGGTGTACTCATCCTATAGGGTGCTTTGGACACTGGTGCTGCTCTCGGCACAAGTTCAATAGTGAAATCAATGTCCCTCTTTGGAGGAAGCCCTGGAATCTCATTAGGAAACACATCCCTGAATTTCTGTAACACCTGATAGTCCTCCAATCTAGGAGTCTCATCTCTCGTTTCCTCCAAAATCTGCGCTGCATACAACTGGCAACCCTTCCTACAGAACTTCTTTAAGTGCATAGCTGAAACTTGTCGTACTGAAATCATCTTTGGAATACCTTTCACAACTACCAGGTTTCCTTCTTCATTCATGCATTCGAAAGTCTTATTGTAGCAATCAAGCTTCACCCTGTGAGCTTCTAACCAATCCATTCCAATGAGAACATCATAGGAGCCAAGCAATAGAACATTCAGATCTACACAAGTGACCATTCCATTCATGACCAATGGACATTTCTCTACCACTTCACTAACCTTTCTCTTAGTTCCAGTGGCTAGCTGAACTAACCAAGACTTCCTATGCTTTACCTTCTTAAAAGCACAAATCTCCACTACTCTAGGAGTAATATAACTGTGCGTAGAACCAGGGTCAATCAAAATAGTAACAGATTGCTCAACAATCTTACCTGCTACTTCAACCACAGCTGACTGGTGATCTGCTTGACGGTCCTCCAGTGCTGCATAGATCCTAGGAACTGCCCTTGCTACTTGACCCACTGTTTCTGCTTCTTGAATGTTATAAGCTGGCCTTGCACTCTCATTCTCGAGTGGACAATTCCTGCGCATGTGGGGTCCTCCACATTTCCAACATTGAAGTGGTCCTCTGTTCTGTTGTGGATCCTTAGGCTTTTCTCCTGCCACTCCAACTGGCTTATTCGCAGCTTGAGATGGCTGCTTCTGCTAATTCCTGAAGCTAGAAGGTTTGAAACCTTTCTTCCTTTGGTCAAACTTCTCATTCTTCTTATCCTTCCATGCCTTATGGTAATCAGGTTTACCTTTGCTTTGTTCATAACAATACTTAGCTTTTCTTATTGCTTCTTCAAGGGTTCTAGGTTCATAAAACTCAATTCTATCTTTGTAAGATTGAGGTAATCCACTCAGAAAACGCTGGACCTTCACTTTTTCATCTCTGATGTACCGGACATACCTCGACAGCTCCAAAAACTTATTTGCATACTCTTCCATGGTTTGCTGTCCCAATCTTAGCTCATGGAACTCCTTAATCTTGTCATCATAATACCTGTCAGAGAGGTATTTCTGCTTGAAATACTTCTTGAACTGTTTCCACTTAAGTCTCCTTTCACTGATCCTCTTTACTTGCTTGAAGTGTCCCCACCAAATGGATGCTCTTCCATTTAGATTGAATATGGCAACTCTTGCCTTCATGTTTCCTGAATAATCATGCACTTGAAAGTACTTCTTTATCCCAAGAAGCCAAGCCTCAGCTTCTTGTCCCGTCTTTATCTCACCATCAAATGTAGGAGGTTTAGCTTTCTTAAATTCATCTCGAGAGCGATCCCTATGGTGCCTCTTTCTCTTTCTTTTATGAGAAGAAAAGCTTGAATCCCCGCTGGATTCTTCAGAATCAGATGACCCACTAGAAGTCCTTCTCCTTCTCCTAGTACTGCTCTTACTGCCTTCTGGTCTTGCTGTACCTCGTCCAGAGTCTATCTTCCTATGCAAGTCTGTTAAACTCTGCAACATAGCAGCATTCAACTAATGCTGCTCTTCCTGGGCTTTGATCAAGCTTCTCATGGTAGCTGCAACATCTGACGGTGTCTCTTGGAATCTCCTTCCATTAGACTCTATGTCATCATTTCTATTTCGGACATTTCCCCCCATGGCATCTGGCGCATGCTCATAAGAATCCCGAGCATCATATCCGTCATGGGTTCTCATAACTGAACCACCACTTACTTATCAAACTGCACTACCTGGAACACTTCCCTGGAAGGTGACTATGACTCTGCAAACGTGTTAATAACACAATTGTTAGATGCATAACATATAAATCAGAATCACTTACCTTCTCTTGGAAAAATCATAAACTACAAATTTTCCCAACACAGGATTTCTTCATCAAAGAATGTCTATCTGAGGGGGACGACGGGGGTCAAGGGGGCTTGCCCCCTTGCAGGGGTCGAGGGCAACGCCCTCATTTTTTTTTTGTTTTTTTTGTAAATCATTGGTTTTCGCGCAATCTGGCGCATAAGATCGTTGCCACTTTCTCACTATTCAGCCCTGAAATTTCACTGAAAAACTGCTGAAAATCCCACTGAATACCGTCAAAATTCGCTGAGAAATCCCATGGAAAATTCAAAATTTCCTCTGCAGAATCGGCTCCCGAAACAACTAACCGTTCCACAGAATCGGCTCCCGAAACAACTAATTCTTCCGCAGAATCGGCTCTCGGAACCACTAATCGTTCCGACGTTTCGGCGGTCTCTCTCGTTGGAAGACTTAGCACTTTGGACTTCCGCAGTGGCGGCACACGAACCACTTTCCTCTTTCGATCGGCGTCGGCAGTCTTTCTCGTCGGAAGACTTAGTGCTTTCGCTTACGCAACGGCGGCACACGAACCACTTTCTTCTTCCGATTGGTGAACCGATTTTTGACTGGCATCGGCAGTTGGAACTTTTCCCTGTCGGAAGACTTAGTGCTTTAGACTTCCGCAATGGCAGACGCACAAACAGTTATTTTCTTCCGATAGCCGCTTAATCTTCCTTAGAAAATTTTTTAAACTTCCGACGTCGGCGCTCTTTCCACATCGGAAGCTTAGTGCCTTTGGCTGCCGCAATGGCGGCACGCCAAACAACTATTTCTTTCGATCGGCGCTCCTTACTTAAAGAAATTTTTAAGTTTTCGGCGTCGGCAGCCTTTCTCGTCGGAAGCCTTAGTGCTTTTGGCTTCCGCAACGGCGGAAGTCCCTTCCGCTAATTGTTCCGATGCGGAACACTTAGACAAACTTCGCGGTTCTCTTCAACTGTTTCGTCGGGCATGCTTCCGCTTAGCGCATCCGCTACGTCGGAAGTCCTTCCGCCTAGCTCTTCCGCAATGGCAGAAGTCTTTCCCGCAAGTGGCCCGACCACTCAACACTTAGACAAAGTTTTAAATTTTACAGTCATTCAAATTATGATTTCTGTTGGGCAGAATGAAATACAACCTCTGCCACCGCATCCTTCACGGCTCATGCAGGCCCATGCTGCAACATGAGCTCTGATACCACCGACTGTCACGTCCCCATCCCTCCCAACCGACGAAGAGGACGCGACCCAAGCTTCCAGCACCCGGGCTAAGGGCCCCATGAACATGTGTATGCACAAAGTTGCTGAAACAGAATGCTGAACGGAAATACATTGAAGTAAAACATGCACCAATGCCATTGTTTATCACACGTAGCTATAGAATAAGCACACATTATTATTTATCATGCACAGAGGCAATTATTCAACATTTACAGCTACAATTATGTATCTTGCACAGCGGAATTAACGTGCATTCATACAAGCATTCCTTCAACATGTTCATATCATTCATTAACAGAAAATAAGGTTGCAGAAGTAAAAATGGACAAGATTACTTATCTTATAAGAACTCGATCCGCAACCAGCTACGTCGCTGCAACGTTCCACCCAACCATAGGCCAGCGTGCTCCTTAGTCTCTCAGCAGCGTTGCCACCCCCGAGCTGGGCATGATTCTCCAAGGAATAAGGGAACTAGCAGGCTGACACATAGCCAAGTATACACAAACATAGCCAAGCCAACACAGTTGGGTTTATCAGGCCATCCAGGAGTTGGGAAAGGCTAATTGCTAAGCTGGTGAGCTCGTTACAGAGCCAAGGACACCTACACCAGAACTAGCCTGGCTTCTAAGACACCCACACACACCCAACACAAGGAATCAGTCCCTTCTCTGCTACACAGTCCCTCAGGCCCTGCATTCCCTTCCTGTGCTATTCAGGGGTTGTGGAGAAGAAATCCAGCCATCTAGCTCTGTCTATGTGGTTTCCAACACCAGGTTTATCAAGCAAACCAAGCCCCCATCCCTGCTCCCAACACAGTCCGAAGACCAACCATTGCACGCATGCAACTACTCAACAATTACAGCTTAACAGGGAAACGAATCCCAAGTGAATTATACAGTCCCAAACGCATCGGTGAACATGGGGGAAGGACAACAGTCCCGAAATGTAATCAGTGAGCATAGCTCACAACATGGGAAAACGACCCCAAACAGTCTGTGCGTGAGAGCAGCTCGCACCAGACCCCAAATGTAAATAAGACCACAACAATCACAGCATGAGGGAGACCACAGCCACACAACAAATCTTGAGGAGAACGGCGGCAACCATGACTCACGGGAAGAACAACGGTTCCAATTTCAACATTAAAATGACAGGAAACAATTACACGACCATACCAGTCTGTGAGACAGCTGAAAACGTGAATGGCCCTTCACAGCAATTCGTGGATGAAAGAGCACGGCTCTCAGCTCGCTGCATCAATCCGAAAGCCAAGAAAATTCCTGTGCGTGAGGCACATGAACGGACATTGGTCCAGCGCGAAGATGAACAACGCGTGGATAAACAACAATGGAGATGCAGATCTGAAGTGCGTGAGAGCTTCAGCACTATCGTGGAGAGAAGGGTATCCTTCGTGGGTGATGGCGGTGGTTTTTCCTTGCCATAGTGAAGTCGACAGTGGGTGGAGTGTGCGTGTGGGTGAGGACTGACAGTCCTGCCACCCCACTCCCAAAGATAATAACTGCCTCAACCACCGGCAGCCATTCTTCAATGAAAGTGGTTGGGCAGAGCAAGGAAAGAAGACACATGGGTATTTTCCCTCATTGGCCCAAGGTTTGACAAATTCCCCACCCTTATCCTTGTGAAAATCATGCCCCTTTCTCATTTTAGTTGCCGCGATCGTAGCTGGTCAGGTTCATTTAATTAATTATAGATGCATATTTAGTATTTACATGATGACAAACATAATATATGCCGCATGCCCCAATATACTATCGGCGGAAATTTAAATCCAAAACACAGCATAACCGATCAATGGTGGGGCCTTGGCCTTTAGCTCCACACCATGATCATTACAATATATATACATCATATACATCTAATGCAACGGGGTCGAAACCGGGGGTGTGACACTTCTGAAAGGTTCTCTTTATAACCAGTCATATATTTAGAAGAACCACTATCTATAAGCCATGTATCATTTCTGGTGGGAACAATACCTGATAATGCTGATATGAAGAAGAATTTCGTGCGATCTTCATTTCTTTGTTTCTTGTGATGAGGACCTTCTTCCATATCAATTGTTGAAGCTTCATGCTTCCTCTTATTTGCGCTAAAGCACTTGTTTGCATAGTGACCATATTTCTTGTACTTATGGCATTGTATGTGTGATCAATCCTTCTTCTTTTCTCTCCGATTTGGGGAAGAACTTGGTCTCTTAGCTTGGTGTTTATGTTTGTGAAACTTCCTTCCTTTTCCCTTGCCGTTCTTGGCATGAGTAATGAAGGCTCGATTCTCCTCAACTTGAGGACCATGGAGTCTTTGTCTTGCTGCAATCCTGGTCTCTTCCCGAGTGCAGTTTGCCCATATCCTGTCAAATTTGGGCAGCTTGGTTTGACCACTTATGGTTTGGATGAAGGACTCCTAAGATGGTGGAAGACCATTTAGAGTGATCATGACAGGCTCCTTTTCTTCAATGTTATCTCTACTGGTCCTTAGCTTGTCCCAAAGTTCGGTGATCCTCATGAGATATGAGGCAATTGATTCAGACTTAATCATCTTCATATTTGACAGTTGGTTCCTCAAAGGGAGAGTCACATTGATGCTAATGTGTTCAAATAACTTTTTCAAGGTCTTGAACATCTTCCTAGCTGTCTTCTTTTTTGAGATTTGCGGAACTAAGTGATCTTTGACTAAGTCCACTAGAATCCTTCTTGCTTTCGCATCGCCCTTCCTCCACTGGGACTTGTCTTCTTCTGCTTCTGGTTCTGGAACTCTCATTAACAAACTTCAAGAGATCATTTTTTTCTAGGATGAGAAGAACCCTAGGCTTCTAGGATATGGAGTTTGTAGTCCCATCAAGACGATCTTTAACCTTCATTCCAATAATCTTGTCAGTAGATTTGAACCAGAAACCCTAGCAGAAGTTGGGTAAAAAATAAACTTTTGAATTTAAAGAAACTAACTTCATAGATAGATGAGCCCTATCAAGGCGAGTTGAGGGAAGATGAGGTCGAGCCAAAACAGTGACCTGATCAACACAAACATGAAACCCTAATTTCTGTAGCAGTGAAATCAGGTAAAAAATGAAACTTCTCGGAATTTGTTTTTTCTTTCACCAAAAGATGCGCCTCCCCTATAGTGAATTTTCCATAGCTCTTTTTTTACTGAAGAAATGAGGGAAGGCCTTGGAAGGTCAAACCCTAGCTTCCGACAATGACCTCTTCTAGAACTACTCTGATACCATGTTAGTTTTTACAAGATTATAGCAATATAACTTAATTGCAAATAAACAACAGGATCTCTAGAAGAAAGACAAAGAACAGAAACAAAGAACACAAGAATTTATCCTGGGAAACCCAATCGGGAAAAACCCAGCAAACCTTCGTATAGAGATGATAGCTTCTGAGAGCATAGAGAAGAAGAAAGAGAGAGAAAAGGTTTCTCTAAGATACAACCCCAGAAAACACTCCTTATGACTACAATAGCGCACCTTTTTCTGCTAGAGTGAACTTGCTGTGAGTGAGTAACAAATGAGGGGGGGCGCCTCCTATTTATTCTGATTTTCCAAATGACTTTTTTACTTGGGCCGACTTGACTGACTTATTGGGGCCGGCCTACCTTGGGGAAATACAAAAAGTACAAGAAGAATAACTTCTGAAGTTGCACAGATTCCAACAATTGGTACCCCTTTCTGAAGCATTTCTTCAGCTGCAATACTAAAATATGCATTATAGAGATTTCCCTTGGAATGCTTCTTATGATTCTTAAGTTTCTGTCCTCATCAATGCAATCGAAAGTCTTGCTGTAACATTCTAGTTTTACTTAGTGTGCTTCCAACTAGTTCATTCCAACGAGGACATCATAAGAACCAAGTGGAAAAATATTCAATTTTGTATGTGAAAAGAGTCTATTCAACTCTAACGGACAATGCAACACCATTTCAATGACCTTTCTCTTGGTTTTGGTGGCTAGCTAGATTAGCCATGGGTTAGTATGATTGCATTTCTTAAGAGAACAAGTTTCAACAACTTTAGGAGTAACCAAACTTTGACTAGATCTTGGATCAATTTAGTAACCTTAAACTTCTACCACATTTGATTCATGATCTTCCTAGTGGTTTTCCAAATAGCACAAATCCGAAGAATGGTTTGTGCCACATCACTCATATTAGTAATCTCTTGGTCAGGGAAAATTATAGGTGGGAAATTTCACTTATGGGCCAAATAAGAGGGTTAGAAAATTTGAGGGGGTGAATTTTTTCTTTAGTGGTGTTTTATAATTAGTCCAAAAATTAATTAATAAAAAATATATGTTGATTCATCAAACCACCTGTACTTGTGACAGAGAGACATGAACTGATGTTTTTTCCCTCTACAATTCATGTTGGAGCTTGATTTTGCTTGGAGCTCATGGAATCAGGATTTTATTGGCACAATTTTGCTTGGAATTACTTGACTCTTCACGGAGCCCCAAATCTGTGGAATTCTTGAACCAATGTTTAGTGGTCACAATTCTCTTACAAACATTTGAAGGAGCCCCAAACTTGCCTAGAGTTCCTCAAATAAGGGGTTGATGGTGAGGAATTTGCACTATTAATTTGCACATTGCATACCTTCCATCATTTCTATATGCTTATGCCATTGGTGAATTGATCCCCTTGCTGTTGCTATCTCCCAATCAATGAGAATAAGGTTATGTGGGCATTCTTGGAGCAGTGATCTACAGCTATTCCTGGTATTTCCTTGTTCCATTTTATAACGTTTGTTATGTTATTCGCTCATGCAAAAGATGTGGCTTTATTATTTGACCCCTTGGAGAAAAATGAAATGCCTTTAAAGATCAATTTCCTCCGAACAAGTATGCCAAAACTGCTAGTACAGCTATGAAATTTGTGGCAGCACTGCTCAAATTCTGTAACAGAGGGATTGATAGATTCAGCAGGAGTTCTTTTGGTAATCAATTACACTCATACAAAACATCATGAATATTCAGTGTTGTAGTTATCAACTTATCTTTGGTTTACAGTTTCAATTTATCAGAACCAGAGAAGATAAATTTTGGTTATTGTATGAAACCCAATATGGGCATTATTACACCAATACTGGAACTGCATCAAAGGAATATCCAGTTTTTCTGAAGTGTTATAGCTGCATTTAGTTCTCAGTTTAACTTATCTAAATCCCATTTAGGTATTCTAGAGAGGATATATAAATCCCATATTGGTATTTTAGAGAGGATATATAAATCCCATTTAGGTATTTTAGAGAGGATATAAATAAGTAAATAGTATATCAATGAGTATATCAACGAAACTGGATTGACTATTGTAGAGAAGTTGAAACTAAGCTAATAGTATATCAACGAGAGTATCTTAAACTGCAACTGCATCAAAGAATAAAGTTTTTGGATCTAGCAGGGTGCTGTTTTCTTTCTGGAAGGGAAGTGATCTGCAGTGTTTCCAATTATGGTTATAACGTGAGAACTTTTATATAGGCGTAGCAGGGTAGAGCAGGTATATTTTTTGTATTATAGAAGTAAGAGGGGACTTATACTCACCATGGAAGAATATCACAACATTGAATCAAGCTGAAGATGGGCATTTATAACTTACAGTCCTGCTTAGACCTATGAAAACAACTACTCATTCTAACTAGGCCCAAATTGGGAATGGTGATGGATTTTGGCACAAACCCATGGGCATCCTAAATTTTCTTCATGCAATTTTCGTCTTCTGCCTATGCCTTCAAATCACATCTCTAATAATGTAATATCCCAAATCCCGATATTTTCTATTTCTAAGCAAAAATGCTGATACAACCGGGCATGCAAACTGCCATGCATAGCAAAAATTAGGGTTAGGGTTTGTGAGATAGAATGAACACTTACCACTAATAAGCTGGCTGGACTGCTCTTGAGAGAGTATGCAAGCATCAAGAACGGAATCGGAGATGGACAGATATCTTCTACATCCGGCGAAACCCCAGCAGCAAGAACCCAGGTCAGATAAGGGTGACGTTTTCAGTGAAGGAGGTGTCTGATGAAGCTGCCGATTTGCAGGACTGATAGCCTTCCCGTGCCAAAGAGAATGCCTGGTACATGCGGAGTTTCTGAGGTCTCTAGGCAGGCTAGCGAATTGTTCCAGAGAGCAGCTGCTCACGCCCCCTTGATCCCGAAATCACTGATAACTGCTCCAGATGAGCACGGCCGGATCTGATAATCATCGGATGCCGGAGTAAGACGCTAATGATGAGAATGGTGCCTGAATTTCGAAGTAAAACTGAGATCTGAAGACCCAGCAATTGATCAGGGCTTTCTAGCTGAAAATCCCCTTACGGTTGCACACATGTTCCTGCAACAATCTCTACCGTATACTGGATAACTATGAATAAATGTAAGAGCAAATGGTGAACCTCTATGGCTTACCCTGAATGAGACTAGGGCAGATGTTTCATTGCCGAAACCCCGCTAGCTGAAGACTTCGTCTCCAACCCCAACTGTTGTGCGGCACGCTGTGCTGCTATCCAAGAGCTCCCAAAATAATAATCATCAAAAGTGAAGTCTCCTTTCGCTTTATCCTCCTTTTATAACTTTCAACTGCGAAAACCCTAACCTTTGACCTAATTAGGTCACTTTATCTTCTAATTTGCAGTTGACTTGCATGCATGTGGATGGAGATTTAATGAGTGCATGCATCATTAAATAATGCTTGGATGGCATGCACGAAGGTGGCCTTTGGCCCCGGTGGCCCTTCTTGACCTAATGATGATGCCCTAGATCTTCTATGGATGGCATCAGTCCTTAGTTGATTCCCTAACTGTCAGTAACCGCTCGAACCCACAGGAATCACATAGCTTAGCGATTTTGGGCCTCAAGGCCTAATCGGAAGAGGACATTACAGTCCTCCCCGCTTGAGATTGCTTGTCCTCAAGCAACTTCAAACTGGGATGCTTCAATACCTGTTCACCTTCCCAGGTGGCATCCTCTGGCGGTAGTTTTTTCCATTGAACCAAGTACTCTCTGATTACCCTGTTCCTGAGCTTCCTTTCTCTAGTCTGTATGATCTGTTCGGGAATCAGTATCAGTAGTCCTTCATCATCTAAAGGAGGCAATTTTGTAGATGGAGCAATGTGTTGCCCAAGGGTCTTCTTCAGATTAGATACATGGAACACATTGTGAATTTTGCTTTCCTGTGGAAGTTCTAGTTCATATGCCACCTCTCCCACCTTCCTGATTATTCTGTATGGTCCATAGAAGCGGGGTTTTAACTTCTCTGCTCCTTTCTTCTTAAGTGAGGACTGTCTATAAGGTTGGAGCCTTAAGTATACCAAATCTCCTACCTCAAAGCTCCGCTCAATCCTGTGTTTGTCGGCATACAATTTCTGTTGATTCTGGGCTGTTTGTAAATTCTCCTTCAATATTTTCAGAATGTCTTGACTGTCCTGTATCCAATCCTTAGCCTTAGGAGCCCTACTATCCCCAAATGCCAAATCTGCATAGTCCAAGGCCTCGTAACCATATAATGCCTTAAAAGGAGTCATCCTAATAGACATGTGATAGGTACTATTGTAGCAATACTCTCCTAGGTGTAGCCATTTGATCCAGGTTTGCTGCTGCCCTGCTACATAGTTCCTTAAATATCCTTCGATCCACTTGTTGACTATTTCCGTTTGTCCATCACTCTGGGGATGATAACTCGTACTAGTAGCCAGTTCGGTCTCCACCAATCTGAGCAGTTCCTGCCAGAAGGCACCCGTGAATCTGCTATCCCGATCACTGACAATGGTCTTAGGTAGCCCGTGTAACCTGAAGACCTCCCTAAAGAATAACTCAGCTACTTGAGCTGCCGAGTAGTCTGATGATATCGAAAAGAAATGTGCAAACTTGGTCAATCTGTCAACTACTACATATAAACAATCTCGCCCTTGGACTTTGGGCAATCCTGAAATAAAGTCCATGGAGATGCTTTCCCACTTATGTTCTGGAATCGGTAGTGGTTGGAGTAACCCTGCTAGATGGGTGTTCTCAATCTTGTTCTGCTGACAGATGCTACATTCCCGGACATGCTGCATAATTTCCCCCTTGAGGCCCTTCCATGAGAACCTCTCTCGGATCTGCCTGTAGGTCTTTAAGAAACCCTGATGCCCTGATAAAGGAGAATCATGGGCTGCCTGAATGATCTTTTTCCTCAATGTGGATTCTGGGACGAGGTATATCATGTTTTTGTAATAGATGATGTCATCAACAATCTTGTACCTGTCATCCTGAATTTGCCCATCCAATAATTCGCAAGCGAATTTATTTTTGGAGTATTCTACTAAGAGAAGTGCCCTCCAATCTGTGGATATACTACTGAGAGAAAATGAGGTGGGACGCCTGGATAATGCATTAGCTACTACATTATTCTTCCCTTTTACATATTCGATCTCGAAATCATAGGCTTGTACTTTGCTGACCCATTTTTGTTGTCGCTCATTCAGTTCCTTCTGCTCCAAGAAATACTTGAGGCTGTTATGATCAGTTTTGATTTTGAACTTACTGCCCACCAGGTACTGTCTGAATTTTGTGAGAGCATGCAAGATGGCTAGCATCTCTTTGTCATATATGGAGTAATGGCGCTCGTAGTTCTTCAGTTTACGGCTCTCAAATGCAATAAGGTGATGATTTTGCATCAACACTGCTCCTAACCCTTCCCCTGAGGCATCACATTCTACTACAAAGGGTTGTGAGAAGTCTGGTAATGCTAAAACTAGACAAGAACTCATAATAACCTTCATCTCCTCAAAAGTTTTCTGTGCTAAGTCTGTCCAAGTGAACGCTCCCTTCTTTGTGAGATCTGTGAGTGGTTCTGCAAATTGGGAGAATCCCTTAACGTATCGTCAGTAATAAGTGCATAGACCCAAGAACCCTCTCAATTCTGTAACTGTTTTTGGCGCAGGACAATCTCTGATAGCTCGGATTTTCTCCATATCAACCTGTACTCCTCCTACATTGATTATGTGTCCTACGTACGATATTTCATTCATGCCAAACTCACACTTGGACATTTTCGCATAAAGCGAATGTTCTTCTAAAATACTCAGTACTTCGTCTAGGTGTTTCAGATGCTCTTCCCATGTTTTGCTGTAAATCAAAATGTCATCAAATAATACTAGCAAAAACTTACGTAGCTGTGCTCTGAATGTGTGGTTCATGCATGATTGGAAAGTGGCTGGAGCATTGGTAAGTCCAAAGGGCATGACCAAAAACTCATAGTGACCATAGTGACAGCGAAAAGCTGTTTTGGAGATGTCTTGGTCCCTTACCCTGATCTGATGGTATCCCGAGCGAAGATCAATCTTGGAGAAGTATTTAGCTCCCCGAAGCTCATCCAAGAGTTCGTCAATTCTGGGAATGGGATACCTGTTCTTAATGGTCTTTTTGTTGAGTGCTTGATAATCGATGCACATTCCCAGTGTACCATCCTTCTTTTTGACCAATACTACTGAGGATGCGAAGGGGCTAGAACTGGGCCGAATATATCCAAGCTCCAGTAATTCTTTGATTGTTTTCTTAATCTCATCCTTGTATCTTTTGGGATGCCTGTAAGGAGTGGTGATGACTGCTTGTGTCCCCTCCTCTAGCTCGATGATGTGTTCAAAACCTCGGTTTGGCGGTCTACCTGATGGAAGGTCACTAAAAACCTTTTCATGTTTCTGTAGCAAGGTTTGAATGTCACTTGGGTGTTGTGTGCTGGTCTCTGGGGGCTTCCTAAAGGTGACCAAACATTCTGCAGCCCATTCTATATCATCTTGTCGGAGTATTGCCTCCATTCTCTGAGACGAGACTGGTTTTGGGGGATAAGTGTTCATGCCCCTCAAAACTATCCGTTTGCCTTCTGGCCCCTAGAATTCCATTTCCATCGCCCTGTAGTCTGTAGTGTATTTCCCTATAGAATAAAGCCACTGAACACCCAATACTACATGAGTATCTGATACATCCATTACATAGAAGGAATCTGTCATCTGATAGATACCTAAGGTGACATTCAATTTTGGAACCCAGTAGTTGCACTCCATGCTGGAGTTCCCGGCTACTGCTACAGTGAATCCTTCGAACTTCTCGGTCTGAATACCTCTCTTGGCTACCCAAGCGGAGTCAATGAAATTGTTGGTTGCTCCTCCATCAATCAATACCCCTATTCTGTGACCCTGTACTACTCCCCTGACCCTGAGAGTATGGAATCTTGGTACTCCAGATAATGTAGCAATGACTCCCTCTGGTGTATCACCCTGGTGTGATTCCTCCTTAGCTGCCCATAGTTCTTCTGTGGCTTCCTGCTCATAGTCATCCTCATCACTGTTCGAATACACCTCAATGTAGTGAGCCTTCGCCTTCCCTACACACCTGTGTCCTGGTACCCATGGTTCTTGAAAAGTGAAGCATAGTTTCTTCCTTCTCAAATATTTTCTAGTGTCCTCATCTAACCATGTTTTCTTGGGAACATCCTGCTGGAAAGGTTTCTTGTCCTTGTCCCTAACAGAAAAATTGGTTTTCAGCGGGAATTTGTTTTTGGGGACAGAATCCTGAAGATCTCTGGCTCTACTAATGGCATCTTGTAGAGTGAGGGGTTTGTAGGCTTTCACCCATCCCCGCAGTGGCTCTGTGAGGGCCTCAGTGAATAACATAGTCAATCTGCTCTCGGACACATCTGTTACCATGACTGCTATCCTCTAAAATTCTGAGATGAATGCTTCTGCACTACCGGTCTGTTTGAGTTGAGCCAACTCCCTGAAATGTATCTCTGGATCCTTCCTGTCAAACCTTTCGATGAGCTTCTGAGTGAACTCACCGTAGGAGTGTATGGTGTTGTGACCCAATGTCACCAATCCGTGGTACCACCACTCGTGAGCTTCTCTGTCCAGGTGAAGTGTAGCCAATTTAATGGCATCTGTCTCTATCATGGGATTGAGTTGGAAATAGGTATCCAACTTTTGAACCCATATCCTCGCTGATCCCACGCGAGTCCCATCAAAGTTCAGGATGGTCAACCTACCCAAGGTCTTCTGCAACTCATAGTTGTGATTGAAACCCTTGTTAAAATTCCTGGGCCTGTTCCTACTCTTCATGTTGTAGAAATCTGAAAAAGACATCGCAGCATGAAACTCATCCCCTAAGTCTCTATACTCCTGTAAATAAGCCCCAAAAGGCTCGCTAGGTTCTACCTGCATGACCAGACCACCTACTGTATCTGCCAAGAAGTGAGGCATGGTAGGCCTGTTGGAAGGTCTGCTATATATGTGTGGAGTATTTTGAATATTAGTGTACACAATCTTTCCACTGCTGCTTGTAGATCCCCGATCTACCGGTGAGGGATGTGTACTGTTGATACCTATTTCCGGTTTCGCCGATAATCTGTTGATTGCATTGAGCACATCTTTTTTCCCTTTGGCTAAGTCTTGCAATGCAGAGACTAAGTTGCGAAACTCCATTCTATCCTCCTCGTCTCCCGTTCCTTTTCCCCTATCTAAGTGTATACCCGTTTGTTCCATGTCTAAATTGGTATCTTCTAGTTGGATATCCTCAACTTCCCCTATGTATCTACTCTTTCTCCTCCTATAGGTTACAAAAGGGTCTCCTTCTGTATTCATCTAAGTTTCATTTCTTAAGCCCACAGCTGGCCAAGAAGATAGCTCTGATACCACTGTAATATCCTAAATCCTGATATTTTCTATTTCTAAGCAAATATGCTGATACAATCGGGCATGCAAACCGCCATGCAAAAATCCCTATTTTATAGCAAAAATTAGGGTTAGGGTTTGTGAGATAGAATGAACACTTACCACTGATAAGCCGGTTGGACTGCTCTTGAGAGAGTATGCAATCATCAAGAACTGAATCGGAGATGGACAGATATCTTCTACATCCGGCGAAACCCCAGTAGCAAGAACCCAGGTCAGATAAGGGTGACGTTTTCAGTGAAGGAGGTGTCCGATGAAGCTGCTGATTTCCAGGACTGATAGCCTTCCCGTGTCGGAGAGAATGTCTGGTACAAGCGAAGTTTCTGAGGTCTCTAGGTAGGCTAGCGAATTGTTCCAAAGAGGCAGCTGCTCACGCCCCCTTGATCCCGAAATCACTGATAACTACTCCGGATGAGCACGGCCGGATCTGATAATCACCGAATGCCGGAGTAAGAGGCTGATGATGAGAATGGTGCCTGAGTTTCGAAGTAAAACTGAGATCTGAAGACTCAGCAACTGATTAGGGCTTTCTGGATGAAAACCCCCTTACGGTTGCACACGTGTTCCTGCAACAATCTCTACCGTATACTGGATAACTATGAATAAATGTAAGAGCAAATGGTGAACCTGTATGGCGTACCCTGAATGAGACTAGGGCAGATGTTTCACTGCCAAAACCCCGCTAGCTGAAGACTCCGTCTCCAACCCCAACTGCTGTGCTGCTATCCAAGAGCTCCCAAAATAATAATCATCAAAAGTGAAGTCTCCTTTTGCTTTATCCTCCTTTTATAACTTTCAACTGCGAAAACCCTAATCTTTGACCTAATTAGGTCACTTTATCTTCTAATTTGCAGTTGACTTGCATGCATGCGGATGGAGACTTAATGAGTGCATGCATCATTAAATAATGCTTGGATGGCATGCACGAAGGTGGCCTTTGGGCCCAGTGGCCCTTCGATGATGCCCTAGATCTTCTATGGATGGCATCGGTCCTTAGCTGATTCCCTAACTGTCAGTAACCGTTCGAACCCACAAGAATCACATAGGTTAGCGGTTTTGGGCCTCAAGGCCTAATCGAAAGAGGACATTACAAATAAGCAGTGTGTTGATATTCTCTCTTAAAGATATAAAGCTACCTCTGGAAACTCTCCAGGGTAGTTTGAAGTTACAAAGACATTGTTGTGTGTGTTTTTGAAGGCATCCTGTGAAGACTGGCTTCAGAGACCTGAAAAACAAGTAAAAGATAGCAGAGTAGTTTAGCAATTTAGCATGGTTTCATGCCTACTAACCATTACGGTGTCACGTCCCCTCTCGCCCTGGAGGAGAAACGCGACCACTCATGCCGCTCTGATACCACAATGTAGTGTACCCGCTACTCTGATATACCATGATGTCCATGAACCCGGTTCCCATACACTTGACTGATATGTGGAATAATTTAAAACTTCTTATTTATTTCTCTTTAACACAGTCATGGGTCATGTAACATCTTTTAACATTCATTCTTAGGCTTAGAAACCACTGTAACAGTTGTTCCGCCATCAACATATCCACTTTGTAACCGGAAAGGTCATTTCCGCACCCAACCCGACCTTTCCGCACTCCGCCTTCTGCCTTCTGTCCTTCCGCCTTCCGCTACGGAACTCGAGAACCAGAAACATAATGTGCGACAAAGTCATTCAAATCACTTTCTGCCTTTCCGCCTTCCGGTTCGGAACTCTGGAATCGGAAACTCAACTTTTGACAGAATCATTCAGCCACTTTCTGCCTTCCGCTGCAGAACTCGGGAATCAGAAATATAATTTTGACGGAATTATTCAGCCACACCCCATCTTCCACCTTCCGCAAGCGGATCTCAGAAATCGGAAAGACAACGTTTTGCCTTAACCTTTTTTCCCATTTTCCACCTCCCGCCTTCCGCCTGCTAGGGTGTGGAAAACACAGTTTTTCCTTAGAATCTCCGCCTCTTTTTCCGCTTCCGACTTCCGCCTTCCGCAGGCGGATTCCGATGCGGAAAACCAACATTCTGCCTTGTCTTTTTTCCTGTTTTCCACCTTCCGCCTTTTGTCTTCCGCAGGCGGATCCTAGAGTGCAAAAAACCAACATTCTGCTTTGTTTCAACTTCTCTCTTCCGCCTCCCGCCTTACGCAGGTGGATTTCGGGGTGCAGAAACGTTTAAGTCAGAAGCCTTCTGACTCTGTAAACAGGCTTCTAGCCTCCATGATCATAAGCAAAATGCATTGAAACTTACAAGGCATATACAAATGCAAATGCAGGAACATTTAACAACAGTAAACTCTACTGAAATCATTAGCAAGCATTCATCATATTCAATTTATTCATAAGTAAATACATTGCATAAATAAGAATAACAGAGAATACTTATCTTGAAGATGAAGCTGTCCCGCAACTAGCTATGTTGCTGCAATGTTCCACCCAACCATAGGCCAGTTGTGTTCATTAATCACTCAACACAACTACCACCCCCGAGCTGGGCATGACTTCCACAAGGAACTAGGGAACAACAGATTCACACATAACCAGATCATATCACTCACAGTCAAGCCAACCTTCAGTTGGGTTTATCAGACTGTCCAGCCAAACCAACACACAGTTGGGTTTATCAGGCTACAAGAAAACAAGCCAACTAACAGAAGGGTTTCACAGGCTACTCAGCCAAGCCATCTCACTGCTGGGTTTCACAGGCTATTCATCCAAGCCAACTAATAGTTGGGTTTCATAGACTAAACATAGTCAAGCCAACATTCACATTAAGGACCAACCAAGCCAACAAACAGATGGGTTTCACAGGCTACTCAGCCAATCCATCTCACTGCTAGGTTTCACAGGCTATTCAGCCAAGCCAACTAGTTGGGTTTTGTCACGCACCCATGCCTCCGACCGACGAAGAGGACGCGAACCGTGGCTTAAACCACCCGGGCTACGAGCCCCATGAACATGTACAGGCATAAAATTTGCATAATAGAATGCTGAAATAAAATGCGTTGCAGTATATCATGCACATATGCAATTTAATCAACACACACACACACAAAAGAAACCATCAGCACTCATACATGCATGCAATCATTTAACCTGTTCATCATTTTCATTAACAGAATTTACAGTTGCAGAAGTAAAATAGGCAAAATCACTTATCTTATGAAAACTCCTTCCGCAACCAGCTACGTCGCTGCAACGTTCCACCCAACCATAGGCCAGCGTGCTCCTTAATCTCTCAGCAGCGCTGCCACCCCCGAGCTGGGCATGATTCTCCAAGGAATAAGGGAACTAGCAGGCTTACACATAGCCAAGGATACACAAAACACACAGCTAAGCCAACAGAGTTGGGTTTATCAGGCCATTAAGGAGCTGGAGAAGGCCAATTGCTAAGCTGGTGAGCTCATTACAGAGCCAAGAACACCTACACCAGAACTAGCCTGACCTCTAAGACACCCAAACACACCCAACACAAGGAATCAGTCCCATCTCTACTACACAGTCCCTCAGGCCCTGCATTCCCTTCCAGTGCTATTCAGGGGTGATGGAGAAGAAGGTCAACCCTCTAGCTCTGTCTGTGTGGTTTCCAGCCACCAAGTTTATCAAGCAAATCTAAGCCAACATCCCTGCTCCTCTCACAGTCCGGAGTCCAACCATTGCACTCAGGCAATCAATCAGCTGATACAGCTTAAGACAGGGAAAACCAATCCTGAGTCATTCTTGGCCCTATCGTGGCCAAAATGACTCAGGCGAATTTACAACAGTCCCAAACACAACAGCAACACAACCCCAACAGGGGAAAAATCACAGCCCGTCCTGGGCAACAAAATCACCGGGAAAAATACACAGACCACGCTGGGAAATAAACTACCGTCTCCTGACCTGTGCGTGAGCAACAAACAATGCAGATCCCCACGAATCAGCCTGTGAGGAAAGGATACAACCGCACTATTCACCAATCCGCAGAAGAAAAACCACGCGGGTAAAAACCAGGAAAAATTCCTGTGCGTGAAGACAATGAGCAGCCAAATTGGAAGTGCGTGAAGGTGAACAACCACAGGGAGGGCGCGAAATTTCAGTGTGTGTGTGTTCAGCAACTCGTGGAGCCAGGAAAATGTCTGCGTGAGACCCAAAACCGCCCAGAGCCTGTGCGTGAGGAGAAACAGACAAAATCGTGGTTAGAGTGGAATTGCCTTCGTGAGTGAAGTCAACAGGGGTGGAGTGTGCGTGGGGGTGTGGACTGATAGTCCTGCCACCCCACTCCCCAAAGCCATTAACTACCTCAACCACCAGCAGCCATTATTCAATGAAGGTGGTTGGAATAAAAATAAGGGGAGAAGACACATGGGTATTTCCCTAAATGGCCCAAGGTTTGACAAATTTCCCCACACCTTATCCTTGTGAAAATCATGCCCCTTTCGATTTAGTTTCCGCGATCGTAGCTGGTCGGGTTCATTTAATTAATTATAGATGCATATTTACATGATGACCATCATAATATATGCCGCATGCCCCGATATACAATCGGTGACAAATTTAAATCCAAAACATAACATAACCGACCAATGGTGGGGCCTTGGCCTTTAGCTCCACACCATGATCATTTACAATATATACATCATCATATACATCTAATGCAATGGGGTCAAAACCGGGACATTACATTCCCCTCCCCCTTCAATAGCACTGTCCTTAGTGCTTTACAAAATTTGAACAAAATGCTACACTGGTATCGCCTTAGTGTTCCGCAAAATTGAACAAAAATGGATGTGCCAATCGCATGGCATCCTCCAGCTCCCATGTAGCCTCTCAGGTCCGAAGTGCTCCCATTGCACCTTTACCTGACCTATGGCTCGGTTCCGGAGCATTGTGACCTTCCTGTCGAGCATGCACATTGGCTCGATTCGGAACTCTCCCTCGGGTTCCACCTGAATCACATCCCAATTTATCACATGGTTAGGATCATGTACATATCTCTTAAGCAAAGAAACATGAAAAAACATTATGAGCTCTAGTGCTAACAGGCAATGCAAGTCTATATGCAACTGGCCCTATTCTTTCAAGCACTTCAAATGGCCCACAATATCTCGGTGAAAATTTGGCACAACTACCAAGCTTCAAGGAACTCTTCCTTGCTCTCACTCTGAGGTAAACATGATCCCCAACACTGAACTCCATGTTCACCCTATGCTTATCGGCATAGCTTTTCTGTCTGTCCTGTGCTGCTTTTAGGTTCTGCCTGATCTTTACAACCTCTTGCTCCATTTCCTTGAGCAATTCTGGCCCAAGCACAATCCTGTTCACTGGATTTTCCCAAGTCACTGGTGTCCTACACCTTCTTCCATACAAAGCTTCATATGGACTCATCCCCAAGGATTCCTAATGTCCATTATTATAAGCAAACTCTACCAAGTGTAAGTAATCTTCCCACTTGGTTGGTTTGTCCATTACGTACATGCGAAGCATGTCTTCAAGCACCTGATTAACTCTGTCTGTCTGACCATCTGTCTGAGGATGGTATGCAGTGCTAAAGTTTAGCTTTGTACCCAAATCTGCAAACAATCCCTTCCAAAAGTTGGAAGTGAACTTGACATCTCTGTCAGAAACTATTGCCTTAGGCAATCCATGCAATTTGAAAATCTCCTTCATGAATATCTTTGCAATGTCGCCAGTCTCATATGTAGACTTAACCGGTATAAAATGTGCTGCCTTAGTCAACTTCTCTACCACAACCATGATAGAGTCATGCTGTCTCCAAGTCATCGGCAATCCTGTAATAAAATCCATGGAAATAACTTCCCATTTCCATTCTGGAACTGGCAAAGGCTGCAACAAACCCGCTGGATGTTGATGCTCAGCCTTTACCTGCTGACATTTCATACACCTTGAAATGTACTCAGGCATGTCTTTTTTCATTCTTGGCCAAAAGTACTGCTTTCTAGCTGTAGCGATTGTTTTCTGATATCCTGGGTGACCAGAATATGGAGCTTGATGAATTTCATCCATAACAACTCTCCTCAAATATGCTACATTCGGAATATAAATTCTGCCTTTATAAGTGAGAAGTCCATCTTCTCCCATTTTATATCCCTCATACCTCTTCTCAAGACTTTGCTGCTGCAACTTGTCTTTTACCTGCTCATACAATTCATCTCCAACAACGTGATCAACAATCTGCTGCCTCAAATCTGATTGGCAAATACTAAGAGATGCCACATGCATTTCCTGCACTTTTCTGCTGAGTGCATTAGCTACCTTATTCTCTTTTCCCTTTATGTGCTTGATTTCAAAATCAAACTCACATAAAAACTCCAGCCATCTTGCTTGCCTAGCATTCAGAGTAGGCTGATCAAATAGGTACTTCAGTCCACAATGATCTGTTCTGAGCTCAAATCTCCTACCCATCAAGTAATGTCTCCACATCTTGAGAGCATGTACTATGGCTGCAAGCTCTAGATCATGAGTGGCATAGTTCATCTCATGTTCCTTCAGCTTTCTTGACTCATAACATATCACATGGTTGTCCTGCATAAGGACTTCTCCTAGCCCTTGTCCGCATGCATCGGTACATACCACAAAATCTTTCTCTGGATCTGCAACCTTCAACACTGGTGCACTAGTGAGAAGATTCTTCAACTGCTGGAAGCTTTCTTCACACCTCGATGTCCATTTGAACTTCATCCCCTTCTTCTGCAAAGAAGTGATAGCATGTGCAACTTTGGAGAATCCTTCAATAAATCTCCGATAGTATCCTGCAAGTCCCATAAAAGATCTTACATCTGTCACATTTCTTGGAGTAGGCCAATTCATAATGGCTTCTATCTTTTCAGAGTTCACGGATATACCCTCTTCTGAAATAATGTGACCCAAGTACTGAATTTTATCTCTATAGAAGTCACACTTGCTCAGCTTTGCGTACAACTAGTGCTCCCTGAGCAATTTCAATGTCAATCTCAAATGCTCTTCATGCTCCACCTCATTCTTAGAATAAACAAGAATGTCATCAAGGAAAACAAGAACAAACTTGTCCAAATACCTGCTGAAGACACTATTCATAAGGCACATAAATGTAGCTGGTGCATTTGTGAGACCAAATGGTACCACTACAAACTCATAATGCCCATACCTTGTCCTGAAGGCTGTCTTATGAATGTCTTCATCCTTGATTCTCACCTGATGGTAACCAGACCTCAAGTCAATCTTGGAAAATACCTTTGCTCCTCTCATTTGATCGAAAAGGTCATCAATCGTAGGCAAAGGATATTTATTCTTTACAGTAACCTTGTTCAATTGTCTGTAATCAATACATAATCTGAGTGTACCATCTTTCTTCTTTACAAACAGAACCGGTGCTCCCCAAGGAGACACACTCGGTCGGATATACTTCCTTTCCAACAACTCTTGCAGTTGCATCTTCAACTCTAGCATCTCCGGTATACTCATCCTGTAGGGTGCCTTGGACACTGGTGCTGCTCATGGCACAAGTTCAATTGTGAAGTCAATGTCCCTCTTTGGAGGAAGCCCTGGAATCTCATCAGGAAACACATCCCTGAATTCTTGTAACACTTGATAGTCCTCCGACCTAGGAGTTTCATCTCTCGATTCCTCCAAAATCTGAGCTGCATACAACTGGCAACCCTTCCTACAGAACTTCTTTAACTGCATTGCTGAAACCTGCCTTACTGAAATCACCTTTGGAATACCCTTCACAACAACTAGGTTCCCTTCTTCATTCATGCATTCAAAAGTCTTATTGTAACAATCAAGCTTCACCTTGTGAGCTTCTAACCAATCCATTCCAATGAGAACATCATAGGAACCAAGCGGTAGAACATTCAGATCTACACAAGTGACCAATCCATTCATGACCAATGGACATTTTTCTACCACCTCACTGACCTTTCTCTTAGTTCCAGTGGCTAGCTGAACTAACCAAGACTTCCTATGCTTTACTTTCTTAAAAGCACACATTTCCACTACTCTAGGAGTAATATAATTGTGAGTAGAACCAGGGTCAATCAAAATAGAAACAGATTGCTCAACAATCTTACCTGCTACTTCAACTACAGCTGACTGGTGATCTGCTTGACGGTCCTCCAGTGCTGCATAGATCCTAGGAACTGCCCTTGCTACTTGACCCACTGTTTCTGCTTCTTGAACATTATAAGTTGGTCTTACACTCTCATTCTCGAGTGGGCAATTCCTGCGCATGTGGGGTCCTCCACATTTCCAACATTGAAGTGGTCCTCTATTCTGTTGTGGATCCTTGGGCTTTTCTCCTGTCATTCCAACTGGCTTACTCGCAGCTTAAGATGGCTGCTTCTGTTGATTCCTGAAGCTAGAAGGTTTAAAACCTTTCTTCCTTTGGTCAAACTTCTCGTTCTTCTTGTCCTTCCATGCCTTATGGTAATCCGGCTTACTTTTGCTCTGCTCATAGCAATACTTAGCCTTCCTTATTGCTTCTTCAAGAGTTCTAGGTTCGTAAAACTCAATTCGATCTTTGTAAGACTGAGGTAATCCACTCAAAAAACGCTGGACCTTCACTTTTTCATCTCTGATATACCGGACATACTTCAACAGCTCCAAAAACTTATTTGCATACTCTTCCATGGTCTGCTGTCCCAATCTCAGCTCATGGAATTCCTTAATCTTATCATCATAATACCTGTCAGAGAGGTATTTCTGCTTGAAATACTTCTTGAACTGTTTCCACTTAAGTCTCCTCTCACTGATCTTCTTCACTTGCTTGAAGTGTTCCCACCAAATGGATGCTCTTCCATTTAGATTGAATATGGCAACTCTTGCCTTCATGTTTCCTGAATAATCATGCACTTGAAAGTACTTCTTAATACCAAGAAGCCAAGCTTCAGCCTCTTGTCCAGTCTTTACCTCACCATCAAACGTAGGAGGTTTAGCTTTCTTAAATTCATCCCAAGGGCGATCCCTATGGTGTCTCTTCGTTTTCCTTCTATGCGAAGAGGAACTTGAATCCCTGCTGGATTCTTCAGAATCAGATGATCCACTATAAGTCCTTCTCCTTCTCCTAGTACTGCTCTTACTGCCTTCTGGTTTCGCTGTACCTCGTCCAGAATCTATCTTCCTTTGCAAATCTGTCAAACTTTGCAACATAGCAGCATTCAACTGATTGTGCTCTTCCTGGGCTTTAATTAAGCTTCTCATAGTGGCTGCAACATCTGACGGTGTCTCTTGGAATCTCCTTCCATTAGACTCTATGTCATCATATCTGTTACGGACATTTTCACCCATGGCATCTTCCGCTCGCTCATAAGAATCTCGAGCATCATACCCATCATGGGTTCTCATGACTGAACTGCAACTTACTTACCAAACTGTACTACCTGGAATACTTCCCTTGAAGGTGACTATGATTATGCAAACGTGTTGATAACAAAAATGTTAGATGCTTAACATTGATATGAACTTATAATTACTTACCTTCCCCCGGAATAATTATAAAATTACAAATGCCCAAACACACAAAATTTTCTTCATCAAGGAATGACTGTCTGAAGGGGACGACGGGGGTCAAGGGGGATTGCCCCCTTGTGGCTTCGTCGAGGGCAGCGCCCTCTTTTTTTTTTTTTTTTGTAAAACATTGGTTTTCGCGCAATCTGGCGCATAAGATCGCTGCCTCTTTTCTCATTTTCAGCCCTGAAATCTCACTGAGAAACAGTCCAAAAATTCCACTGGGAAATAGTTAAAATCTGCTGGAAAAATCTCATGGAAAGCTCAAATTTTCCCCTTGCACAGAATCGGATCTCCTCCCCTATTCCTTCTGCTGAATCGGCTCCCGGAACCCTTCTTCCTTCCGCAACGACGGCTTCTCGGAAGCTCCAATCCTTCCGCAACGGCGGCTCACCAAAGTCCGACTCCTTCCGACGTCCGCTCTTACTTGGAGAAATTTTCAACTTCGGGCGTCGGCTGACTTTTTGCATTGGAAGCCAAATGACTTTGGCTTCCGCAACGGTGGCTCACCAAAGTCCGAATCCTTCCGACGTCCGCTCTTACTTGGAAATTTTTTTAAATTCGGGCGTCGGCTGACTTCTTGCATCGGAAGCCAAATGACTTTGGCTTCCGCAACGACGGCTCACCAAAGTCCGAATCCTTCCGACGTCCGCTCTTACTTGGAAATTTTTTTAACTTCGAGCATCGGCTGACTTCTTGCATCGGAAGCCAAATTTTCTCAATTTTACAGTTATTCACATTCTGACTTCTGCTGGGCAGAATGAAATGCAACCTCTGTTACTGCATCTTCGCGGCTCATGCAGGCCCATGCTGCAACATGAGCTCTGATACCATACTGTCACGTCCCCATGCCTCCGACCGGCGAAGAGGACGTGACTACAAGCTTCAAAGCCCGGGCTACGAGCCCCATGAACATGTACAGGCATAAAATTTGCATAACAGAATGCTGAAATAAAATGCGTTGCAGTATATCATGCACATATGCAATTTAATCAACACACACACATAGCGGAAACCATCAGCACTCATACATGCATGCAATCATTTAACCTGTTCATCATTTTCATTAACAGAATTTACAGTTGCATAAGTAAAATAGGCAAGATCACTTATCTTATGAAAACTCCTTCCGCAACCAGCTACGTCGCTGCAACGTTCCACCCAACCATAGGCCAGCGTGCTCCTTAATCTCTCAGCAGCGCTGCCACCCCCGAGCTGGGCATGATTCTCCAAGGAATAAGGGAACTAGCAAGCTTACACATAGCCAAGGATACACAAAACACACAGCCAAGCCAACAGAGTTGGGTTTATCAGGCCATTAAGGAGCTGGAGAAGGCCAATTGCTAAGCTGGTGAGCTCATTACAGAGCCAAGAAAACCTACACCAGAACTAGCATGACCTCTAAGACACCCAAACACACCCAACACAAAGAATCAGTCCCTTCTCTGCTACACAGTCCCTCAGGCCCTGCATTCCCTTCCAGTGCTATTCAGGGGTGATGGAGAAGAAGGCCAACCCTCTAGCTCTGTCTGTGTGGTTTCCAGCCACCAGGTTTATCAAGCAAATCTAAGCCAACATCCCTGCTCCTCTCATAGTCCGGAGTCCAACCATTGCACTCAGGCAATCAATCAGCTGATACAGCTTAAGACAGGGAAAACGAATCCTGAGTCATTCTTGGCCCTATCGTGGCCAAAATGACTCTCAGGCGAATTTACAACAGTCCCAACCCCAACAGGGGAAAAATCATAGCCCGTTCTGGGCAACAAAATCACCGGGAAAAATACACAGACCATGCTGGGAAATAAACTACCGTCTCCCGACCTGTGCGTGAGCTACAAACAATGCAGATCCCCACGAATCAGCCCGTGAGGAAAGGATACAACCGCACTATTCACCAATCCGCAGAAGAAAAACCACGCAGGTAAAAACCAGGAAAAATTCCTGTGCGTGAAGACAATGAGCAGCCAAATTGGAAGTGCGTGAAGGTGAACAACCACAGGGAGGGCGCGAAATTTCAGTGTGTGGGTGTTCAGCAACTCGTGGAGCCAGGAAAATGTCTGCGTGAGACCCAAAACCGCCCAGAGCCTGTGCGTGAGGAGAAACAGACAAAATCGTGGTTAGAGTGGAATTGCTTTCGTGAGTGAAGTCAACAGGGATGGAGTGTGCGTGGGGGTGTGGACTGACAGTCCTGCCACCCCACTCCCCAAAGCCATTAACTACCTCAACCACCAGCAGCCATTATTCAATGAAGGTGGTTGGAATAAAAATAAGGGGAGAAGACACATGGGTATTTCCTTAAATGGCCCAAGGTTTGACAAATTTCCCCACACCTTATGCTTGTAAAAATCATGCCCCTTTCGATTTAGTTGCCGCGATCGTAGCTGGTCGGGTTCATTTAATTAATTATAGATGCGTATTTACATGATGACCATCATAATATATGCCGCATGCCCCGATATACAATCGGTGACAAATTTATATCCAAAACATAACATAACCGACCAATGGTGGGGCCTTGGCCTTTAGCTCCACACCATGATCATTTACAATATATACATCATCATATACATCTAATGCAATGGGGTCAAAACCGGGACATTACAGGTTTATCAGGCTGTCCAGCCAAGGGTCACACATGGACAAAAGCACAACAAGACACGACCAAGCCAACTAAAGTTGGGTTTATCCGGCTGCTCAGCCAAGCCAATATACGATTGGGTTTCATAGGCTGCGCAACCAAGCAATATACAATTGGGTTTCACAGGCTGTCAGCCAAGCCAATCTACGTTTGGGTTTCACAGGCTGTTAAGGTAGTGGAAAGGAAGAATAGCTAAGCTAGTGGCTCATTCAAGAGCTAGGTGTTAGCACTCAGAATGTACCCAGGTTGTAAAAGGTATACTCCAAGGTAACAACAGAACCACTTTAGGAAGAAACTGGTATTTTCTTCCAGAGAGAGATCTCTCAATAAAGATTTAACAAGACCAGATTTAAAATAACATTCAAAGATTTATGTATTTGGCTGAAACAATCACATAACCATTGGGCATGGAGTCATATACAAACATAAAGATACCACAAAGACATATATATGATATTCATCAAAGGCAAGATAATCACATCATCACAGTCATTCAAATTGATTCCGGTGGAACAGAAGAGATGAAGGAACAACCCATTAATACAGAGCATCAACAAGGATGAGTTCTATACCAACTTTAGCAGAAAAAATCATATAATATCTGAAATGATGATCAGAGCATAAACACATGAATTCCAATCATCTAACGCTATATTCCAGATACGAGGAAGAAACAAAATGGAGTGTTACATAAGAGAAATACAATCACATAAAGAAAGAAGCACAGACTGCAATATCAACGACACATGAATCTCTGACAAAAATCTCATGCATTCACTTTGTTATTTCACAAACAGATATGTTCTCCAAAATTATTCACCACCCGATGGGTTCCAACCCCCATCTCTTAAAAAAGATGCATATTTATACATAAAATGATCGGTGCTCCAACAAGAAGATCAATAACAGAATGATCGGCTTAATTTAGAGTTTGTAACTGAATTCCTAACCCCTAGGAAGTTTGTTACAACTCCAATCCTAACAGACCACAAAGTACGAATCAACTTGACAACAAACTTTCGCCCATCAGCTCCACGTCTTTGCCCCATCAGCTCTTTAGTGCATGACACCTGTTCTTAGGGATGGAGAATATACTTTGTCTTTCCAAACCGCTCCACAGCTTTCCACTGCTCCGAACTTGGGGTGTCACACTCCATCATTTCCCGAATAGCTACTTCGAGCTCCATATATGCTTCATAGGACTTTCTGGGCAATCTGCTCCTGATGATGGCGAACTTCTGCAGAATCTCGAAATCTTCTGTGAGCATATCCACGATGGTCTTCCCTGTCAGGCTTTTCTCCAAATCATTGAATTTTGAGTGGTCCATGTGGCACTGAACAAGCAGGTTATGATAATGTTCCTGCGAGAACATCCGCCCTTCTCCATCCCAGAAAGAAGGCAATCCGTCCTCGAACAGTTCTTTAAACTCTTGTTTAAAATTATTTACCTGCAGCAACAATCCTTCTGATTTATCATGGACCGTTTTGATTAAGTGATGCTTATGGATGATTTTCTTCTCCCACATCACTATTGACACTCTGTCCTTTATGCCCAATTCCTGCAACTTCTGATATGACAGTGAATTTAGAAAATTTAATGTATTCTGAGCCGTAACAAGGGGTCTTTTTTCCATATGTTCGTTTACCAGTTTCAGCCTTTGGTGGGCCAGATTTATCATTATATTCAAATCATCAATAAAATTTAAATAGTGCCTGAACTTGGTAATCTCTATACACAAGGTATCCCAAATGATGTGTTTTGCCTCCTGAAGAGGGCCTTTCCCAATGCATTTTTCCTTTAGTTCATTAAATTTCTTCTGTAATTGATTCCTGTCCTGCAGTATTTGTTTTTTGCTTTCATTAACTTTGGCCAGTTCAGCTTTCATCTTTTCATTCTCTGCTTTCAAATCTTTGATTGCTTCTTCTTTCAAACTCACCTGGGACATTGGCACCAACAAATCGTCAGTAGAGAAATCATCTAATGGCTTCTTGATATTTACAATAGACAGGTCCTCGCCGGTGGGAGTCTGGCTCATCAACTCTTCCGTAATCTCCTTCTCTTCATTCTGATCTTTTTTCATCAAGGAGATTTGGGATAATAGTTCCTCCCTTTCGGCTTCCCACTTCTCTTTTTCTTCTTGTAGCTCTCCTGCTCTTCCTTTGTATTCCATCATCTCCTGATGGACTTTATCCTTCTCTTCTCGGAGAGCTAGCAACTCAGATGACTGAACATGTTCAGTACCTGGGATCTTCAGTTTCTTCTTCAGGACCTGGAGTGCATTATCATTTTCCTTTAACAACCTCTTGACTGCCTGGGTACTGTCTGAACTAGCAATGTCTGTCTGCAGCTTCTTGATCTGAACCACATTTGCTTTATTTTCCACTTTCTCATGTTTCAACTGGATTTCCAATTTGTCTATCAAGATTTGCAATTTATTAATCCTCACCATGGCTTGTAGTAAATCTGAGTAGATGATATCGCTAGTCTGTTTGTGGAGTTGAATTTTATCCGAAGTGCTGATTTTGTCTAACCGGATCTCTATTTCAGACATTTTCTTGTCACTTACCATAGCCATTTTAAAAGTATTCCTCTCAGCATCTCTACCAGAAACCAGAGAGGTCTTCGAACTGTAAAAACTTCTCACCTTCGGGAGCAAATTTCTCGTTCCTCCATAGACTGTTTCCTCTTCTCCATGTAGCTGGCCTTTAGGTCTTCCTTCGACTTAAACACGTGGCACAATTTCGAACTGTCTACATCACCCTCCGAATTTTTAAAAGAGAATTGACTTACTTGCACCGCTTTCAGGGGAACTAGGGCACCTCTTTTGGAACCATCAGAAACCTCCTCATCTACAATTTCACCACTTTGAAGCAGCTTTGCCCTTTTATGGGGGCCTTCCTCGTCTACATCCATACTCTCAGTTTCATACAAACTCCTCTTGACCACAATACCAACACCTTCTGTTATTTGGGTCGCTGTGACAGGTGTAGCATGTGTCTCTTCATCAGAAACTGACCTGTCAGTATACTGCAGCAAATTGGCCATTTTAGCTAGCCCCTCAATAGCCTGATGCTCAAATGGTTTATTCTTGTTTGCCTGTTTTCTCAATGAGATCACCTGGTGGGGGTCGTAGTTCATATTTACATCTTTTATGAAATCCATATTCTCCATCAACTTTTCTATAAATGCCAGGGCACCCTTACCTTTAAAAATGAAAGGGCCGACTTTAAATGGAAATTTAATATTCAAAGATTTTTTGAAAGCACCAAAGTGCTCTTCCTCAGACAGCAATCTCTGCCT
>LPNX010614722.1:261797-328923 GCA_001517045.1 Pseudotsuga menziesii
GAGTAATTTTCGGGCAGACTAAGGTTTTCTCTGACGACCTAAGCATCAATTTTACACAGTATTTTCGACGCGGACCGACTCACAATAATCCTCTGAGAGGGAGAATAGTTCACTGCACACCACTCGGAAAATTCAGGGAAGTGGAGGGTTTGCTCAAGGGAGAAATGGTACAAAAAAGACTTGCATACATTCAGAACGTCATTCCCCTGTGAATAATAAGACCACAATTTCTCTTTGCTGCCGGACACGCTCCCTGTGGATAGGAAGGGGTCGCAGACGCCCCTGTGTCTGTCTACTAAAAATTCCTCTCTGTCATCCGCGACCCGACCAGACACACGAACCTCTCCCTTGGTCCATTTCTTAATTTATAATGGTAATTGGATGAAGGAGTTACAGGGTTAAAGTCCTACCTGGCTTACTGTGGAGGCGTGTCTTCGGAACGTGCCTGGCACTGACAAATGGAAGCTCCCAAATCGCCAGGTCCTTTTCGCCGAGTCCCGAGCAAATAAAATAATCATTGGAGAGGTCAACCCTGCCTTTATAGGACCACCCAATTCACCACGTGGACAACATTTATTTTCCGCAACCACCATTCACTCTTAACTGCTGTGCACTTCTATTTTTCGGCTTCATTTAAGACCCTAGATCTGATTTCTCTTTAATTTCTGGCCTTTGGATCGTGTGCCACGTACCCTGTTTCGCCAAGCGCCTTGGTGATAAACGACGTGCCGGTCTCCATCCCGGAATGATCTCCCACCGTCGATGATCTCGCCTTTTATCATGAGTCGTTGGATCAGGTGACACGTAACGGATTCCGCTGGGCTCCGTCACTTTAACCGTCGTGCAGCTTTGATCCCCGGAATCATCCTCAGCCATTGATGTGATACGCCTTCAACTCTCCACCGTCGGATCATATGCCACGTACCAAATTCTGCTGAGCACTTCGGAATTATCCACCACGCTAGTTCATTCTCCGGAAATCATAATAGCCGTCGATTTGATTCACTTTAATTTTCCACCGTTAGATCGATCACCGGATAACTCATTCCGCTGGGCGCTTTA
The DNA here is from genome assembly GCA_001517045.1 of Pseudotsuga menziesii. Taxonomy (NCBI): domain Eukaryota; kingdom Viridiplantae; phylum Streptophyta; class Pinopsida; order Pinales; family Pinaceae; genus Pseudotsuga; species Pseudotsuga menziesii. The sequence continues at coordinate 262,860 of LPNX010614722.1, forward strand.
GGTTTATCGGTCATGCAGGTTCTGGTTCCGGAATCAATCTCAACCGTAGATGCGACCTGACTTCGATTTTTCGCCATTGGATATAGTAACATGTACCTGATTCCGCCGGATTGTGTCGTTTTAACCAGGATGCAACTTAACGAAGCGGATTGGATATAGACCGTGGATCTGCGCGAGACAACCTGATGGCCGCTGATCTGTGCGCCTGATAAACGCCCGGTCAAACCTTTATCTTCCTTGAATCTCTGAGGAGCGGAGAGAATATCAGCCATCGATTTTCTTTCTTCTTCCATCGCGGCTTAGGATCTTCGGTGACTTACTCGCATTTTGCCTATAGTCCCATTTTTACTATATATCTTTTAACGAAAGTATCCAAACAACCATTATTTTTCTTCCTCCACCATGGTTTATTATCCTCTTTGATAAATAATGGTGTTAACAGCTGGCTCCATTTGGGGATGATATCCTCCCTGCGAGGTATCATAGAACTCGTAGACCAGGTGCCTGTTTTTTGACTTTGCATAATAACTCTCAAAAACCCATCTTTTGTCTTTTGTAAATATATCATTTTTATATATTTTAGAAGATGAACGGTAGGCCTCCTGGATCTTAGGGCTTTCACTGCAAGCTTCAAATGCACTCGGCTTACCATTCATGTTTACTTGTAAAGAAAAATAAGTATGTACAATCTATGATACAAATCTCACCTTCCTCCTCAGGATAGGTAATGCTTTAGATACCTTCCATTTACAGGGTTACTCTCCAGAAGAACCCCATTTGTATATTCCAGCAAAAATGCATTCTGTCCTCTGTACCCAGCAACAACATAAGGTCCGATCCACATAGGGTCGAACTTCCATGCTTGTCTTCGTTAGGAGCATCCCACTTCAAAACCAGGTCATCAATCTGAAACTGCTCTTCCTTGATCCTTTTGTCAAAAGTATGCTTCATTTTCTCTTGATGAGACTGCACTTTGTCATAAGCCTTACTTCTTCGTTCTTCCAGCTCAATGATCTAATTTATCCTCCGCTGTATGTGATTTGGTTCTTCTTGCTGATCCTGGAAATATCTCATAACAGGTACCCCTAATGATGTTGGAAAAATTACTTCAGCCCCGTATACCAGTTGAAATGGAGACATGCCGATGGCTCTTTTAGTACTAATCTTGTCAGCCCATAGAGCATATTTTAGTTTGGTGTGCCAGGACCTTTTATTATCTTTCAACAGCTTTTTGATAATCTTCACCAGGCTTTTATTTGAAGATTCAGCTAATCCATTTCCTTGAGGGTAATATGCAGTTGAGTGATTGAGGCTTATATGATACTTATGACAAAAGTTAATCATCTTCCTAGATTTGAAAGCAGCTGCGTTGTCTGTTACTATCCTTTTTGGACACCCGAACTGAGCCAATATATTTTCTTCAAGAAACTCCATGATCACATTCTTAGTGGCTCTCCTGGTAGGACTTGCTTCTATCCATTTAGTAAGATAGTCTGTAGCTGTCAAGATCCACCTGTGCTGACCTGATGAGTTGGGGTTTATTTCACCAATAAAATCCAAATCCCATTGCTAGAAAGGAGCCTCAACTGTTATTGGATTCAAAGGGAGAGGCAGTACCTTTCTCTTACCGTCGAAAATTTGGCATTGATGACATTTGCTGATTTCTTTATATACATCTGAGAATAATGTAGGCCAATAATAACCAGCTCTCAGGATTTTTTTTGCAGTAACCTTCCAAGAATGATGTCCCCCACAGTCTCCTTCGTGAAATTCTTTGGTAATTTGCTGGGCTTCATCCTCCAATAGACAATTTAGTAGAACTCCTCCACGATCCTTCCAATAAAGATATTTATTTATTATACAGAATTTAGCAGATTTCAACTTTACAAATCTTGCTCTCGATTTACTTAATCCTTCTGGTGCTTGCAAATTTCGGAGGACATACACAATACCAGAGTACCATGGAGAGGCCACAAAGTCAGCCATCACTTCTATCTCTGTGTCTAACTGATCAGACTAGTGAGTCAAAAAATTGATCTGTAAAGATTCACAATTTGAGTTTGTCATCATCTTTGCTAACCCTTGTCCTTTAACCAGCTTCGTAGGTTTTATTTCTATATCATATTCCAATAATGTAGCTATGCATCTCGCCCTCCTGCCTTCGGGGTCTGGCTGAGTCAAAATTGCTTTTACTGCAGCGGTTGGAACATGTGCAATTACATGGGAATGCAAAACATATATTCTGAAATCCTTTAATGCTTTAATCAGAGCATAGGCCTGCTTTTCCATGATATCATATTTCAACTCCCCATCCCGTAGCATTTTACTGAAAAAGGCTATGGGTTGTTCCAAATTTTCCTCGTTTTTCTGTAATAATACTGCTGCTATAGTATGTTCAGAAGCATATGAGAATACTGAAAAATCCTTGGCAAAGTCTGGACTTACCAAGACAGGAGCTTTTGAAATGGCTTTCTTGATTTCCCGAAATGACTCCTTAGCTTCTGTACTCCATTTTATTTCATGACCTTTCTTCAACATATTTGTAATATTCATCAAGATCTCAGCAAAGCTTGGTACAAATCTCCTCAAGAAATTTACCTGTCCCAGAAATGATTGTATCTCCTTTTTGCTTCTGGGTTCTCCTACCTTCAGAATTGCACTCACTCTTTCAGGATCAATCTTTATGCCATCTTTGGATATTATATGGCCTAGCAGCTTTCCTTCCTCTAGTGCAAAATTAGACTTCTTAGGGTTCAGAGATATGCCAAACTTCCTACACTTCATGAATACCTTCTCCAGATGATGCAGATGTTCTCTGTCAGACTTTGAGTAGACTGTGATATCATCCATATAAATTACCACGAAACTTCCAATTTCTCCTGCAAAGGCAATGTCCATAGCTCGCTGGAAAGTGGCGCCTGCATTCATCAAACCAAAAGGCATCTTCGCATACATGAAGGTGCCCCATGGTGTAGTAAAGGCAGTTTTCTCCTGATCTTCTGGCAGCACTTTGATCTGATTATACCCGGAAAAACCATCTAGCATTGAAATCCTTTCAGCTCCCACCACTTGCTGCAATATATGATCCATCTTGGGTAAGGGATAGTTGTCTTTCATGGAGACCTTATTCAAATTGCGGAAATCTATGCATAGTCTTATCTCTCCATTTTTCTTTCTGACAGGGACCAAATTCGCAACCCATTTAGAAAATCTGAGTGTTACAATGATCTTAGCATCAAATAACTTCTTTATTTCCTTCTCAATGATAGGGAGCAGCTTAGGATTGATCCTCCTGAGTTTCTGCTTAAAAGGCTTTTCTCCAGGCTTTATAGGAATAGTATGCTGTATGATAGATGTATCATTATCTTTGAGATCTTCATAACTCCAAGCAAACACATCTGTATATTTTTTCATCAACTTTACATACTCCTCTTTCTCTTTTTCCGGTAGCTTCTTGGATAATTTTATGATTTTAGGATTTTCTTCAGTGCCAATATTTTTATCTTCAATGGCATCACCAACAGGTTTCACTTTGGGGTTCTTGGCAACATCATTTTGATCAAAGAGCCTTTCTAAAGGGATCGGGCCTCTTGGTATGAAATTATTTTTCAGCTGGATGATATTCTTACCTCCCAAGGTCTTGCTTAACCTCTCAGTATCTCCTTCTGATTCAATTTCTTCGTCATCTCCAGGGGTCCTATCATTATCATTTTCATTGTCAAAATGAGTATTTACAAACTCTCCTGACAACTCTAGAAATCTTCGGATCTGCATATCATCTTCGAACACCTGCCAGTATTTGTAATTGTTAGGGATAGAAGGTCTGTTCAAAATCTCCACCTGGTATTCCTCTTGACTAGTCATTGGGGTCTCAAATTTTCCAGCAGATACTGCTAAGGAATCAGCCACCAAATTTTTAACCCTGGGAACAACCTGAATTGTATGCTCTGTGAAGAAATTGCCAAGCATATCCCATACTTCATTTCTGTAAGCCCTCATCCGAGGATGTTTGGTTTGATGACTCTCATTTACCTAGTTTATCACCAACTCAGAATCTCCCAAGATCCTAACCCTCTGAGCCCCCAGATTTTTCAAAGCATGTAACCCCAATAACAGGGCCTCATACTCTGCTACATTATTTGTGCATTCAAAAAGCAATTTGTATGACAAAGCTTTGAAATCATGAATAGGAGAAATGATATAGACACCAACCCCAGCACCAACCTTTGCAACAGATCCATCAAAGTACATGATCCATTGGCCTTCTTTTTTCTGCTTTGCTTCCAACACTTCCTGCTCCAAAACTTCTTTTTCCTCGTTTGCCTCAGACTTCTCTTGCAATGTCTTTTCTACCTCATGTGGGACAGCCTCATTAAATAAAATGGAAGACCCCAAATCAGTATCAACAGCATATATGTGATGGACTTCAGGTTTATCTTGACTGCTAACCACATAGGGAGTTCTTTTTTCACTATATAACCTTCTGCTCCCATCTGGAACAGGAATCGTTGCATATGACATGTCCATCTGTAAACTACCTTTCAGCTTGGAGGTCCAAGATCTTGACAGCAATACCCCAAATTTAGGTGGAATATCTGCTACCACCACATCCATGACTATAGTTTTAGATGGTAATTTATTCAGGGTCACCACCATGTCTTTAATTAAACCAAGGCATTTTACTCTCTTAGAATCAAATGAGTACAAATCCTTATATGGTCTAGTCACCTCTAATCCCAGACTTTCCACGACTCCTTTAGGCATTAGATTGTGTGATGCCCCAGAATCCAACATAACATTATGGATCACTTTGTCATGCACATTTAGACTTAAATAGAAAGGAGGAACCTCTTCATCTTCTAAATTTTCAACTTTGGGTCCAAATGAAATCGCAGGATTATCATCATTCAATTCTAAAATGTCTGACTGCCATTCTCCTTGGTTCTTGATCATTTTGGTGATGGTATCTCTGTATTCGGTGTTTCTCAGTAGCTCATTAAATGGAACAGAGATCTTTAGTTTTGAAAACTCATTTTGTAGGTTAAAACCAGCACTAATCTTTTCCACATCAATCGGAGTCGCCTTCTTTATTATTTTATCCCTTTGTATCTCATTTTCAACCTCTTTACTCATAGAGGGTTCCTTTTGTAGTCCTTTCCCATTTTCTCCATTCAAAGAACTAGAGGAAGGCTGATTTGGATTTGCCTTCCCTTTATTTATGGGGACATCCCTTTTCCTCAGTCTCATTTTCCTTTGCACATCATCCATTGCATGCAAATAACCTCTCTGATATAGCTCATTTTCAAATTCTTCATTTGGACCTTCCTGCGCAAACATATTATGTTCTTCTTCAGTAAGATATATTTCTGAATCCTGTTCCCCGAACAGATGAATCTCATTCTCAGGTGGGTCTTCTTCATCCCCAACATAATTTTCAGGGAAAGGCGGACGGATAGGCTGTTCTTCTTGGTTTCTTGGATTTCTCTGCCTGTTCTGGGGAGGGACAGGGGGATTGGGTCTTCTGAAATTTGGATTCCTGATTTGGGGACCCCCCTGCTCCTTGTTGAAGGGCCTAGTATCCATGGTTAACCTATCCATCAAATTTTTCATAGTCTTCAGCATCGTCTCAAATTTAACATCAGCGGAAGAAGATGAAGTAGAAGGCCCATTGTCTTCTTTTCTCCTCCTGTCCATGTCTCTATGTTTTATCTTTCCACTAGCCATCATGTTAGCTTCCACTTCCAGGGCATCAGTAAACATGGCAGCAAGAGTTGCCGATCTCCTTTCCCATAATGAAAAAGCAAAATCATTATCAAAAGCTCCAGCATAATGCAGTTGAGCAGCTGCAGGGGAAGGTTTTATATCTTCAGGAATAGAGTTGTAAGCCCTCATGAATCTGCTTGAAAATTCGTGAACAGACTCAAAACCCCCCTTCTTAAGACTATTGTACCGAGATAAAAGCTGCAGAGGGTTCTGTTTATCGTCCCACCTGTCCAGAAAGGCGTTTTGAAAGGCCTGAAAATTTGCTATAGATCCATTAGGCAAGTCCTTAAACCACTTCTTTGCCTCCCCAGACAAACTTTGGGCAAATAACCGCAGTTTGACATCAGGATAGTCAACTTCTTCCAAGTCAATGAAATCTTCAAACTTGGCAACATGCTGTTTTGCGGTTATATCACCTTCCCCATCAAATAAAGAAATCCTCTGAGAATAATTTTGGGGGAGATCATGTAATACAGCCGGCAAACGCAAGGGAGCAAACCTAGCGGCCATTGGTCTGGGTGGGTTCACAGGAACTACATTACTTTGAGAATGCTCGGAGGCTGTTGTTTCAGCTTTAGAGGTTTGTTGCAAGTCCTTCCAGAGGGAATCTAACAGATAGGACTCTAACCTACTAGGATTGGACCCAGTATTTTTGAGGTCGGATTCAGACCTAGCTCTCAACCTACAAGGAATGAACTCAGTATTTTTTAGGTCGGGTTCAGATCTAGTTTTCAACAGGGTCTGCGCAGTATTGACTTTCCATGTTGGATTAATATGAGAATCTGGTCATGATGATGTGCCGAACAAAGGGAAATCTAACTTCTCTTTATTTTTTCTCTTAAACAACTTTTCTGGATCCTCAAAACTCTTCAGGATTTCGATATCAGAGTTACCTCGTGTATGTCTTCTTGAAGCCAGAATGTCGTTCTTGAATTCTGAAACAATTTCACAATGAAGTCGCCAGGGCAAATATACAATCTTCTTTTCTTTTTGAAACTCCTGTTTGCCCACAGAAATCTCTCTTAATCTTTGTCGTTCTCCCGGGGCAGATTAGCACTTCCGTCCCCGGCAACGGCGCTAGTTTGTTAGCACTCAGAATGTACCCAGGTTGTAAAAGGTATACTCCAAGGTAACAACAGAACCACTTTAGGAAGAAACTGGTATTTTCTTCCAGAGAGGGATCTCTCAATAAAGATTTAACAAGACCAGATTTAAAATAACATTCAAAGATTTATGTATTTGGCTGAAACAATCACATAACCATTGGGCATGGAGTCATATACAAACATAAAGATACCACAAAGACATATACATGATATTCATCAAAGGCAAGATAATCACATCATCACAGTCATTCAAATTGATTCCGGTGGAATAGAAGAGATGAAGGAACAACCCATTAATACAGAGCATCAACAAAGATGAGTTCTATACCAACTTTAGCAGAAAAAATCATATAATATCTGAAATGATGATTAGAGCATAAACACATGAATTCCAATCATCTAACGCTATATTCCAGATACGAGGAAGAAACAAAATGGAGTGTTACACAAGGGAAATACAATCACATAAAGAAAGAAGCATAGACTGCAATATCAACGACACATGAATCTCTGAAAAAACTTTCATGCATTCACTTTGTTATTTCACAAACAGATATGTTCTCCAAAATTATTCACCACCCGATGGGTTCCAACCCCCATCTCTTAAAAAAGATGCATATTTTTACATAAAATGATTAGTGCTCCAACAAGAAGATCACTAATAGAATGATCGGCTTAATTTAGAGTTTGTAACTGAATTCCTAACCCCTAGAAAGTTTGTTACAACTCCAATCCTAACAGAACACAAAGTACGAATCAACTTGACAACAAAATTTCGCCCATCAGCTCCACGTCTTCGTCTCATCAGCTCCATATCTTTGCCCCATCATCTCCACGTCTTTGCCCCATCAGCTCTTTAGTGCATGACACCTGTTCTTAGGGATGGAGAATATACTTTGTCTTTCCAAACCGCTCCACAACTTTCCACTGCTCCGAACTTGGGGTGTCACACTCCATTTCCCGAATAGCTACTTCGAGCTCCATATATGCTTCATAGGACTTTCTGGGCAATCTACTCCTGATGATGGCGAACTTCTGCAGAATCTCAAAATCTTCTGTGAGCATATCCACGATGGTCTTCCCTGTCAGGCTTTTCTCCAAATCATTGAATTTTGAGTGGTCCATGCGGCACTGAACAAGTAGGTTATGATAATGTTCCTACGAGAACATCCGCCCTTCTCCATCCCAGAAAGAAGGCAATCCGTCCTCGAACAGTTCTTTAAACTCCTGTTTAAAATTATTTACCTGCAGCAACAATCCTTCTGATTTATCATGGACCGTTTTGATTAAGTGATGCTTATGGATGATTTTCTTTGCCCACATCACTATTGACACTCTGTCCTTTATGCCCAATTCCTACAACTTCTGATATGACAGTGAATTTAGAAAATTTAATGTATTCTGAGCCGTAACAAGGGGCCTTTTCTCCATATGTTTGTTTACCAGTTTCAGCCTTTGGTGGGCCAGATTTATCATTATATTCAAATCATCAATAAAATTTAAATAGTGCCTGAACTTGGTAATCTCTATACACAAGGTATCCCAAATGATGTGTTTTGCCCCCTGAAGAGGGCCTTTCCCAATGCATTTTTCCTTTAGTTCATTAAATTTCTTCTGTAATTGATTCCTGTCCTGCAGTATTTGTTTTTTGCTTTCATTAACTTTGGCCAGTTCAGCTTTCATCTTTTCATTCTCTGCTTTCAAATCTTTGATTGCTTCTTCTTTGAAACTCACCTGGGACATTGGCACCAACAAATCGTCAGTAGAGAAATCATCTAATGGCTTCTCGATATTTACAATAGACAGGTCCTCGCCGGTGGGAGTCTGGCTCATCAACTCTTCCATAATCTCCTTCTCTTCATTCTGATCTTTTTTCATCAAGGAGATTTGGGATAACAGTTCCTCCCTTTCGGCTTCCCACTTCTCTTTTTCTTCTTGTAGCTCTCCTGCTCTTCTTTTGTATTCCATCATCTCCTGATGGACTTTATCCTTCTCTTCTTGGAGAGCTAGCAACTCAGATGACTGAACATGTTCAGTACCTGGGATCTTCAGTTTCTTCTTCAGGACCTGGAGTGCATTATCCTTTTCCTCTAACAACCTCTTGACTGCCTGGGTACTATCTGAACTAGCAATGTCTGTCTGCAGCTTCTTGATCTGAACCACATTCACTTTATTTTCCACTTTCTCATGTTTCAACTGGATTTCCAATTTGTCTATCAAGACTTGCAATTTATTAATCCTCACCATGGCTTGTAGTAAGTCTGAGTAGATGATATCGCTGGTCTGTTTGTGGAGTTGAATTTTATCCGGAGTGCTGATTTTGTCTAACTGGATCTCTATTTCAGACATTTTCTTGTCACTTACCATAGCCATTTTAAAAGTATTCCTCTCAGCATCTCTACCAGAAACCAGAGAGGTCTTAGAACTGTACAAACTTCTCACCTTCGGGAGCAAATTTCTCGTTTCCTCCATAGACTGTTTCCTCTTCTCCATGTAGCTGGCCTTTAGGTCTTCCTTCGACTTAAACACGTGGCACAGTTTCGAACTGTCTACATCACCCTCCGAATTTTTAAAAGAGAATTGACTTACTTGCACCGCTTTTAGGGGAACTAGGGAACCTCTTTTGGAACCATCAGAAACCTCCTCATCTACAATTTCACCACTTTGAAGCAGCTTTGCCCTTTTATGGGGGCCTTCCTCGTCTACATCCATACTCTCAGTTTTAGACAAACTCCTCTTGACCACAATACCAACACCTTCTGTTATTTGGGTCGCTGTGACAGGTGTAGCATGTGTCTCTTGATCAGAATCTGACCTGTCAGTATACTGCATCAAATTGGCCATTTCAGCTAGCCCCTCAATAGCCTGATGCTCAAATGGTTTATTCTTGCTTGCCTGTTTTCTCAATGAGATCACCTGGTGGGGGTCGTAGTTCATATTTACATCTTTTATGAAATCCATATTCTCCATCAACTTTTCTATAAATGCCAGGGCACCTTTACCTTTAAAAATGAAAGGGCCGACTTTAAATGGAAATTTAATATTCAAAGATTTTTTGAAAGCACCAAAGTGCTCTTCCTCAGACAGCAATCTCTGCCTCATGAACTCTAGTGCGAAAATCCTTGGGGTCAAGAAGGATGGTAGCCTATAAGGCTGACCAGTGAAGCCATATATTCTTAACACTATGTAACCTCTGTATAGGAACCAGTACCCCACCCGATCTTTGGGTGACGACTGCATTAGGCATCTCATTTCGTCCAGGACACGGGGCAGGTCCTCATCAAATAACATTCCGTACATTTTGGACATGATCGAATTGGCAAATTCGACCATGTTGATTTGCTTGGGCAAATCAGAAGAACATAGAGCACTTAAAAATTTTAATTCAGTAACATTAGAGCATAATAACATGTTAAGCAAGTATGTTTGAAACCTAAAGAACTGGACCTTGGGAAATTCTGTCAACTGGAGGTGGATCGCTTCGGCAAGGTACTCATCTAAATTAAGCACAGGAACTGACTGGGACTCGGGACTTAAAGAATTTATTTTTAACAAGAAACCAAGGATAACATCACCTATATGACAATCATCATCTAGACCTAACACTTGACAGACCAAAGACATTACCAGTTGCACCTCAGTCTTAAAAATGTGCAAGGGGTAATGCAAGAAAAGACCTTCAAGGGACTGACCTTCCTTCAGGATACTTGACAAGAATTGACAGCGACTTTCACTTTCGCAATTTTTGAAAAACTCGGCAAGGACAGATGCATTTACAGACTCACGATTTACAGAGTAATTTTCGGGCAAACTAAGGTTTTCTCTGACGACCGAAGCATCAATTTTACACAGTATTTTCGACGCGGACCGACTCACAATAATCCTCTGAGAGGGAGAATAGTTCACCGCACACCACTCGGCAAATTCAGGGAAGTGGAGGGTTTGCTCAAGGGAGAAATGGTACAAAAAAGACTTGCATACATTCAGAACGTCATTCCCCTGTGAATAATAAGACCACAATTTCTCTTTGCTGCCGGACACGCTCCCTGTGGATAGGAAGGGGTCGCAGACGCCCCTGTGTCTGTCTACTAAAAATTCCTCTCTGTCATCCGTGACCCGACCAGACACACGAACCTCTCTCCCTTGGTCCATTTCTTAATTTATAATGGTAATTGGATGAAGGAGTTACAGGGTTAAAGTCCTCCCTGGCTTACTATGGAGGCGTGTGTTCGGAACGTGCCTGGCACTGACAAATGGAAGCTCCCAAATCGCCAGGTCCTTTTCGCTGGGTCTCGAGCAAATAAAATAATCATTGGAGAGGTCAACCCTGCCTTTATAGGACCACCCAATTCGCCACGTGGACAACATTTATTTTCCACAACCACCATTCACTCTTAACTGCCGTGCACTTCTATTTTTCGACTTCATTTAAGACCCTAGATCTGATTTCTCTTTAATTTCTGGCCTTTGGATCGTGTGCCACGTACCCTATTCCGCCAAGCGCCTTGGTGATAAATGACGTGCCGGTCTCCATCCCGGAATGATCTCCCACCGTCGATGATCTCGCCTTTTATCATGAGCCGTTGGATCGGGTGACACGTAACGGATTCCGCTGGGCTCCGTCACTTTAACCGTCGTGCAGCTTTGATCCCCAGAATCATCCTCAGCCATTGATGTGATACGCCTTCAACTCTCCACCGTCGGATCATATGCCATGTACCAAATTCCGCTGAGCACTTCGGAATTATCCACCGCGCTAGTTCATTCTCCGGAAATCATAATAGCCGTCGATTTGATTCACTTTAATTTTCCACCGTTAGATCGATCACCGGATAACTCATTCCGCTGGGCGCTTTAGGTTTATCGGTCGTGTAGGTTCTGGTTTCGGAATCAATCTCAACCGTAGATGCGATCTGACTTCGACTTTCCGCCATTGGATTGAGTAACATGTACCCGATTCCGCCGGATTGTGTCATTTTAACCAGGATGCAACTTCACGAAGCGGATTGGATATAGACCGTGGATCTGCGCGAGACAACCTGATGGCCGCTGATCTGTGCGCCTGATAAACGCCCGGTCAAACCTTTAACTTCCTTGCATCTCTGAGGAGCGGAGAGAATATCAGCCATCGATTTTCTTCCTTCTTCCATCGCGGCTTAGGATCTTCGGTGACTTACTCGCATTTTGCCTATAGTCCCATTTTTACTATATATCTTTTAACGAAAGTATCCAAACAACCATTATTTTTCTTCCTCCACCATGGTTTATTATCCTCTTTGATAAATAATGGTGTTAACACTAGGGACACCTCCACAAGATCTATCTGGCCTGGCATCCACAATACCTGCACCCCAACACAAGGAAGTATCCCATTCTTTGCTACACAGTCCCTCAGGCTATACCTTCCCTTCCAATGCTCTTCAGGGCGTGCAGTGAAGATTCGCCACACACTCTTATCTTTTCGTGAGGTTCCTCCTTGCACTAGGTTTATCAAGCCCATTCGGCGTCTCTTTCACTCCTAAGTCTTGCATACTATTCAAACCCAAACTAGGGTGCACATCACATAATGTCCACTACAAACTCATAATGTCCATACCTTGTTCTGAAGGTTGTCTTATGAATATATTCATCTTTGATTCTTACCTGACGGTAACCAGACCTCAAGTCAATCTTAGAAAATACCTTTGCTCCCCTCATTTGATTAAAATGGTCATCAATTTAAGGTAAAGGGTATTTATTTTTCACAGTAACCTTGTTCAACTGTCTATAATCAATACATAACTTGAGCGTACCATCTTTCTTTTTCACAAACAGAACTGGTGCTCCCCAAGGGGACACACTTGGCCTGATATACTTCTTTTTCAACAACTCTTGCAGCTGCATCTTTAGCTCTAGCAATTCTGGTGTGCTCATCCTGTAGGGTGTTTTGGACATTGGTGCTGCTCCAGGAAGAAGGTCGATTGTAAAATCAATGTCTCTCCTTGGAGGAAGCCTTGGAATTTCATCAGGGAAAACATCCTTGAATTCCTGCAACACATTAAAATCCTCCAATCTAGGAGTTTCATTCTCCGCTGCTTCCAAAACATGGGCTACATACAATCTGCAACCTTTCCTACAAAACCTTTTCAGCTGCATTGCTGAAATCTACCTAACAGAAATCACCTTTGGAATGCCTCTTACAATCCTTGGATTTCCTTCTTCATCCATGCATTCAAAATTCTTATTGTAACAGTCAAGCTTAACTTTGTGCACTTTTAACCAATCCATTCCAATGAGAATATCATAGGAACCAAGTGGTAGAACATTCAAGTTTGCATAACCCATCCATGACAAATGGACGTTTCTCTACCACTTCACTAACTTTTCTCTTAGTTCTAGTGGCTAACTAAACTAACCACGATTTGCTATGCTTTAACTTCTTAAAAGCACAAATTTCAACAATTCTAGGAGTGATATAACTGTGAGTAGATCCAGGGTCAATCAAAACAAACACAGATTGCTTAGCAATCTTACTTTCAACTTCAACCACAGTTGATTGATGATCTTCCTGGAGGTCCTCTAAGCCTGCATAAATTCTAGGGACGGTCCTGACTCCTTGCTGCTTGACCCACCGTTTCACCTCCTTGGACGTTGTGAGCTTACCTTACATACCCATTGTCAAGCGGACAGTTCTTGCGCATATGGTTTTCTCCACATCTCCAACATTAGAGTGGTTCTCTGATCTCTTTTGGATTTCTTGGCCTATCTCATATCACTCTGGCTGGCTTAGCCACAACTTATGATGGCTGCCTTTGTTGATTTCAGAAGTGAGAAGGTTTGAAACCTTTCTTCCTTTGGTCAAACTTCTCATTCCTCTTGTCCTTCCATGCCTTATGGATATCCGGTTTGCTTTTGTTCTGATCATGGAAATACTTGGCCTTCTTTATAGCCTCTTCTAGAGTTCTAGGTTCATCAAAATCAATCCTGTCTTAGTAAGACTGAGGTAACCCACTCAGAAAACGCTGGATTTTCACTTTATCATCCTTGATGTATCTGACATACCTCAACAGCTCCAAGAATTTGTTTGCATATTCTTCCATGGTCAACTCCCTCAATTTCAGTTCATAGAAATCCTTGATCTTCTCATCACAGTACCTGTCAGAGAGGTACTTCTGCTTGAAATACTTCTTAAACTGCTTCCACATGATCTTTCTGTCACTAATATTTTTCACTTGCCTGAGGTGCTCCCACCATATAGATGCTCTTCCATTCAGATTGAAGATGGCTACCCTTTCCTTCATATTTCTCGAGTAGTCCTGGACTTGGAAATACTTCTTCATCCCAAGAAGCCAAGCTTCAGCTTCTTGACCAGTCTTTATCTCACCATTAAAGGTAGGCGGCCTTGCCTTCTTAAATTTATCACGTGAATTGTTCCCGTAACGCCTCTTCCTCTTATCCCTGTGAGATGAAGAGCTTGAACTCCTAGTGGATCCTGCTCGATGCCTAGAGTTCACATTAGAGGAAATTTGGGGTCTAAAATGGGCTTTATAAGAAAACGTGCCAACAATAAATTTTGTGAGTTGGAATTGAATAACCAATAGAATTTCAATAAAATGAGTCAACCATAATGGTTGAATTGACATATTTGTCATAAAAAAAACTACTTTTTTGTTCGTATTTTTGACATATCTCCCTGTGTTTTTACTCAAATTTCAAATGGGAGAGCTCGTTGGATGCATAATTTAATTCTGCATCCAACAAGTACCCACACTGCATACTTTTGACGGACCCTGCTACCCCAAAAACAAGAAATACCTGAAAAAACGTGATGATGACATCAGGGTCCGTCATCATCACGTTTTTTCAGGTATTTCTTGTTTTTGGGGTAGCAGGGTCCGTCAAAAGTATGCAGTGTGGGTACTCGTTGGATGCGAAATTACATTTCGCATCCAACGAGCTCTCCCGCTCAAAATTTGAGTAAAAACACAGGGAGATATGTCAAAAATACGAACACAAAAAGTAGTTTTTTTCATTCTTCCTCCAAAATTAATGACTATTATTTTATTATTTTCCTTAGGAGGCCCATTTTAGACCCCAAATTTCCTCTAATGTCTGCCTTTGGATGTTTGTCAAACTCTGGAACGTGGTTGCATTCAACTGATTTTGTGCTTCCTAAGCTTTAATCATTCTTTCATTATCTTCTCTGTAACTTTGCATCTCCACCCTTAGGCCTCTCATGGTGGCTGCAATATCTGGGGGAGTATCTTGATATCTCCTCCCATTGGATTCTATCTCAGCATTTCCAACTCGAATGTTTTCCCCCATAGCATCTGCCTCATGCTCATAGGGATCCTGTGCATCATTTATGCTGTAGGTTCTCATGGCCAAGCCAAAATCAACTTTTCCAATTTGCACTATGACTCAGCAAAATGTGTTAATAAACACCATTTGTTAGACAATCTCAGAATTCAAAAACCACTTACCGTGGGACCCCAATAGCTCTGAAAACTATCCACTTGGCCCATCTAGGCCCAATGTTGTAACCATTAGCCCTGAAAGCTACGCACTTGGCCCATCCAGGACCATGCTGTAACCAATAGCTCTGATACCACAATGTCACATCCCCTCCCGCCCTAGAGGAGAAACGCAACGACTCATGCCACTCTGATACCACAATGTAGCGTATCCGCTACTCTGATATACCACAACGTCCATGAACCCGGTGCCCATACACCTGACTGATATGCGGAATAATTCAAAACTTCTTATTTATTTCTCTTTAACACAGTCATGGGTCATGTAACATCTTTTAACATTCATTCTTAGGCTTAGAAACCACTGTAACAGTTGTTTCACCATCAACAGATCCACTCTGTAACCGGAAAGATCATTTTCGCACCCGACCCAACCTTTCCGCACTCTGCCTTATGCATTCCGTCCTTCCGCTGCGGAATCCGAGAACCAGAAACATAATGTGCGACGGAGTCATTCAAATCACTTTCCGCCTTCCTCCTTCCGCTTTGGAACTTGGGAATCAGAAACTCTCACTTTTGATGGAATCATTCAGCCACTTTCTGCCTTCCGCCCTTCCACCTTCTGCTATGGAATTCGAGAACCAGAAACATAACTTTTGACACAATTATTCAGCCACATCCCGCCTTTCTCCTTTCGCCTTCCGCCTTTCGTGGGCGATCTCGTAAATCAGAAAGACAACGTTTTGCCTTAACCTTTTTCCCATTTTCCGCCTTTCGCCCCTGCAGGCAGATCCCAGGGTGCGGAAAACACACTTTTGCCTTAGAATCTCCGACTCTTTTTTCGCTTTCGACTTCCACCTTCTGCATGTGGATTCAAGAGCTAGTGACACCTCCACAAAATCTATCTAGCCTGGCATCCACAATAACTGCACCCCAACACAAGGAAGTATCCTCTTCTCTGCTACATAGTCCCTCGAGCTATACCTTCACTTCCAGTGCTCTTCAAGACGCGTAGTTTAGATTCACCAGCCACTCTTATCTTTTCATGAGGTTCCTTTCTGCACTAGGTTTATTAAGCCCGTTCAACGTCTCTTCCACTCCTAAGTCTTGCATACTATTCAGACCCAAACCAGGGTGCACATCACAACAAACAACAAGGAGACACAACAACAAAGGGCTCCACTCAGTAACACAGAGAAACAGGGTTTCATAACACTCTGTAGTTCAGTATAACACTGTAACCCATCAACCAGGGTCTCGGCAAAGGAAAATACTTGTAGAAACGCGTAGAAACACTCTGCTAGTTCGCGCTTCTACGGGATGCTGAACCACACTAAACAACCACTTCTCCTACTCGGGATAGTGAACCACAATGAACAACCACCCAATGCTCCACCAGAACCATCGCGACGGCTAGATAGGGAAGAATATGAACAACCACACCCAGAACAACAACAAAACCTTCTTGCGATTGAGGGAAAGACGGATTGGCATGCATCCCTGCGATTACTTGCTTCAGAAGCAAGAACGCGGCTTCCCAGACTGCAGGCAGGCTCAGTCACAAAACAGACTGCCATGCCTTGCTCTACCCAATGTGTTAACTACCTCAACCGCTCTTCTAGAAGAACTGAATGATTGAAGACAAAGGAAAAAAAGGTAGCTGAGGGTTTATGGGTTTCCCCATTGACATCTAGTCTCACCCTATGGCTAAGGAGTTTGACTAACTCCCTTCCCTATTTCTTATGAAATCATGCCCTCATATCTCACGTTGCAGTGCATAGCTAGCTGTGGTATTTTATTAAATTGTGTATTTACATGATATCTCAAAGTATGTTGTGCTTGACTAGCACTATAACCATAGGTATCAACCTTGATCATCTATACACAAAACACCAAATCGATGGCAGGGCCTTGGCCTTGAGCTCCTTGCCATGATTTACATACAATATATACATCATGTACAATTTCAATATGATGGGGTCAAAACCAGGGTGTTACATAAGGGAAAGTGGTTTCCAGCCACACCTACTATGGATTCTCTCTTCCAATTGTCTACACCACATGGTCACAACTCTTCATCTATATTAATGTTGCACGACTCGGACTCGGCAAAGACTCAGCTGACATATGACTCGTTGACTCGGGACAAACTCGACAAGACTCGGGACAGACTCGACAAATAGGAAAAACACTTATAATATGGTAAATTTTGGGCAAAAAAAGGAGGTTAATGGCATTTCCAATCTATATAAGTTATAAAACTACAATATATGCAATAATTCATAACATTATCTCATTAAAGATAGGAAAATGCCATGTGACTAAGATACTCTGCCTATGCCATCTCATTCGTTTTTTTTTTCCTAATCAAGGATCTCTCTCTTCTTTGCTCTTGTTAAAGAAGTGATCCATGAAGTCTACACCCATTAAATTTAAACTACTTAGGTATGCTTACCTGAAAGCCGGTGATGACCGGTCTTTAAGCTACCTTTTTATCAAGAATACCACCCATAACCCAAATTGATGAATAAACCATTATTTTTGAAGTTAAGGAACCAAGGAAACCACCACTATCAAGTAATGGAAAGGAGATAAAACATGGTATATGATCTTTTCTCCTACGGAGGGTAGTAGTTTCATGACTTTAATGGCTTTTATACTGTAGAGGGCATGGAGCTCTGGAAAAACATGATCAATATTTTGAGAATTCTCAGAGAGATAGATTGGGATTTGATCCAACCTTTTATCAACATGTCTTAGATTGCGAGTACCATAGAGCATTTTACTATCAAAATAAATTTTAAAATTAAAATTTAAAAACAACTAAAATCTAAAAACAATAAAATCAAATTATAACCGAAATAAATAAAATAAATAAAAAACAAACAAAACACACCTACCTGGAAATTGATGACTGTGACCACTTTCAGATGGTGACTTCACAATCTCAGATGGCATCCCTCCTTCACCATTCTCAGTGCTTAGTACTCACTCAAAAAATCGAGTTTGGATTTCTTAATGAATGAGTTTGGAGTTTGGTTGGCAGGTTGCTTAATGAATGAGAGCGAGACTTAGAAGAGGCATTTATAGCCTCCTGCAGTCTCATTTTCCCTCCAAAACCATCATCCGCAAACCCTAACACTCAACCAGAATGCATCGTGGCGTCCTTTCCGTAGCGGCGTATTTTCATTTCTCGACCGATTTTGAGCGAGTTTGGGCTGAGTTCGACAGAGTCTGTGAGTAAGGGCGAGTCCGCGAGCAAGGGCAATTGTTGGCCGAGTCTGCAGTGGTTACCCAACCCGACCATCGACTTGTGAAGACTCGTGAGTCTCTCACGAGTGGTGCTTCACCGATTTATATAAAACGACGAAAGTGATACCTCACATATGGCTCCATCCTTTCACCCATATGGCACAAGGCACAAGTTTATAGTGTTTAGTGCCTTGTAGTTCATAACGTCATTGTCAAATGTGCAATCAATGAGGTTTGTGCAAATGACACAACTCTTAGGTGAAATTTCCCATCCTTATGATGTGCAGTGAATGTTGTTAATGCAAACACATGCGAATGGAATATGTCTGTTCATAGTGGAATCAATAAAAATATACACCAGTACATACCATTTTCCACTAGCTAGGCTTTATATAAATCAGTCTATCCATTATGACTCATCTTGTCTTATGATCTTGTCTAATCCAATACCTTGCTATTTCAGCTATGGCTTTATAATGAGAAAATCGACATGCAAGCATAACAATAGCCCTATGTAAGTCATAAACCATCCAGCTGCACTCATGATGAGCTTCATTATAGATTTGAGGAAGTTCTAAGAATAGACAAGATGCATTTGAGTCAAAAAGCAGAAATAACACTGAAATCAAAATGGCGTAACACATCCAACTCTCATTCGCAAATTCATATCATGAAACACATCAAAATATGCATTTCACGATATTCAAGTAAGAAATACATTACCGAGCACAATTGGTGCAATCCTCGGGTCAAACTAGGGAAATATGGGCTCAAAGTTTAAACCACAAACAATTGATGATGTTGATAAAATAAGTAGAGTGGAGAGGCTTATTTGGGATTCCTCCAAAGCTAGGAATTTTATATTCATTTTTGCCTCCAGCAAGTTCTTTTTGCACTCAAATACAAGGGGTCATTCTCTTGTACTGTCAACTCCTTATTTAGCTTACCTAGAGTCATGTCCTTATTCACATTATCTTAGCAATTGTTTTATATCAGGTCAAAAGTGTCCTCAATAATTAACTCAATCCCACCACTCCTCATGTATGCAACATAATTATTAACATAGAAATGTGAGCTATTGAAGTTGCACATCAAATCTCTGTTATTTGGGTTATTGGGCCTCTGTATTATTTTTCTCTTTCTTTGAAACTTGTTAACCACCAAAACCAACTAGGTGGGAAACAATGTACCATGCACATGTTGGATGTGCCTTGAAGATAACAATGAAGTACTTAATGATTATATCAAGCGAGACAACTCTTCTTCTCTTCTTCTCTCTATGAAATTTCTGCACACCTACGGGGGATTTTATAAGGATATGTCAGAATGAAGGTCTAGTTTTTTGTAACTTAATCACCTAAGACTTAATTATTAGGGAAGACCTTTCATCAAGTGTTTTTTCACTTGGATAATTAAAATTTATTTTCAGATATTTTAATTAGTTGAGTTTTTCACTCAAAATTACCTCCAAAGTGGTGAAAAGTGTTCTAGTGATCGAGTCCATGGGGTGATTGGGGCCTAGGAATGTTCTATATTACCATGCTATACATTATCCAGAGTCTCGCAGAATTTCATTAAGTTTTGCATAGGTTTTTTTAATTTTTGGTCATTAAAAATTGTCACTAAGACAATTTGTTGTAATGTAAAAGAGGGTTACTTGGTCCATTTTAGTGTTGTATAGGGGTATTGGTACTCAAGACAAATGACATGAGACCCCCTACACCCTTGGGCCAAGTATGAAGTCATTCGTACAAGTATTATTATGGTTTTGGTCACTTTTGCCCAGGTTAGTCATGGAAATCAGGAAATTGGGCATTTAATTAGAGAGCCAAATTTTGGAAAAGTGACTATAGTCACTTGGGGTGGCCAAGTAAAGGTTCTAATGTTTATATTAGGTCCCTAAGATAAATTTAAGACCCAAAGGCCCCCCCCCAAGCAAGCATGTAACAAGTTTTGAGTTGCCGACTCTAGGGGGTGCCCCCTTCTCTCTTTGATTGGTTGGGTGAGCTAAAATAAATGGAAGGGGCCACACTATGGTGGTTTCCCCCCCATTTGACATAGCAATAAGGTTAAAAACATTAAATTGGGGGTTTCTCTCCCCATATTTGAGATCCCAAACCATGGTTTTTCCCTCCTTGAGCAAATTTGCCCTCCTCTCTGGGCCCCCCCTCTCTCCCTTGCGACACTTGTCTAGCAAGCAAAATCCCCTCTCTTTCATTTTTCATATTTAAGGATGGCATTCCTCCTCATTTGGGTTAGATTCACTTACTCTCTTGCTTCATTTTGCTCATGCTCTCTTGCTCTCTCATTCTCTCATTCTTGCTTTCTTGCTCCATTCTTGTCCAAGAGGAGCCATTGTACTTTCAAGTTTGGATGATAATAGAAGAAATCTTTGGAGGAAGTACGGTCTATGCATTGTGATTGAGGTGATCTTGTTACATTCTTGGTTCGTTTTGTATTTGGAATATCAAGCAAATTTTTTTGCTTGAGAATAGCATTGCAATAGTTTTGTTGCATGCTATGTGGGTTGTTTGCTCAGAATTTGAGAAGTTAAAGTATTTCTAGCTTGAATATTTTGTTTCTCAAGTTTTTATGGATTTCTCACTCCATTTGCATTGTTGAGCTAATTTTGTTACAGGTTTCCCAAGTTTGGAGAAAGGGATTCCCAGGTGGGATACCCCATTGTCCAATAAGTTTCGAAAAGGACTTGGCATATTTACTAACATTCTTATTCTTATTGCAGCTCTTAAATACTTCATTTTGCACTTAAATATTATCATTTTCAAGTTTTTAGATGCTAGTTTTGCCTTAGAAAAATTTCTGATTTTTGCATGAAATTTTTTGAGTTTGTTTAAAACTCATTTCTATCACTTTTGTGTTATAATAGTTTGTTGTTTTGTGCAGGTTTCTGATCTCACAGGGGGAGGGAATGCTCAAGTTCAGCCACTAGCAAGCACCAACAAAACCCAAGAGGGTCTACTTCAAGTCCCTCGCAAAAAACGATTAAAAATCACTCTTTCTCTCTCATTTCTTAATAAATATTAGTGCTGAAATCTACATCTTTGTAACGAGCCTAAGAGAGTCTCTTGGGCTTGAGTTTATTCCGCTTCATTTCCAGTTTTCAGTACTTAGTGATTTTGGTTTCGGGTTCATGCAAGTGAAGTGGCTCTGCCCATCCTTGCATAACCTTGTAAGTTGTTTGGATTTAGATTCCTTTACTTCATTGTTTGTTTCCTTTTTGCCCGCACCTCACAAGTGAAGTGGCTCTTCCCATCCATGTGAAATCGCATTGGCTAGCATTTTTATTGGTCAAGTATTTGCTTATTTCTTTTTTTCCCGCATCTCACAAGTGAAGTGGCTCTTCCTATCCATGTGAAATCGCGTTGGATAGCATTTTTATTTCAAGTATTTCCTTATTTCCTTTTGCCCGCACCTCACAATTTAGTAGGCTTTGCCTCCGTTGTGATATCGCGCTTGGCTTGTTCTGTTTAATTTTTGCTTTAAGGGTAAAATTTACCATAAGCCCCGCTTTTTGCCCCATATCCTCTCCCCCCGTCAGTTTGACCGATCTAGGGTGACGAGAAAGGGAAAAGATCTGTGTTGGCTAGTTTAATAGGCACCCAGATAAGTATCTTCATTAGAAAGGAGAAAAAAATGCTTGACCTGTGGAGCTAGTGGGGTAGAGGCCATAGGGGGCTTCGTGGCACTTTGTGTCCTCTAGTTGAGCACCCAACAAGTTTCGAGTTTGACCCATGGAGCTAGGTGGTGTTGCCCACCTATTTCGACTAGGTGGCAACTCCATGTACATGAAGTGTACATAATTATACCTTGAAAAAATCTGAGGATTTTTTCACTTCTGCAGGGCAATTGCCCCTTTGTAAAACGAAATGTCCGCTCCCCTGCGTGGGAAAATTAATGTAATTTGATATGATAGTGTGAGTCATATGATACGGATGCCACACCATGGAACTGATTGTTAGGGAAGTCCCCTCATCGAGTGTTTTTCCCTTTCCAATTGATCTTGTTGAACAAACGAGTTTAATCGGTTTGGTTTTCACTCAAAATCCTCCAAAGTGGTGACGGGTGTTCTACCAGTCAAGTCCATGAGGTGGCTAAGGCTTTAAAGAGTAATTCATGACCATGCTAGACATTTGTCTAGAGTCTTGCGGAGTTTCGTTATGTTTTTGAATTTTTATTAATTTTTTCCAGTTGAATAATTTCACCCCTTGGTGATTAATTAACTGAGTTTTGATGTAATAATGTAATTGCTCAAGCATGGCATTTTGTAATAGAGTCTATGAATGCAAAGTAAAATTGCTATGAAACCCCCTAATCCATTGCTTCGAGTCCCATGTCGTTCTGATAAGTGGTTCAAGAGATAGACCAATTTTGGTCATGAGGGGTCTATCTCCCCTAGGGAAATTTTTAATTTTCATAAGTCAAAAAATCATATTATTTGATTTTGAAGGAAAAAATCAAATAATGCCATGGTAAATTTGTTTGGGGGTTGTTAAGCCTAGGAAAATTTATCTCATAATTTTTCCACCCCCCAATGGCCCAGATTTAATTTTTCCAATTTTATTTTTAATTTTTCCTAAGTCAAATTGGGAAAATTTAAAATTAAAGTGAAAAATTAAATCTAAGATAAATAAATATTTATCCTAAGTCTAAGGGTTAAATATCATTTTTGGAGAGAAATGGCTAAAGTCCAAGCTATAAATGAAGGGGACGTCCAAGTCAAGGCCAAGTTTAGTGGTTTGAACCTTTGCTAAAGTGTTAAAACCCTCACCAAATGAAAGATGGAGGGCGCTATCAAGAAAGAGAAGCCACCAAATATAGGAGGGCGTCACCATATAGTGGGGGCGTTGGCTAAGTTTAGAGGTATCATCAAAAATAAGGGCGCTACCATTATAGAGGTGGGCGCTAGAATAAAGGGACGGCCATATATAGAGGAGGCGTCAAGCTATAAAGGAGGACGCCCATATTTAGAGGGGCGCTAATCACTTAGTAAGGGCGCTACCATTCATGGAGGAGGGCGCTAAAATAGTTGGGCGTCAAAGTTTAGAGGAAGCACCATTCTAGAGGAGGACGCCCCCACATGTGGAGGCGCTAGCTAAAAAGGAGGAGCGCCAATGTAAAATAGAAGGGCGCTAACTGGGTTTAGAGGGCGCTATTTTGGAGAGGGATGCCATTTTTGGAGGAATGTAATAGAGTCAAAGCTACATTTAGAGGAGGGCGCCTACTTGGGCCCACGTTTTTGCCAAGGCTCATCCAAGCCATTGATCTAAGGTGAGCATTGAGTCAAATACCTAGATCTGAGGGTGTATATTGCTGAGACATGGATCAAGCTTCTAGGCGGTTGATGAAGAGTTAATCTAAGGGTTGAGATTGATTGAGAGAAGTGCAAAGCCAAAAACCTAGATCTAGTGGTGGAGATTTAACCTAGATCTAGATCTAATCTCAGCCATTGATCTTCAAGGGGTTGGGGGTCTCCCTCAACTATAAAATGGGGGCCTCACTCCCTCATTTCTCATGCTCTCTCATGCTATTGTTATGCTGCCGGATTATTTCTCCACTATCTTCTCAAGCTCTCTCTCTCTTTCTATTGTAATCTTTTTTGCCCTAGTTGGGCCATTTAATCTAAGGAATCTTTGGAGGGACATTGTGCTACACTTTCCATTTTCATGATCAAATGTTGTAAGGTAACTTGTATATTTGTTTAGCTTTGCATCTTTGTATTTGTCTAGTTAGCTCTCCACAAAGTATTTTGTGGAGAGATTAGAGAGTAAAAGTATTTTTGCTCTCTTTTGTGAACTGTTTGACGTTTTTCTTCAAAGTATTTTGCAGGGATCGTTGAACATTCATCTCTAGGCTTACAATTTCTTGCAGAGTTAGATTTGTTGCAGGTTTTCCAAGCAAGGGCATCTCTCCAGGGTCTCATTTCTGCAAAATTTCAATTCGGCCATCTACTTTCAGCCTGTTTTAAACAGGGTTTTATTCACTGTTTAGTGGGTATAAACCTTGTTTTAGAGCCCTAACCTCATATACATTGATTTAACTTGTTATTTCTGCTGTTTTAGTATTATTTAGGTGGCTGGAAACTCAGTTTCTAGTCAATCTGTGAGCTCTATGCAAAAATAGCTCTGTCTGGAATACTTGTGGTATCAATTGATCCGCATCTGCGGTGAATGAAGTCGGTCTGAATTGGTTTACCCAATCTCTCGAGCCGAACGCAAGTTCCTTCGGGATTAACTTATTGCATACCTCTTAGATAAATATTATTCAGTCTGCATAACAGTATAGTGTTTTCTTTTTCAGAATTTCAATTCGGCATATCTGTTTTTGTGTTCTGAAACTGGGTTTTATTCACTGTATAGTGAATATAACCCTTGTTTTAGGGCCCCCATATGTTATATATTAGTTAGAGGCTTTAATTTTACTGTTTTAATATCATTTAGGTGGCTGAAAACTGAGTTTTCAGCCCCCTAAACTTTATATTTCTGTCATACTTTCGCTCAGATTTTTATGTAAAAAGTTGTAAATTTGTACTAATATTTTTTAACAGTAATTTTTTTAGTGTTTTATGTGATTTGCAGCGAAAATAGTTCGCTGGTTTTTTACAGGTAGTGCAGGTTTAAAGGAGATTTGCTGTCCAAAAGGGCACAGAAATATCTCAACCCTCAACCGGTTCAAGGGGGGTCCAAACTCTCAACTTTTTCTGTTATTGTAAACCCGAAAGAGAGTCTCTTGGGGTATTTTCTGAAGTTTTTGTAAAGCATTTATATTCTGTAAAGTAGATAAGTAGTTCTTTTTCCTTTTACCCACCTATCTTTGTGACAGACCACCATCTCTGTCACAAAGATTGAAGTGAGGTTAGTGTACTATTTATTTCTGTTTACTGTTTTATTTGCTCACCCACCTATCTCTGTTACAGACCATCATCTCTGTAACAGAGATTGTTGTGAGGTTAGGCATTGTTCTAGTTAAGTTACAGTTTCTTTTCAAGTTCAGCTCTTTCATTTACTGTTTAAAAAGGGAAGTAATCATACAACTCACCCATCCTGTGTATCCTCTATCCACTTGTCATATCCCTTTAGGGAATTCAAGTTGGATATGAAAAGCAGGAGAAGTGAGGGCTTAGGTAATTAAAGAAGCATTTTATTTTCCTGCTACAATCTTCAACACACATTACTTTCAGTCCAAGATCGAATACCAGCACCTCCCATAAGGGACATCGCTTGGTGATCTTGTTGATATCTTTAAAATTTACATTTTGCATCTTAATCACCCAAGATTTAAAATCAACCCATAAAATTGACCAACAAAGCTTTCTCTATCTCCTGCTCCTCTACTCGGTTATCACCCTCCGGGGTACTCCGAGATACGACCAGGGGAGAAGGAAGTCGTAGTCTAATAGGCATCCATCTAGAGATTTTTAAGCTGATTAAAAACGGTGACTCGGAAGCTGCAAGGGGTAGCAGGCTGGGGACAGTCTCTAGGCGCTTTGACGTCCTCCTTGTGAGCACCGGGCCATTGGGGATTGACCTGTGAGCTAGGGGTGGGCTTTGCTCCCACCTCTTGAGCGCAACAGCAATCTTTCTTCGGTTTGAGAAGAACTAGATCGGGGTATTCACACCACCGGTTCTAAAACATAATCCAAGAAGAACAACTCTAATAAAATTCATTAAAATTTACCAAGAAGCATTGCAAAACGTCCTACAAACATAGATCAATACTGTTTATTTTTGCCTTGCTGTTCAAGGTTTCACTACAAGCACTTTCATTTTTATTTTACCGCAAGCACTCCAACACTTCACTTTCAGTTTCATTTACTTTCTGTTCTGTAATTGATCATGTGGTAAATGCTTAACATTTGTCAAAGTGCTTCAAGTAAATCAAACTTAAAAGTCTTTCTTTCCTTTATTTACTGTTGATCAATAATTTCCATCTAAAGTTTTCTTCTGCATTTTTTGGTTCATAACTTGTAAATCTTGTTCATTGGTTAATATTGATAAATCTAGATCAATTGTACATTGCTTGGATATCTGGTTCATAATTGTATCACTGGTTTATTTATTCATATCATTGTTATACAACTTAGTCTGTGGTTAAATAACTTAGATTTGCATCCATTAAAAGTTGCATTTTCTGACTCCATTCTTTAGGCACTGGTTTTCAAATAAAAAGACTGACTGTCATTTAAATCTTGCATATTGCATTAGTTTGACTGTCATCTCCTAGAACCTTAACCTCAACCTTAATAAAAGATCCCTTTAATTAATCTGTAATTAATTAATAAATCTGGAACTTAGTTTTCCCATAGGGACTACCCCCCTTGGCTCTGTTGGGATCTTGCCTAAACGGAGGAGCTGTAGACTGTGGTGACAGTGGTCCCCAGCTCTCGCTTGCCCCCAAGGACACACATAGCAGGTTGTGACTTTCCTGCGTCTTAAAGTGTGAATTAGGCGGCAACAGGTGGGAACCTTGTATTCCCATGTTGTGCACCCGACATTCTCTCTCTAATCAAAAGAGATAGTCTCTTGGGGTAGACATCTAGAATAGTTCATTTCTTTGCAAAAAACACTTTAATTCCCTAGTCTCTTGGGGTAGACATCTATAATAGTTCATTTCTTTGCAACAAACACTTTAATTCCCTAAGTCAAAGAAATACATAAAATTTACTAAAACTTACAGGACCACTTGCATAACATTGTTACAATCATTTACATTTCTCTACTTTGCAATCACTTTATTTTAACTTACTCATTTATTGGAAGTCATCATGTTCTTGTATATTTGTTAAGGTAAATGCTTTAGGAAAATTATTTGAAGTTGATTATTGTGACTCCATAGCCCAAGTAGAGACGGCACTGGTCATTTTGATTATTTGATTGTTTCTCTCTTTCATACATTACTGGTTGATTGTTAAAATGTTTGCTTGACATTGAAATATTTGCATCACTACACGTTGATTGTCATTTTTGTAATTTACAACTCCCAGAAAACATTCTTCAAAAAAGAACTTAGTAAGTAGGGACTACCCCCCTTGGCCTTTAGGAGTTGTGGTCTAAATGGAGGAGTTTAGAATCGAGGTGATAGTGAGTTCTCAACTCATAAGTTTCCCTTAGGAGGACACACAGCGGTTGGGAGACTTATCCATGTCCAAGTGTGTTTTAGGTGGCAACAAAACTCTCTCGCCAAACCCCACCAGCTCAGCCCCAAAAGTGAATATGATATATGGAATCTGAGCCAGTAATTATAAATTACAAATCAATGTTGAGAGAGGCTGTCCACAAAAGTGCATAACACGTCTCAAATGCCATTGCCATTGCCTTTGCCTGTATATGCCTCTGTACTCATGACAAGGTCTGTCGTTTCTTGATTCGCATGACAACATATATCATGTTGATTTAAGTTTGGATGTGAAGAGATTTTCATGTGATATGGGAATTTATACATTTTCTTAAATTAACCAACACGATATGCACAACTAGCCATGTGAGTGGGTGAATTCCTACAGCCGTGTGTGTGTGTGAGAATCTGAATATATCAGTTACATGTTCTCATCTAGGGTTTTTGAGAGATCTATACTACTATTGAGCAATGAGAAGTAGTTTGGGATAACCATCTGCTTGAATTGGAATGAATCGAGTCTTGCCAACTTTGACTATCTCTTGGATTTAATATATTTCTTCTTGATTGCCTGTTGCATGCCTGCTTATTGTGTCTTTGTTTTGATTTCATCAAGTTGGGGCTTGTTTTGGATGGGCATTTCCATGATGTCTTAATGCATATTAAACTGGTTTCTATCAGTTGATGGATAGCACCTTTGAAGAATTAAGAATGGAATCACATATAGTTCATTTTTTACCATATGGAAACAAAATTCTACTAATTCTTTGACTTTCATTCTAATCTTTGATTCAGTTACTTGAAGGCCATATTATACTACAATAGCTGTAAATCTTGTACTGGTCAGGCAGGCATGCAATTGGATGAGTACATATTCTTTTTCTATATGCAATTAACTCTAGCCTGCACATTATAGGTTTTGCAGTTGACTCTAGCCTGCACATTAGTGTGAAGTTGAAAAGATTGAATTAAGGTAGACTATATTAATGAAGTATGCATTCATCAAACAGGTTTGCCTCTCTTCAAACTTGAAGTTGAAAGTGTTGCCGCCTAAAACACATTTGGACACGGGTAAGTCTCCCAACTGTTGTGTGTGTTCCCAAGGGCAACTTATGAGTTGAGAACCCACTGTCACCTCGGTTCTAAACTCCTCTGTTTAGACCACAACTCCTAAAGGCCAAGGGGGGTAGTCCCTACTTACTAAGTTCTTTTTTTTAATAATGTTTTTTGGGAGTTGTAAATTATAAAAAATGACAATCAATGTGCAGTGATGCAAATATTTCAATGTCAAGCAAACCCTTTAACAATCAACCAATAATGTATGAAAGAGAGAAACAATCAAATAATCAAAATGACCAGTGTTGTCTCTACTCGGGCTATGGAGTCACAATAATCAACTTCAAATAATTTTCCTAAAGCATCAACTCATTTACCTTAACAAATATACAAGAACATGATGACTTTCAATAAATGAGTAATTTAAAATAAAGTGATTACAAAGCAGAGAAATGTAAATGATTGTAACAATGTTATGCAAGTGGTCCTGTAAGTTTTAGTAAATTTTATGTCTCTCTTTGACTTAGGGAATTAAGGTGGTTGTTGCAAAGAAATGAACTATTCTAGATGTCTACCCCAAGAGACTATCTCCTTCGATTAGAGAGAGAATGTCGGGTGCTCAACGTGGGAACACAAGGTTCCCACCTAGCTCCACGAGGCAAACTCGAAACTTGCTGGGTGCTCAACTGGAGGACACAAAGTGCCACGAAGCCCCCTACGGCCTCTACCCCACTAGCTCCATAGGTCAAGCCTCTTTTTCTCCTTTCTAATGAAGATACTTATCTGGGTGCCTATTAAACTAGCCAACACAAATCTTTGCCCTTTCTCGTCACCCTAGATCGGTTGAACCGGTGGGGAGAGAGGATATAGGGAAAAAACAGGGCTTGTGGTAAATTTTATCCTTAAAGAAAAAAATAAACAAAACAATCCAAGTGCAATATCACAACGGAGCTAAAGCCTACTCGATTGTGAGGTGCGGCCAAAAGGAAATAAGCAAATACTTTAAATAAAAATGCTAGCCAACGCGATTTCACATGGATGGGAAAAACCACTTCGCTTGTGAGGTGCGGGCAAAAAAAATAAATAAGCATATATTTGGAATAAAATGCTAGCAAACGCAATATTGCAAGGATGGCAAAGCCAAATCACTTACAAGGTGGGGCAAAAAATAAAGAACAAAATAAAAACAAAATGAAACTCTAACTAATCTAAAACCCACGCCAACCAACAATTCTTATGCAAAGGTGGGCAAGCCTAACTTCTATTGCTATCAATGGATGCAAATAAATGAGACTTTATTTAACTAAAAATGCAAAGTAAGAAATCAAGTCCAATAGACTTTCTTGGACTTGTTACAAAGGCTGAAATTTCAGCGTAAAGAAAGAGGTAAAGTGAGTGAGAAAAACCATGTTTTTCCCCTTTCTTGAGATGTTCTTGAAGTTTTTCCTTTGGGGTGGCCTTAAAACTCTTCTATGGCTGAAATTTGACAGAGTTTTTCCTTTTTTTGTCACCAGCCTACTAAAAACCAGCAAATAGAAAATGATAAAATGTGCCCAAATTCACTTCGGGGAAGTTAGTATGTTAGTGCAATATATATACAAAATTTATACAAAGTTGTCAAATGAATAATTTTGAGAGAACTTGAGTATATAAGAGTTAAAATCAGATTTAAAACACTCAACAAACTAAAATTAAAATACAGAAATTTGTATGTAAAAAAGAGAAAATTGGTCCTTTGTTCTTCAAGAAGTGAAGCAATGGGGCATCCAACCGAGGAATCCAACTTTTCAATCCAAATAACCTGCAACTTATAAGATTTTCACTACACAACTACTAGAAGGTGAGAATCCAATAATGAGCAAAGAAATCATAAATTTCAAACTAGAAAATATATCAACTTCTTTACTACAAGAATGAAAACTCACAAAATTTATTGAATACAAATACCATAAATCTTACCAAAGCAAATTAGTATGCTTCCTTGGCCAACCAAACTTGTGTAGCTCCTTAAGCATGGAAGCAAATCATCAATGGAA
The DNA here is from genome assembly GCA_001517045.1 of Pseudotsuga menziesii. Taxonomy (NCBI): domain Eukaryota; kingdom Viridiplantae; phylum Streptophyta; class Pinopsida; order Pinales; family Pinaceae; genus Pseudotsuga; species Pseudotsuga menziesii. The sequence goes on from LPNX010614722.1 coordinate 293,658, forward strand.
ACAATGCACACAAGATTCCTCCAAAGATTTTGATTAACAAAGCCAAATGGCTGAAAATTACAATGGCCCAAGCAAGAACAAGGAAAAGAATAAGAGCATGAGCAAGAGAGTGGGTGTGAGTGTGTTTTTGTGTAACCTAAATGAGGAGGGAAGCCTCCTTAAATAGGAAAAATGAAAGAGAGAGGCTCTTTGCATGCTAGACAAGTGTCACAAGGGAGAGAGGGGGGGTGAATTTGCTCAAGGAGGACAAAACCAAGGTTTGAGATCTCAAATATGGGGAGAGAAACCCCCAATTCAATGCTTCCAACCTTATTGTTATGTCAAATGAGGAAGAAACCACCATAGTGGGGCCCTTTCCATTGACTTTAGCTCACCCAACCAATCAAAGAGAGAAGGGGGCACCCCCTAGATTCAACAACTCAAAACTTGTTATATGCTTGCTTGGAGGGCCCCCTTTGGGTCTTAAATTTGTCTTAGGAACATAATATAAACATTAGAACCTTTACTTGGCCACCCTAAGTGACTATAGTCACTTTTCCAAAATTTGGCTCTTTAATTAAATGCCCAATTTCTTGATTTCCATAACTGACCTAGGAAAAAGTGACCAAAACCATAGTAATACTTGTCCGAATGATTTCAAACTTGGCCCAAGGGTGTAGGGGGTCTCATGCCATTTGTCTTGAGTACACATACCCTTATACAACATTAAAAAGGACCAAGTAACCCTCTTTTACATTACAACAAATTGTCTTGAGTGACAATTTTTAATGACCAAAGATTAAAAAAAAACTATGCAAAACTTAATGAAATTCCACAAGACTCTGGATAATGTCTAGAATGGTAATAGAGAACATTCATAGGACTCAATCACCCCATGGAATCGATCACTAGAACACCTTTCACCACTTTGGAGGTAATTTTGAGTGAAAAACTCAAATAATTAAAATCTCTAAAAATAAATTTTAATTATCCAAGTGAAAAAACACTCGATGAAAGGACTTCTCTAATGACTAAGTCTTAGGCAATTAAGTTACAAAAAACTAAAACTTCATGCTGACATATCTTTACAAAATCCCCCGAAGGGGTGCGGAAATTTCATAGAGAGAAGAAGAGAAGAAGAGTTGCCTCGCTTGATATAATCATTAAGTACTTCATTCTTATCTTCAAGGCACATCCAACATGTGCATGGTACATCATTGTCCACCTAGTCGGTTTTGGTGGTCAACAAAAAGCCACCGTGACATTTCACCATCACAAGGCCACCTATAGATTGAAGTTGTAAAGCTCAGAACAAAACCTGTTGGATCAGCTGTGGAAGTTTGTTTTGTAGCCCCTGATAGTGATAATGATATACAGCCAGATTCAACAGAAAGATTGCAATGCGCTAGTATTCATTGGAAGTCACTTATAACACCACCCCAACCTCCCAAGCTGACTGATGTTATTGAAAATGCTCCTGAAATGTGATAGATTATCAAGCTCCAAGATCCCTTTACCTTTTGAACCACTTACAGCTTCTGCCAATTTTGTGTTGTCCCAACTTTTTATGATTTATTTGGTATTGTTAGAGCATATTTTTTGTCTAGAAAGCCTCCGAAACAGTGGAAAGCCTCCAAAATATTCTTCCGAGTGATGTGGAGGTATCAGTTTATGCAAGATGCAACAGGGACCAAGTATGTTGATGTCTTTAAATCCATTGATGAGAGGAACCGATGGCTGTATATAATCCAAGGGGTCTCCATGTCTCTCCTAATGGAGAAGGCATGAAAGGAGGGATTATGGTAGGAGAGGGTGCTTATAGAGGCTGCTACACATATACTGGACCATCCTATTGGTGGACCTCGACCCTCGCCTAGTGATGAGCCAGGCTTTACAGGTGTCTCTTCTACTATGATGATTCAATCCTCTCGTTATGCATTTCACAATGTAATAGTCATGGATGGTTCAGTTCGAGAAACCAAGATGGGTTCTCTATAAAAGTTTGTAGCAGTAGTTGTGAAGACATGGGTCCTGCAACTTTTCTATTTCACGAAGTACACAAGATGACTGTCTAGAACATTAGGTTGGTAAATGCTCATATGCATGGTGGATTCATCCTTGTTTGTAATGAAGGTGAACCATCGAAAATTTAGCTTGGCATGTTATATTTGTTTATTTTTTTTAAGATAATGCATTTGACAAATTTCAGTTTTGGGTATTGTGCAAGTTATGCTTATAAATTTCAGAAATTGAGTATTTTTGACAAGATATAGATACAGAGTTGAGCCTTAAATCTGATGTAAACTAGTAACTATTGAGTCAGTGAAAGTATTGTTTTACTTAACATTTGGTGCAAAGGGCTATGACTGTCACTAACATTGTTATTTTCATTTGACTTACAGGTTGAACATTGCACATTTGGGTGGCTTTATATAGTCTCGCCTTTACTGGCCTTAGGCTAAACAACCTTGTTACACCTCATACTATATGAGGTTTCACATTGGTGTTTTTATCCTTGGATCATTTTGATGGACTTGAGCAATCTACATCTTCATGGAGACCCTTCTCTTCTTCAAGATCGATATTTGATGAAGATCTTTGGTGGAGGACGGTCATTTCTGTATGGGGGATGGTCAGGTTTGGTCTTTCTATGGTTGGATGCTTCTTTCATGTAGTTACTTCATATGGATGTTTCCTAGTGACTATATGTAATGATGTTGTATTGTTGGTATCGCTAGGAAGGGGCTGTCCACACAATCCCCTTTGGTTGAATGTGTGGTGGGGACACACATGATGCTAGATCGAGTTAACACTTTCCTCATGTCCCCTTTTCCTTTGGCTATATGTGTTGTGGTGATGCACTTTGCCTTGGTAGGATTTCCCTAGGTGATATGACTTGATGTCGTAACATTTGCTAGACATTGTTTATGGGGAATATATAATTGATGATGTAATATCCATGTTATGTAATATTTTCTTAAGTTTGAGTTATGAAATGGGGGTATTGCACATCTTCTTGATGATCAAACCTTTTCCTAAGGCTTGACGGAGTCATAGGTATAAACCACAAAAAGAGTCATAGGTATAATCTTTACCATCATCATTTATGGAGGTCCAACTAGCACATAATGTCAAATAGAACACATTATACAATGTTTTTAGATTCATCAAAATCAAATCTATGAGATGACCATCCTTGGGAAAATCATTTTTGTATTCACACAATTTCAACTAAAGTTCCTTTTCACAAACCAAATAGTCTTCAATTATTTCGAAAGAGAGGATCCAAAGAGTTCAACTCTTTCTCAATCTACATAACTAACTTTCATCAATTTTATCAAATAACCTTCATCTTCTTCCACAATTTTCGGATAGTTGATCCCACTTGTATGAAATTGGCTCTCGCTGGAGATGTGGGTCATTATGACTTTGATAACCTCATCCTTATCCCTGATGACAAACTTCTATTGGTCATCCTTCGGATATGGAACTGCAATTTTTCTAAATTGTGTGAAAAATAAGCATGAGCAAAATTATGATGTAAAAGGAAAAAGATTCAATCAATTGTATTCACACAATTAGTACCAATTTATAGTACAAAGGAGAATGCCGCTTCATGGAGATATTTGCTCTAGATCCTAACACCTTACATGGTGATGAGGCTAGGAAATATTGTCCACATAACTTAGTCATAATTTAGGATAAATGACTAATATCCTAAATAATAAATGCAAATAAAGGTAACAACTTTAACTTTGTGATTGTTAATGTAAGTCATAAGCTAACCACAAGCTAACATTCCCCTTCTCAATCACAAGTTTATGTAAATGTATCAACTAAGCAATAAACACTAAGTTGAAGTTGATATGTTGGATCTTTCAGAGGCCTTCATTTGTGCTTCAATGAAAAATATTCCTGAAAAACCGTCAAATTGGATGTTAAATGGTTCATCTGAAATGAACTAGAAGAAAGTTGAAATTCTGGAGTGAGCAATTGTCATTGTGTGAACTTTCCCTGTTTGCTTGACAATTCCATCATTTGCCAAGTGATTTAGCTAGAAGAGGTTGGCCTCTTTGGATATCTCGACATCGTTATGTGTTGACCAACATCTTAATGCATCATGTATCAATGCTTTCGATCTTCAGACTATTTGTTTCCCATTTGAAAATTTGGAGCCTAGAATCTACAGACTATTGTTGCCGAAACTTGAAGTCTGACAACAATTATCAATATTCCCCCCTTTGTTAGCTGAAAGGTGAAAAGATATGGGTTTTCATGTGGGTTACCTTAAACCAATTCATCATTGTGTCATCCTTACTTGATTTCAATACTCCCCTCCTTAAGGTGAAAGAGAATTTTTGTGTTTTAACTCAAAGTGGGCATGTGGAAACGACCACATGTTATTTCATCTTGTGAGGGCCATGCTAAGCTACACCATAAGGGGACCACTTTGGAGTTATATTCTCCCCGTCATATACAAAAAATATTATATGCTACAAGATGAGTCTTTACTTGAGATTGAATTATTCAGTAAGACTGATGTATTTTTTTGGTTGTTGATGTCCATTGCTAAGGATTGATCCATCCATGGTGAATCTTTAATCTTGCAGGCTTGTTTCTCTTGGAACGTTTTTATGATGCATGATTACACTCGCCACAATGCTGACAGGGATGGAGATCAAAACACTCTATCTCCAAATGGCCAACTCGATGACAATGTTGGCATTCAAGAATTTCTTCCATGTGCTTTTTATAACCTTCATTAACTTCTACAACCTTCAAATTTTCATGAATAAATCCCACACACAAATTGAATTGGTTTGGAGTTGGAATATGAAAAGTCACATCCTTTTCATATTCGAGTTATGTTATGTGCTTCTTGTTGTTGATTTCTTCCCAAGGTTTGAGGACAGACTTGGAAAGAGTTTGTTGAACTTATTCATGCTAAATTTGGACAAGTTCATCTTCATTTGGAGTTGTCTTGTGGGGTTGTTGTTAAGTGTATTGTTGATTTGAATGAGCATCATCATCATCATCATCGTAGAGAGGATTGTTATGAACAAGCACTAGTTCAAAACACTTAGTTTCCTCATGATTCTTCAGTGTGTTTAACTCAATGTTCAAGAGTTTTGATTGAATATGTCGGATGTCCAACTTTGTTTGCATCACTTGCAAACATGTCAGCATTGATTCGAGGGTTGCTACGGTTCAATACAACAATGTTGTCTTTGGCAGTGATTATTAAAGTGTTGAGTAACTCTAACCATTCCATACTTCGTTCCATTTGAATTCGCTCAGTTGCACTTCACGTTCACTTGAACTTTTGAACTCGCTCGTTTGATTTTGTTTCTAGAAAGATGAGGGTGTCAAATACCATCGGAAATGCACCCAAGTTTATGGTTTTTACAGTGATATGTTTGATGGCAAAGACCTAGTTATTCCATTTAGGTAGGTCTGGAAAAATCAATTACAAATTCAACCACTCAACTATTTCCTAGTTTGACTCGACAATTTTAATTTGGATTCAAAATATCAAATATTGAATCAAGTCCTAGGTGTCGGGTTCAACTGAGAATGCACCCAAAAATTACAATTTCAACTTGACTTGATTTCAAAAATACAACTCACAAAAGAATTATTTGCATGTATATTGCTCAATTGATGTTTGATTCCGAAGTTAAATTGATCTGAATTAATGTTGATATAATTTGACAACCTAATTGCTTGAAGATGAGTGACAACTGCTTGATTACTTGTGCTTGATAGTACTTAAATGTCATTAATTAATTACTTGTACTTGAATTGCATTAAATGCTAAAATTACAATTGTGTTAATGTCACATTAAACAATATAAACCTCCATAAAAATATCCACCATCACACAAACACAAATTGTCCTTAAACCTTTTTATTCAACTTTATTGAATTTTAACACATCCACTACAACAAATAAGTATAATTTTATTAAAAACTTTAATACGATTTATTTACTCAAAGAGTTTACACATATTTTCAAAATCTTCAACCTCCTTTTAAAAATGCCCTTATAACTCCCGATGATTTACCAATGGCTTAATGATGGCAAAATATGCTTAATCTTCAATCTCCTTTTAAAAATACCCTTATAACTCCCACTGACTTATGACTTAATATGGCAAAAATATGCTTTAAAAAAGAGATTTTTCACCTTTATACCAAGGTTCCCATTTCAAAAATACATTGCATCACCCTATCATTCTCAATGGCATTACAAATAAGGATATTCTGATTTGTTTTAGCATGCCATTCAACACTCCATCGCTAACGCCCTTAAAAGTTAGCTCTCCAAAAACACTTTTACTAGTGTAATTCCCATTTTTAATTATCTTGTCCAGTTCGTGATTTTAAAATTAACGTGCACATTTATACACATATTGTATGTATTTGCAATTGTGTTAGTATGCATAAGGGATGTGAAATCTCATCTTATTAAGTAATGGCATTTTAGCATTTTTTCAAGTATGCATTATGCATTAATTAATTGCATCTTATTGTTTTTCAATATGTATTATGTAGATTGTGTGTATATGCGTTGATCTCTGGTATGTATATGTTGTTTGAGTTGTAATTAAGAGTTTTGTAGTGGAATTGTCTTGGTCATACTTTGGTATGGAATATAGAAAAACATACTTTTATTTATATTAACATTATTTGGATGTTGAAAAGTGATAAAAACTTAGATTGTGTGCATTCACGGTCATTAACAGCTTTTGTCAAACACTTTAATGTACACTGATATTAAGCTTAAAACAATTGTAAATCACCATTATACACTCCGAAATTAATTTCAAACCTTAGGAAGTTAATATACAACATTAAAGTGTCTTAAAGCAACGAAAAATATTCATGAACAACAAGTTGTAAATTAATTTCAAACACAGTAAATGTTGGTCAAAAGACCCATTCAAGAAGATTTTCTATTAATAGGTAGTAAAATCTCTTTACATCAACCGCCATCTTCATCCATCATACAATACATAATAGAGAATATCTTGAAATCTAGGACAAACTTTCACCTTGAAAAATGTGTTGTAGGTGACCTTGGAAACAGACTCTTTCAGCTGCCCAAAACTATCCTCAAACAACAACTACAACAGTTTTTGCATCGAAAATTGTTCCCAGAAATCAACAGTACGACCCTCACAAAACAGACAACAAAGTTGCCTTGGAAAAATTGTCCTCACAACAGTCTCGTTTTCTGTGCCATATCCTAGCTGTACGACGTCCTCTTTTCTCACTGTACAGACTATTTGAAATAATGACAGAAATAATGAATCATGCCCACCTTCTGCTACTGCTGCAAAAACCTTTTTATCTACTCTCTCTTCACCTTCTTGAAATGTGTGCCCTCTCCCAGCTCTCTTGGAAAGTGTGTGTGAAACAATGAAGCCTCTAATGCTTTTTATTTTCACATTAGGATAACTGCCGGTGAATTTTCATCTTCAATGGATAAGATTAAATATTAGCCACAATATCTACGGTTGAGATATAATCTCAAGATGACTTAAACTCCCTTAAGTCATACTATATAACATCTCACTTTTCGAAAAGACATATTAACCCTAAATATATAAAAAATACACATTCTAACTTAAAAGTCACTTTTACTAAATAAAAAGTACATCTCACTTTTAAATTAAAACATCACCTCATAAAGTACTTTAATAAAGTCACTTGATGAAATTTATTGAGACTACATTATTCCGCACTTCTGCACCCAGGCACTAGGTGCAAAAGTACCTCCTGAGCTACAAAAAAATAACACTACCTCTTAGCAAGGGAGGTATTCACTGCCATCATCAACAGGTCCCGTCCTCAAATCCATTACACTGTTCATAGTAGGAGCTCCATCTAAACCTAGAACCAACACTACCACTTGCACTCAAATGGTATACGAAGATAACCTCCTGGCAACAACTCAGCTCCTAGGAGAATCCATTCTCCCACCCTAATCTTCACACCAGTCGAGCCTCCTATCAGTACTCAGAAGAGACTCTCTCTCTTCTCTTTGAAGTATGGACTAAAATCTTGGCGCCACTGCAGCCTCTTGCTCCTCTTCCGACTTCGAATCATAAATCACAGATTGTCCATTGAACTTGTATAGCTTACTGAACTGATCACCAATCAGTTGAGGTTGGATAAGTTTCACTCCCTTTGAGTATATAAAAACATCTCCCAAATCTTCCTTCTCTGAAAAAATGTACACATGTCCCCTCCAAAACAATGTTGAATACCCTGCATCCTCCAAGGCTGACATAGAGAGAAAGTTCACACTCTTTCCTAGAATGAACACAACTCCATTATCCTCTAGGATTTCTCCCTCATGGACCTGGAATCTGACTCACCCAAATCCACGCATTGTTCATATAACCCCCCCTTCACTTTGAACTACGCGGTTTAGACCTGTCTCAGTAATCTCACAGAATATATGCCATATTCTAGACATGTGATGTGAGGCCCATTGTCAATAAACCAACTATTGTTCTGCACAACTCCATTTCTATTGACACTCGAAACAAAGAGTAATGCCAATTTCTTCTCAAAATTTCTCGCAAAGTCCTCTACCTCTATTGTAGCTGCAACAATCACATCCTCCTCTTTCGTCTTTTTTTTTCCTAGGACACTGAGAAGCATGACGACCAAGATGAGCACCAAAAAATCATATGAATTTGTTGAAGACCTTCTTGGACTTCTTCTTGTTCTTAGCATAAAGAGCAACATTTTCTTCCTCTTCGATATATTTTGATGAGTTATCTTGCACCAACCCTCTCCAGGTCTCCTCTTGTACAAAATCATCCCAGAGACGATCCCAAGAAGCCATGTTCTCTCTGGAAACAATAACCTCCACATATACAACCTGTGGCTTAGACTTTGCATTTATGGCGGTCCTCACTACCTCACTACCAAAAAATGTCTCCCCAATTGCTGCTAGTTCATCCCTCACCTGAGTGGTCTTTGTAAGGTATGAAGTCACACTCTCATCTTTGGTCATTCTGATACTCTTCAGATTCTCCCTTAGCACCATATTCCCATTCTCATTGGAGCTTTGGTACAAATTGGCCAATTCCTCCCACATAAGATAAGCACGAGTCTCAATGGTCAAGTGCGGGATCATATGGTCCTTTACTGCATAAAGGATGATCCTCTTTTCCTTGATGTCTTTCTTATTGAAGGCATGCAATGTTGTTGCATCCATAGTTGTGGAAATTTGAATTGGTGAGGTTGAGTATGGTTCACCACCTCATCCCACAACTCATTCTCTTGCAATATGAGCACTATTCTCACCTTCCAAGGAACAAAGTTCCCAACCCTCTCCAATCTTCCCTCCAACCTCAAACTGGTAGCCATCTCTAAGACTATGAAGTTCAAAATCCACCAACAATCCAAAAACTTCACTCTTTCTTCCACTTTCCAACAAATTGTTAAAACCAGCAAAATAAATCTTGCCAAAACAACTGCAACATTGCTACCTGATGTACTTCAGAGCCTAGCTCTGATACCATGTTGAAAAGTTGCAAAAACTCAGACTCTGTGCATGCATAGTCATTAACAGCTTCTGTCAAACACTTTAATGTACACTTATATTAAGCTTAAAACAGTCGTAAAAGCACCACCATACACTCAAGAATTAATTTCAGACCTCAAAAAGTTAATATACAACATTAAAGTATCTTAAAACAACGAAAAATATTCATGAACAACATGATGTATATTAATTTCAAACACAATAAATGTTGGTCAAAAGACCTTCAAGAATATTTTCCATTAACGGGCAGTAAAAACTCAGGCTTTGCATCAACAGTCATTTTCAACCATCATACACAATACATAACAAAGAAATATCTTGAAATATGGGACAAACTTTCCCCTCCAAAAATGTGTTGTAGGTGACCTTGGAAAAAAACTTTTTCAACTACCCAAAACTGTCCTCAAACAACCAAAACAACTATAACAATTTTTACATTGGAAATTCTGCCCAAAAGTCAGCAGTCTGACCCTCACAAAACATACAACAAGTTGCCTTCGAAAATGTGCCCTCATAGTTGTCTCGTTTTCTGTGCCAGAACCCAACTATATGGCCTCCTCTTTTCTCATTGTATGAACTACCCAAAATAATGGCAAAATAATCCTTGGGAATCATGCCCAACTTCTGTTGCTATTGCAAAAACCCTTTCAACTACCCTCTCTTTGCCTTCTTGAAATGCGTTCCCTCTCCCAACTTCTTGCAATGTGTGTGTGAAACAATGAAGCCTCTAGTGTCTTTTTATTTTCACATTAGGGTAACTTTCGGTGACTTTTTATCTTCAATGACTGAGATTAAATCTTAGCCACAAGATCTATGGTTGGGATATAATCTCAAGATGACTTAAACTCCCTAAGTCATACTAATAACATCTCAGTTTTTGAAAATACATGTTTAACCCTAAATATATAAGAAGTACACATTCTAATTTAAAAGTCACTTTTACAAAATAAAAAGTACATCTCACTTTTAAAGTAAGACATTACATCATAAAGTACTTTAATAAAGTCACTTTATAAAATTTATTGAGATTACATTATTCTGCACTTTTGCACCCAGGCGCCAGTTGCAAAAGTACCTCCCGAGCTACAAAAAGCTAATACTAACTACAATGCCTTGAATTGAAGAGCAAACTAGGACCTATGAATTATTATGAAAATGACCTTATAAATTGGGCCCAAATACATACCAATAAAGACTTTAGCTTGCATCAAGAAAAAGTAGAGAAACACCCAAAAAAATCCTATGTTACAAAATCCACTTTGTATGTGGTTAGGCTAAACAAAAAACCATCTTCATGGTTGAAGAGGATGAACATATTCATTGCCCGAGAATGTTCAGTTTCTTATCTTTGCTTGATCCAAGTAGGTTGAATTGCTTGCATTTTCTTAATGCCATTTCGTTTCTTGCATCCAATGATGGATAGGGAAACCATAGTTCTAAATTGTGCTCAATAACCCCAGAAGAATTGGAGGCGTTGGAAAATAACATACTAGATTGGCCCCTATAAGAAAGGGGGAAGGTGTTGCAACTAGATGATAGTGCGTGATTTAAATGTTTATTAGGTATTGAAAGAATCGTGTATTATTTTTAGTTTGATCCATTGAATTGGTCAACTTTTTCCTCTATTCAAGCTTGTTTGCAATCCTATCAATCTCCTCCCTTCTCCCTTGCTCCTTTTGAATTTTCTGCAACACCTTCTATTGTTCTTTTTCGTGTCTTATAAAAAAAATATGCTCCTTTGCTCGTCCAGTTGATTTTTGTAGCATCAGATAGGTACTTCCATATGTTTTGTGTCTAATAGGTGGAAGTCATCATTAATGATTCTCAGACTTAGTAGATTCACTTTTGTAAAGTGAACTATTAAAGTGAATGTACTTTTGTAATTACTTTATGTAGAGTGATCTAGAGGGCCCATGCTATTTGATATCCCATGGTATTGGCATATTGTAGTGTTATAAAAGTTATCCTAGGTGAGGGTAGGTGTCACACAATAGTCACCCGGGAGTGAGTGAGATCTCACTGAGTGGTTGGAGACAGGTGCAAAGGCACTGGCAAAGGAACGAAGCAAGGGGCCGTCGAGAGTTAGCAACCAACAAGATCCAAGATCAAAGGACTAATCTTGATGTTTGAAATATAGCATTATGTCATTGTATTCCTTCATGTGCCATTTTCCCAGAAAGGGAGCCTAGGATTTTTATAGTTCATAAAAATCAACTGTTTGTTGATTTTTCCAGATACTTAGGGGTTTTCCATGGTAAATCTATGTCAAATGTGAAAGTGATTTCCTATGTTTTTTCGTTGTGTAATTAGTTAGGATCTCACTAAGATCGGGCATGAGACTTTGGGATGTTGATAGAGAAATTGGTCATTAGAGGAGTTGGGTCATTAGATGACAGTAGAGTTGCATGGGCTACAGGCAGGGAGAGAGTAGTGGAGCAACCGTGAAGAGTTGGAAAGGGTTGTAGACATAGAGCTAGCAAAGGAAGTGTAGAACAAAGGTAGTAGAGAAAGAACAAAAGTCAACGGTTGAGGGCATGATAGGGATCAAATGTGAGTAGCCTAGATGTAGGGGTAGGAGCAAGCACGGGCTCAGGCGTGGACATGAGGAGACGTAGGGATACAATAGGTCACACATAGCCATATTTAATAGAATTGGTTGAGCTGCAGTGGGAACGCGGGCGTTGATTTGTCAAAATGGGCCGTTGTGGGACTAGTTGTCTGGGAACCAAGCAATCAGTAGAAGAAGAAGAAGAAGAAAACATTTTAACATCTGCGAGGCTAAGAATATCCTATGGGACATACCACCTCAGACGTTGTTTTCTTCAATTCAATCCTTTGCCTATTCAACTTGATTATGAGCGCCCCCAATTTTTCCACAGTCCCCTCATTGAATAAATCATCCCCAGATTTATCCGTCAAGACATTTGCGTACCTGTCCCTACTGTCCTTAAAGGCTTCACACTCTAAAATGAAATGTTTTTATGTCTCCACTTTACCAGCGGTGCAGAAAATACACACTCTTTCTGGCCAAGATTCTTTTGTCCTTTTCGAGCGCCCGGTTTCACAATGGAGTTGATGGGAAGTAGTTCTTAATTGAGCAATAAGTATTTTGGCTTTCCAAGGTATATTGGCCCCTACGTACACCTTTTGATGCTGATCGTAGGTAGGGTTAAACTCTTCAATATAATACTTTCTCTTTCTCCCTAGCTCTTTATCCCAAGTTCGCTTGTGGAACTTATTGATAACAAAATCCTTTATCTCTTTACTATTCGTGGGGCACATGCTTAAGCACATATCCCACTTACTAAGCCATTTAATATTTTGATGCATCCAAGTCTTCTTTCTTTTGCACAATATGTCATTGAATACAACCTTAGGCCATCTTCCTTCTTCCATTTGCTCAACTCTTTTTAGATATCTTATGTGTCTCACCATAGTGATTGCTTCAATAGAAGCCACCCCCATTTCACTTAGCATGATATCCTATGGCACTGAACTCTTAATTTTGAACTTGCTTGTAATAATGTGTTTTTGAATCTTTTCTATTTGCCTCCACTATAAGTCAAAGGTACTACTGGCCCATACATCACAACCATAAAGAACAACCGAGATCACTAAGAGCCCAAAAAGGGTTTGCATAGTTTTCCAGTCCCATAGCTTTGCCTCTCTACATCTATTTTGGAAAGAATAAAACACTTTCCAACCTCCAAGAGTTCTTTTTTTTCTGCAACTTTCCCAACTCAAATTTTTGTTGAAGTTGATTCTGAGGTACTTGCAATCTTCCACTTCTTCAAGGTTGTTGTCTTCAAAGTAGAACTTACGTTTTTTATGTTTTCTTTTTCTAAAGAAAACTACTACTTTCATCTTGCTAGTATTTACTTACATCCCAACTATTCTACAAAAGTGCTCAAGGGAAATCAAGTGCTCTTGCAAGCCAAGAGAAGACTTAGCAATCAGAATAAGGTCATCTGCATACAAAAGAAGCCTTATCACAAACTCACCCACGAGGGTGCCATCCCCGCCCTCTAAGTTTAACCACTCTTTAAGTTTGTCAATATATAAGCCAAAAAGGGTAGGGGATAATGGGCACCCTTGTTTTACCCCGATATCACTTCTGAAACTTTTGGAGATACCATCTAATGTTTTGATTTTGAATTTGACCTCCTCATATAGCCTGTGAACAACTGCTCTAAGATGTACAAGAACCCCAAGTTCGTCCGTTCTGTGCCAGAGCTTATCCCTAGGAACCGTGTAAATTTTTTTTTTGAAATCGACAAAGCAACAAAAGGCTTCCTATTTTTTCTCCCACACTTTTTCAATGATGTGTATTAAAGTTATACCATAGTCCACCGTGGAATTTTTAGGTCTAAAACATGCTTTCCCTTTAGCATGCTTGTCCATTTCTTCTGCCCACTTGCTAATTCTATTTTCTAGCATACTTCCAAATATCTTTGCAAACAAGGGGTTTATCATTATGGTCCTATAGTTGGAGGGATTGTTGACATCTCTTGCGATCCTAGTTGTCCAATCTGTAGGGAATCCATGTTGAATGATGTTGTTGAAGATTTCCGTAATGTGAGGTGCAAGAGTTTTTGAACCCCACTTTAGATATTCAGCTTGAATTTCTACTAAATCTTTGGCTTCTCCAACACCCAACTTCTTAATACCCACCTCGATCTCTTGCACGGTGAAAAGCTTAGTAATGGTGGTGGTGTTGACTAAGGGGGGGAGGGGGGTCAACCTTAGGATTCCGCTCATAAAGTTGCCTTGCATACTCAATCCACTAGTCTGCTATAATATTATTTTCAGTTTGCTTCTTACTCGCTTGAAGTTCCTTCCAGAATAGTTTGGGGTTATTTTTCCCAAGGAAAATTAGTTCTTTCGTCCTTGAGACCATGAAATTAACTTTTTTCTTTCTTAAAATTTGCTTGTAGCGTTTTAAGTCTTTTTCTTTCCAGTTTGACTCTCTCCGCCTTCTCCTTGCTTTTTTGTACTCCTCATCGAACCAAGCATTAACAAGAAAACAATTTGTATCATGTTTCCTATTCTTTGCTCTTTTGCATTTTGTGAGTGCCCTTTGAATTAAATTAGTTAGTTGTTGATTTTAAGGCCTTGGGACAAAATTTCCTCCTTACAAAACCTCTCTAGTGTCTTCTTAAAGATATGATATTTTTCTTGAGTCAAAAGAATTATGCCATTTGCGAGAGGTTGTTGAATATACTGATTTTTTGTCCCAAACTGCTACTTATCAGTCCAAGAAAAACTTAGATAAATCGGTTTGTGATTAGATTTTAAATACCAGTGTTGTTCACCAATCATAACTTCCTCCATTTTTTGGCATAATCCATGTGAACAAATTGCAGAGTCCACCACACTTGCTCCATTGTAAGTAGTGTAAGTGAAATTCCCAGAATTTGTCCATCTAGGAAAACCTTTGCAAATTGCTAAATCAAAAGTGTCACATAAAGTAATTAATTGTTCTCCAAAGAGATGCAGCTTTTGTTGTCCTTTGAAATTCTTGTCCATTGATGATTTCTTTCTTCCCTAAGCCAAACAGGGTTGCAATCTTCTCTATGACATAGAATGCTAGCTTGTTCACTTACAGTCCTGGCGTTGAAATCCCCTACTAGAAGGATTTCACCTACTTGAGAATACTCCGCAATATCGCTTTTTAAGGCTACAAAAGGGTCTTTATGATCGAGCCCCCTCTTGTAAATTTTTGAAACTTGTGGGTGAAGTAGCATGCTGCAATTCTAATGACATTTCCATTTTCTGATATTTTAACCCATATAATTTGTTTATTTGAGTCTTCATTTTCTAGTTGAATGCAACCATCGATCTTTTTCTTCACTAAGACCATGATACCTCCGCAACCTTTTCCATTCTCCGCTGACTTGTTCCATCCACAATGCCAACTTCATATATTTTTCAAAAAGAGGTATCTTGCACCCTTCATGTTCATGTGTTTCCAAGAGACATATTGTGTCCCTATCTTCTACAATAGGTCCTAGCCCAGGTCCATGCCTCCACGGGTAGCCTTGCAGCTCCAACACACTAAGCTTAAAAAAACCTGGATAAACCTTGATTGCTATTTGCTTTCACATACAAGACTCAAAGTTGAGTCTACACGTCTACGTCTATTTGCCCATCGTGGCCTTGCTGCAATATTTTCTGTAAAAGTCACTAAGGGGAAGTCGCTAACAGGTTGGAGTTTTGGACAAGTTGTACGCACAACAACCGTTGGGTGAACAAAGAAACAACTGGCAAAGTAAAGGACAGTGGTGATGGGAGCCCATAGAAGGATAGCCGAGAAAGGTAAAGAGAGCAGGGTAGTGTCGCTGAGAAGCACAGCACTGCACTGCACTGCAGGCGTGAGGCAATGCATCGGGGGAGTTGAAGAAGAAGTACTCGACGTAGGAGTTGGCAGTTGGCAGCCACCAGTTGTTGGGAGTAGGCCGCCGTCGCTGCAACAACTTCCAGAGCCGCCAGTTGAGGAGTCGCTCGCTAACAGGGAAACAACCAACTCACCAGAAGGTCGGGCAGTGCAGGCCCAACAAGCTAGCAAGCGTAGACCAATCTTCGTTATATACTCGCTTGGGATATAGAAGTTCGATGATATTGAATTTATAAATAATTTGTTTCGGACAAATCTTGACAAACTTGTTATAGTTGAGACACTTTTTCTGGATGCATATAATAATAATTTTTTCTATCAGCTCCTTGTTTAGCACAACCATTTATTGATCTATATAGATCGGTTTTTAAGATATGAAAGTTAGTATTTTTTATTTTTCTTTTCTTTAATATTATATAGTTCTATATTTATGGCATAATAAGATCATTCATGGGATAATAAATTGAATTGTCAAATAACTTTATTATAGATACTTCTTTTAAATGGGCACATTATGTTATGAGTTTAGTGAGTAAGCCTTTTATGAATTACTTATAGCTACTAGTGTTTACAGTTCTTTGGTTTTTAAGAATAATGGCCTCTTTATATACTTATATTGTCTATTAGAATGTACAGAATAATTTAGGGTTGCATTTCAAATGATTTATATTAGCTCACATTATTTATTCCTATTTATCATTGTAATCTCTATTAAGAAAATTTAATATCATATAAATTTATGATTTAACTTCATAATGTATAATTTTGAAATTTATGTAATTTTTTTTGTTCATAGAGAAACTCATTTATAAACTTTTCCATTTTGTTTATACTCTAGAAACATTCTATTTCTATTTATGTTTTCTTAAACATTTGTGTAGTATTAGTTTATATCATTATAATAAAGTTGTCATCTCTTTTCCATTAGAACTTTGATGTAAATAACGAGCCTATACATAACATAAGCGATGTAACCCTTTAGTCTAATATTGAGAATCAACGTTACCAAATAAAACACCCCTCCCAAAGTTAATCATAACCCTTAGAAGAGTTGTACTAGTTTTAAATTCTAAACATGTTGCAATTTATTCTATTGATCTCAATATTCTATTATAAGTGTAAGGATTGCATTAATAAAAATCGTTTTTAAATTTGTTTCCACAACAATAGTAACATATCATACCCAATGACTTATTTCTAAATAATGGCGAAATATTTAATATGTAAAATAGTATTGTAGCTTCTCTCTTTTGGATGCAAGTCACATTGTACCACAACTTCTCAACTTAGTGTTGTCTGGGCTAGTCATAAATACAACATGCATTATATAAATAGAATATTACCACATCTTCTTGATCAATATTATATTAAGATCAATCTATATATTTGTAAAATAATTTAGGCATAATGTATCCAATATATTAATATATCAGAGTCCATATATCCCATCCATAACTATAATTGAGATTGGTTCTCTATTGGAATGTTATATTTTGCATAAAAGAAAATCAAGGCTATTCTAATGATCTAATAAAACTACTTAATGAATGGAATCTGTTTGTGATTTTTAATGACTAATACAAGTTTTCTTGCCCTAGTTCTCTTTTGTTGTTTGCTTATGTTGAAGCTTTGAAGTTAATGTGGTTAAATTGTATGGTTTTCATTTCTTGCAAATTCTTAACTACTCTTATAAATCTTAATTTAATAAATCTATGATGACAATGGCTTAATTCACTACTACATCTGTGGTCAACATTTGACGACATTTTTACCCTATAAATATATTTGTATATTGTACTTATAGTGCTTCAATGGATTTTGTTGTAATAGGTAATTACAATGCCAACTCCATAAGAATCAGCAATGCTTTCTAATTTAAAGAGGTGAATGGTGACTCTGGGTGATGGGAAATGTTATTTCCCATGCCGTGAAGGCAGGGATTTAATGGAAAAAGACTTATATTAGCAAAAATTGAAAGACATTGTAGGGAGTATGGGAAAGTTCAACGGGTGTGAATATCATCCCATGGTAATTTATTCATTATATGCCTTTATTCTTTTTATAAATTTTCCTTTCGTTTTAATATTTCTTATAGAATACGATTTTATTTGATTGCCTATATTATCTATAAATACAAATCCTCATAAGTATGTAACACCACTTTGTATGGCGAGTATTTATTGAAGTAATATTGTACAAGATGAGGAAGATGGTATGGATAATGAAGATCATGATAACCGTATGGAAGAATAAGACACTAATGATACAATTGAGGATGATGAGACAAATAGATTGATCCAAGACTTCTTTAATGCTCCCATGGATGAGGTTGAAAACTTGGATGAGGACAACTTGCATGATGAGGAAACTGATGATGAATATTTTTATGATGTACCTTTACTTAAGACTGCCTCATAACCCCTTCATGAAAGCACAAAAACAAATATTCTAGGTGTTGTATTTTTGTTGGTGTTAAACTTTAAGGTATTGAAATGGTTTGGAAAACACTTGTCTCACACATATCTTAAGGTACACAATATAATTCGTCACACACACACACATACACACACACACACACATATATATGTTGACTTCTTTTTATCTGTTTTTAGTGTTAATTATGTAAACTAAGAATGCAATGTTTATATTGATTACTAGTATTTACATTAACTAGTTATTTTTATATTGTTGTAGATTGATATGTGAGTTTTTTTTACCATTTCCAAATAAGTGACCTCACACATAACGAGAATTATCTACCATTATGAAAGATATTGTAATGGATTATCAAGCTATTGGTGCATGTCCCAATGATCAAATTATTTATATTGGGAAATATGCGTTAGAAATGAAATTCCCGCAATGTCAAATTAGTAGATATTGAAACGATCAAGTAACAAATAAGGCGCCTTGCAAGTTTCTTCATTATATTCCCATGATTCCATGTTTGCAGTGATTGTTCAGGTTCCAAAGCATAACATAGTTTATGGATTACCATGCACATCATAGAAGTGAAGATGGTGTTCTTCGAATGCTTGCAGATGGCTCTATATTTAGGAACATCAAAGAAAGATGCATTCTTTTTAAATAAGAAACTCATAATGTTAGGATTTCATTGACAATTAATGGTGTTAGTCCATTTGGTGAGATTTGGTCTACTTACTCAGTGTGACCATTTTTGTTATAAATAATAACCTTCCTCCTTGGATGTCAATAAAGAGGGAGCACACAATGTTGGCAATGATTGTTCCAAGTATTTGTTTATAACGATATTTTTGTTTGAACGTAGCATTTCATTTGTCTTTTTCATTTTTCCACACGCACACGCACTCACACACACACACAAGGTAGTAATTATGTGTACTTTCAACCAATTAGGTAAGTACCAAGTGAAATATATGAATTTATATATTGATCTTCTTGTCGACGAGATACTAAAGTTATGGGTTGGAATAACTATGTATGAAATCTCTAGACCAATAGGTCAAAGAAGATTTCAATTCCATGTATTTTTTACATGGACAATTCATGATGCTCCAGGGATAAAACATTTTTATGGTATGTAACACAATACTGCACTTTAATAGTATAGAAGTTTATGATAATATCAGGCATGTTTTTAAAATAATTCATTGTTATATAACTAATATTGGCATTAATCCATAGCTTGCAAGTCTTCAAACAAAGGGTAAATTTGCATGTCCAGTTTTTGGTCCTAGGATGAAATCTCATCGTTAAAGAAGTTTATGAAAGGAGGTGTTTGATGAATATAGGAAATTACTCCCTAAGAACCATAGGTATCAAACTGCCAATGTACATATTTTCAATGGGAAAGAAGAGACTGCAATAAAACCATGAAGAATGACACCTCGCCTATGGAAGTTGAATTATAATACAAATCATCAATGTAAGCAAATCGTTTATGTATAATAAACAATGTTTTACAATTTTGATTTATTTTGAATTCCCATGTTTATTGTGTCTAACAATTACTATTGTAATTTCATTTACCTATCATAAATCTTGCCGTCGAGGTAGCGATCAACTTCCATGAGGAATACAAAGTACATTACCCTACTATTACACGCACCTACAAGCAGTTCATTTGTTTGATACAATGCATATTGGGAAGAACGTAAAAGAAATGTTGTTAGATGGAAGGAGTGGCAAAGAAAAATATTTCAAAATTTGTAGTGACATTTAGGAAGCCAATCATGCAATGCGAAATATAATTGATTCAAATAACAATGGAGTAGCCTGAAATAGTATTCCATGGTTATTTATAGAGAAGGAAAGCAATGTTGTAAAAGAGGCCATTTGGAAAATTAGATGTCCGATGGGATTTTCTTCAAACATAAAGAATATCTTAAAAAAAAAAGGTAAATTTGGTGGGGATAAAAAATCATGTTTGGAATACCTTCATTAAGGTAATTATTCTGGTAGATATCTATATATAGTAGCAGTAAATATTTTAATCTATTTCAATTTTGTAATACTTCTTTTAATCTATTTTCAATAAAATAACGATTTTTTTTGTTACAGTATGTTCTACCTATATCTCTCCCTGACAACTTTGACTTCACATAAAACAAGTTATGTATGATCTTGGCAAATACATGAGGTAAATAATGATTTATATGCAAAAAGTTTGTTTCGAAAGTTGTTGATCACATGTGTTTTACTTGCAATGTATATATTGTTTATATTGAAACTTGTGTATTGCTTGTATCATTTGTAGATGGTTGTCATCTAAATAAATTCATAAAGAAGATATGAAATATCGGAGGAGACAAATTCCTCGACTAATGTGTGAAATGCAAAAGTATCTACCTCTGTCATTTTTCAATGCGTAAGAAAACTAGCTCATACACCAAGTTGAGGAGATTGAAATGTGTGGACCTATACACACAAGGTTGATGTGGATGGTGGAGAGACACTTGAAATCATTGAAGGATTTGGTTAGACAAAGAGAATATTCTGAGGGTTCTATTTTGGATGGAGAAATGGTATATCAATCCATGACGTATATTAATTAGTATATTCCTAAATTAGCAAGAAAAATTAATATGCATCATATTTGGGATGTCGACTCCTTGAAAATATTTGAAGGGGATATCCTGGTCGAGAAAGGTAGAATGAGGAATGTGAAAGGTATAAATTAGATGGTTGAGATCTATAATACTTTCCATTATTAATTTTTACCTATATTGTACTTATTTAATTTTAATTATTCCATCAATTATTAATATCTTTATTATTGTTAATTTATATTATTTTCTCATACAATTGGTTGAGAGTGGGATGCACTACATTTATACATTGAAAACAATCTTGGTTGGATGAAGGTATGGATAGAACAATGTGAATAACGTGATGGTAGGTTATCATGGTAAGGGGTGGCTATATTAGTTAAGGGAGCTCACTATAATCAAGATCCCAATATTACACATAGGGAAATTGATTTAGCAATACATGATTTAAAAGATAAACAAGTAAGCCTATTCACCCACTTTTTTTGTTATTTTCCATTATATTGATGTAGCTAGTGGTGTTTTGTTTGAATTATTTTCTAAGTCTAGATGTGTTTATTAATTGACAATTCATTTTTTAAGTGTTGGGCACATTGCAATTGAAACACCACAAGGTTATGTGGTGCAATGGCCATAAGTTTCACATCAAAAATTTGGATGACGAGAAAAGAACCACTAATTATTGGATAATTGTAGTCTTTCAGGCCACTAATGTTTCATATAGAAGTGACAAGCATCCAATAATATCAAAAATAGAAACTATGGGTATTTGGCAAATATAATTAAGTGTGACTTTGAATCCTTCAAGTTAGTTCTATTTGAGTTCAAATGGTACAAGTTATAGATGAATGAACGTGACCCCAAAAGAACTATTATTGAGCATGCCAATGTATTTACCATGGTTAATACAAGGACGTTTGATCCAGCTACAGAAACCTTTGTTCTTCCAATCCAATGTGAGTAGGTCTTCAAGAAGTTCCAGGAAAATAAGGTTGGTTGTTTGTTGTTATATATGATCCAAGAGGAAGGCCTGTAAAGTATAATGTACCAAAAGTAGATGATATCGAAGAGGGAGATGATGCAAAGAAGTATGATGACGTAGGTTTACTTTCAGGTGAAAAATTCAAACAATATGAGAGATAAGATGCATATGACAGTGTTCTTGATGATGATATTATAAAAAAATGGCATTAGTGAGGATGTTGATATTACCAATCCATTCAACATCGACTCTGAAATCATGATGAGTTGGATGAAGAATAAGATAAATGATATTGCAAAAATTTTAATGATATGTATAATCATTGTCACAATCACCATCATCGTCATTGTCATCATTATCCTCCTCCTCCTCCTCCTCCTCATCATCATCATTGTATTCATAATCATTGTCGTCGTCATTATCATTATCAACAACAACAACAACAATAACAACATCATGATCATGCTCATCGACACTTTTGTCATCCTCGTCACAATCATCATTGTCTTCATCATCATCATTTCTTTCATTTACATTTAATGTTTGTTTGTCTACTTGTTATGAATGATTGGGTATGTGTAATTGAGAGTGATGTGAATGGGAGAAGGGGCCATATTAGCTTCCACCTTCACATGGTTGGTACCGTTTAGTAGATAATGAATTATTATCAAAACTAAAAGAATCTCATCATCATTATCACCGCCACCATCACCACCAATGTCATCACAATTGTCTTCATCATCATTGCCATCGTCATTGTCACCATCATCACCATCATCGTCATCATAATCATCATCATTTTCTTCATCATCGTCGTCATCGACATCGACATCATCATCATCACCACCATCATCATCATCATCATCATCTCCATCATCATCATCATCATCATTTTCATCATCACTATCATCATCACTGTATTCATCGTCATCGTCGGCGACGACATCATCATTGTCATCACCACTCTCTTATCATCATCATCATCATCATCATCATCATCATCGCCTCTATCTCTATTATTGTGATCATCATCGTCGTCGTCGTCGTCGTCGTCATCATCATCGTCGTCATCATCGTCGTCGTCGTCGCCATCATCATCATCGTCGTCATCATCATCTTCATCATCATTATCATCATCATTGTCTTCATCGGCATTTTCATTGTCGTCGTTGTCATCATCATCATCATAATTTCCATCATCACCGTTGTAATGTCCCTACTTGGAATTTCGGAGAAAATTACAATTTGGGCAAATTCAAGCTTAACTAGTCATGGTTCTAAGGGGTTCCAACTGACACCAAATGGTCCTGAATTTGAAATGAAATGGTATGGTTAGTCTTAGCACATACCAAGATAACCTTTTAACACTTTGAGTCTAATCCAGGAGGATCTCCAAGATCAATCAAAATTAAGTCTTCAAAATTCAAACAAAATCTTATAGATGCATATAACTCGGCAAGAGATTTCTCGCAACGTTCATTTCGTGCAAAACGGATCCCGGATGCAAAAGTTATTTAGTTTTGAAGTTGCAACAAAACAAGTAAAATGGAAAAAGAAAAAATATGCCACGTGGCACCATTGTAAGGGTGACATGTGTCTTGTATGGTGCTGATGTGGTGCCACCATAGATCTCCACATGGCAGGTATGAATGTACAGGTGGTAGTCCAATTGGAGGTTGATGTGGCAGGTTGAGTTGACACATGAGGTGGACCAATAACAAGTTGACACGTGGAATCTGTGTGGGAATCCACGTAGTAGGTTCAGTTTATTAAAATATATTGGAGTCCAAGGGATTCAAACCCCTGACCTCTATCTCCTCCAAATACACCACACTATTCGTCTAACATCATTTCGCCATTTGGTTCTTAACCATACATGGTGGCACTTATATTTAAGTTTCAAGAATCCTCCGCCAAAGACTCCACACTATTTGTCTAACCATAATTCCGTCGTTTGGTTCTTAACCATATATGTCAGCACTTATAATTAAGTTTCAATAGTTGTTATATTTGAAAAAGGGTCGGCCAAGGGCTAAGGTCTGTGTGTTTGAACCCGTGACCTCCTCCCAACATGCCAAGCACTTTAACCAACGCGCCAAGTGTGCCTTTTGTTAAGGGATATGCACATATAATATTTTATATTTGTTTTGGTCGGATTTAGCCCCAAAATGGGCACGCTCCCCTTTGACATGTTCTTAAAATATTATCCATATTTATTATATGGTTTTTTTATTTACCATATTTTTTTGTAATTTAGATTTGTTCATTTTTAAAACAAATTTGTATTATTATGGATATTTACCCATATCTTCTCCAGTTTTTAATGGATTTTCATACCATTAGCTTTGGGATTCAATATTTGTAAATCCCATTCAAATTGGGAATGAGATATGGATTTTTGGGCTATTTAAGCCATGCAATTTTCCTTGGAAAGGCATGGGGGAGGCATGGAAGGATTATTGGAAATGCATTGAGGGGTTATTGAAGGATTTGTAGAGTGAATGGTTGAATTCCATTATGCCTTTGAAGGCCTTTGTAAGTTGTTCAAGCATTTTACTTTTAATACTAATAAGATCAGCCCTCATTGGAGCTAGACCCAGAGACGTAGACAGGGGGGTGAACTCTGTTATCATCTGATGTCTACAATTTTCATGGTTTGCATCTCTTTTATGTATTTATGTGTTTCATTTGTGCTCTCTATTTTTTTCCATTTAAATCATTTTTAAAGAGTTTAAGCATAGAAATTTTCACATGAAATAATGGTTATAAATATCCTATCATTTTTGGATCAGATTCTGACTTCAATCCTCAACAACTTGGTTTATGGCTAATGAGAGAAAGCGCAAGTTTCCTAGGAAAAAATAGTGAAGTAATCTTTCTTTGTTTGGATTAAAAAACCACAAAACCTTTCCAAAAAAATTATGGAAGGAACCTATGGATTTAAAACATCCTAACATACCTTAGACACTCAATAGTTGAATCAAAAAACTCATTTTGACTTGTTATTCAAGTTTGCACAATTTTGGCCAATTTCTAGCTTTGGACTAGTGAAACCCAAGTGGATACAAATCCACCCAAATGAATTCAAATTATGTATGAAAGGGATTGAGGGGTCTTAGGATAGAATAATTCATATTATTAATTCTCATACACTTTCCAAATGCTTCTGTAAATTGCTTTTGACCCTAGGGAAAGAAGGACAAAAACACTAGGAAAATCGATTTTAAAACCCCCAAGGGTAGATGACACTTTTGGATCTCCAAATGTAGTACTATTGTCCCAAATTTCAGAACAGAGTATGGGGAAACATATTGGACATCAATTTATTTCATTATTCATGGTTATTAATCTTTTCAAATTGGTTATGAGGTGCAACATCCATATGGTAACTTTTAGTGAATTTGCTCAAGGGGAAATGGTATTAATAGCTCGATTTTGACTCATGAAAAGTAGATTGAATGGTTCAGATAATGAAATGAAATATAACTCACATAAAAAAATTTAAATTTATTCCCCAAAATCATTAAACAATGTAGAAATTCCTTCATACAAATCTGATATACAACTCTTTCAAAGTGGAATCCTAATACATGAAAACTAGTCATTCAAGAGCATGTGAATGCAAGCATTTCACACTGGAGTTTCTTGTATTTTCAGATACATACCATATGGTCATGAATATATCATAAATAATTTATTTCTTCCCCATAATCATCATACTCATATAAAATTCCTCATACAAATCTGATATACAATTGTTTCAAAATGGAAGCCAAATACATGAAAACTAGTCATTCAAGCCTTTCACACATGGATTAATGATATTTCAACTTACAGAGAATATAGACATAATATTATATAGAAATACATCATATACCCAATCTTGGTTATCAAATATACTCATCAAAATGCAAGTGCCACTCCAACAAGTGTGCCATCAACATGTGAGTGTGGGGGAATGGAGAAGAAGGAATGAGAGAATAGGGAGATAGATGAGAATTCGAACTGTATGTACCTTAAAAATAATAATAAAACACCTTCGTTGAGATCCATTTATAGTTATTAATGGCCTCTCCATAATCCAACTTGGAAATGAATCCAACTCCCTCGAAATTGGTTCACAAGCAGGGAGAGTGAACACTCACCGTGCAATGGATAAGAAAAATATCTCCAAAATGACAAAGTCCAATTAAAAAATGATCAAAAGATATTATAATTCCTCATGAAGTCCTTTTATTAACTTCATGAGGCCTCCTAAGGTCGAATTTCCCTCCATGGGATTCCTCGAACTCATCTTAGTGGTTTAGTAACTCCTATGACACTTGTCCTTCCTCTTCATGCTCCAATTCTTTCCCCAATTCGAATGGTTGCCTCTAAATCCCAAATGCTCCCACTTGGTGGATATTTTTATCCTTGTGATGTGGGTGAAATCATGAACCTGGGTGTCTATTCGGTGATAATCGATTTTTGGAATCCCTATTCCAACACCTTTCAGCCAAACTAATGTATGTTTTCGGCCGAAAACATACAACTGACTTTCGACCGAAAAACTTGTTAGGTCGAAAGTTAAAGTTAAAGGTGTGCCTCGTAATGCACGCTTTGCATGAATGGCTAGGAAAATAACATTCGGTAGATATTTTTTCGGCCGAAAAGTTGTTCGGTCGAACAAAGTTTATATATGTATTAATAGAACGCCATTGTTTATTGTTTTCGTTGTTGTTTTCCCTGTTTGACGTGTAGACTGTTTGACTCCCTTCGTCAATATGCACAGATTGTTTGACTACTTGATTAGCTGGTGCCCTGCTCGGTCTGATGGTGTGCCATCGTCGGTCTACTGGTGTGGTGGAGACCTGTCTGCTTAGTTTGTAGAGCTCTGCTCAACGGTCTGCTTGGTCTAATGTTACGCTCTCTCTTCTTATTCCCTACTTAGTCTGTTGGTGCAATCTCCTCGGCCTATTGGTGCCCTACTCTTTCTGCTGTTGTATCTAGTGGTGGGGTCATGTCTTCCCTTTTTTCTCTCAGTTTGGTGGTGTGGTGGAGTTGGTGGTGTCATGGTGGAGCCGTTGGTGGTGTGGTTTATCTGTTCTCGAGTTGTAGTGGTGGAGCCTTGTCGGCCCTTTGTCTGCTCGGTCTAGTGGTGTTGTGGAGCCGATGGTGTCGTGGTAGAGCCGTCGGTGGCGTGGTGAATCTGTTGTCGAGTTGTGTTGGTGGAGGCCTGTCTGCTCGGTTTGTGGAGCTTTGTCAATGATCCTTACAGGTAAGTGGATATATTATCAAACTCGTGTAAATTTGAGAATAAAAACAAATACTATACTTGTGGATATATTGTCTGTAAATTCAATTTGAATTCTTCTGCTTAAATACAATGTCGAGTGTCAATTTCAATTGGGTAGAAGTTATAGAATCTGCAGTTAATCTTATGCTTGGTTCCTATGTTTGAATAGAATTTTTGAAATTGAAATTGCATTCCTATGTTTTAGTTTCAAATCTGGAAAGGATTTCCTGTAGTTGAGATTGAAAATTGAAAATAGTTACAACTGCAAAGAAAGGTAGGAATTACAATTTTGTAACCGTGTAAATTTAACTTCTGTAGAAGGTGATTCTGTAATCTTGAGATCACTATATTTGTAATTTCAGGTAAAGCTAGAAATTGTAAATTTAATTTTAATTAGTAATCCAAATGTGAATTTTGTAATTGCAAAATCCATAATCTCGAAATATAGATCTAAAATTTATATGAAAAGGCAAAAATTGTATGTTTGCAATTTTGTTTGCATGAATATATACAAATAATTATTTTGAGAAAGTTACTATAATTATTTGTTGGAATTTTGTTGATGCGGTATTTAATTATGGTTAAGGTAATTCCAAATCACATATATATCTACATATATGAATGTTGTGTGATGAATTTTTAGAATAATCCTATTTTTGAAGGTGAATTTTCATATTCACCTTCAATGCAAAATGATAGGCCCAATCACTTTAAACAACTGAGTGGATTCCCCTACTGCTAAGTTTTATTTTGTTAATCATTTTCCTGAATGGATGGTGTCTTTTACATTTTCGTGGGAGTCCTCTAGAGTCTATGTGACTCCAAATTGAAAAGCTTGATCTGTGTAATGGGATAGGCGGGTTTGCGGGTTTGTCATATTTTTACACTCTTGGGTATTGTAACAGTAAAAAATTGTTTACTGTAATTTCTAGAACTTCCTCTTTCGAAAACATAAATTATCCATGAATAGATAACAAAATTGATAAAATAGATATGATATTTTACAAGATAGACTTGCCCGTATATATAATTATTTAAATGGTGTCTAATGCAACTCTTCATAAAGAATTATACATTTTCACTAATTAATATTATATTATTATATTATTATTGTTTTTTGTTATTATTATTATGATTTCTATTTCTATATATATTGTATTATGTAATATTTATGTATTTATGGTTGTTATTATTTAGGTATGTAACATTGCCTCTCCCTTAGAAAGGCTTTGTCCTCAAATCCTTATAATGTGATTGCATCGGTCCTTGTGACGTCGTAGCTGATGAAACATGTCGATACGTACTTTTAAGTGTAGAGCATAAATTCTGATATGTTGACAGATCAATCCATCCCAAATTGATTTGTTGTTGATTGTTGGGATTCCCTACTAATCTGTCGTCAGTAGCTTTGATTACATTAGTACCATTATCTTTCAACAATTCCCACTTTCTAGGATACCCGTTTATATGGTTGGAGTGTCAACATGGAATTTTCACAATGTTATTTTCTTTCAGGAGCGTCATATTTTGAGCATTGATATGTGTTGGATGTTGTATTTTTACTAGATTGGCTTCTTTTTGAATTGTGACAAGGACTATATTTGTATTTGATTCTTTTTCTAACGAATACTTATCATTCTTAAGGTTCCTTAACATTTCATCTTTCGCTTTCTCATCATATTTAAGATTCAGAATATGATCCATTATAAATTGTCTATGCTTCTTATGATGATTATTCTCATCGATATTTTCTAATAATTTCTTCTTAGGATCTTGATTCTCCTCTTCTAGATTTTGATTGTATTATTCCTTATCCTTCGCTTTCTTTATTTGAAGAAGCAAATTTTGATTATGATCTCTTAGAAGAGAGATTTCTTCTTCTTTGTCTATGATGACTTTATCAAATTCTTTATGCATCTTCTGTATCGATTTATGATCTTCTTGTAAAAGCACCATCGAGATGTCCTTAAAGTCTTCAGTCAAAACAACTCATGAACTTGACTTCATTGTAACATCCTCAAATGTGACTTTCTTCTTTTTGTAAGGAAATGTCAAGAACGGTTTTCTTGTGTTGAACATGAAGGTACCCAATGTATCTAACCAAGCTGGCCCTAGAATTATATCAACCATGTCTTGCTCCAATGATACCACTGAAAAAATACTGAATTGATTTAGGACCTTGTAATCATGAACATATAGTTGTAGGTTCTTAAGCTCATATTTCTGATTAGAAAGAATCGTGTATTGAAAATTATATCTGATTCTGAAATAATTAATTGGTTTTCTAGGTCAATGTTTATACAATTCTTCTTAGTTGTCAGGAAAACAACAATGCAAATAGACTTCTCTTGAATAAGCCCATAAGTTTTTAATATGGGGTGTGCATATTTTTTAAAAGTTTGCGGGAATCTTTCTTGTTTTTTGTCATGAGACTCCATTTTGTTATGCTTCTTATCCCAAGATATATCAAAGAAAGACATATTTTATCTTGTATACTATAATATACTTTTCAATAATTAATTTATTTCCCTAAATAATACTTGTATATTGGGGGGTTGGGAGGAATGATCGTTACCTTCCCCACCTAAGTGCAAATCCCACTTGCTTCTTCGTAGCAATTATTATGCACTTTTATATTTTTTCCCCTTAAGTTTTGTAAAATGGTATAGATTGGGTGGTTGGGAGGAATGATTGTTGCCTTCCCCACCCAGGTTGAAATCTCGTTTTTTTGTTTGTTGTTGGAGAATAAACCCAAACCCACTTATTAAGAAACCATGTGTGGTTTCACTTTCAAAAAACACAAATAATCTATGAATAGATAACAAAATTGATAAAATAGATATGATATTTTACAAGATAGACTTTCCCATATATATAATTATTTAAAGGGTGTCTAATGCAACTCTTCATAAATAGTTACACCTTTTCACTAATTAATATTATATTATTATTGTTTTTTGTTATTATTTTTATGATTTCTATTTCTATATATATTGTATTATGTTATGTTATATTTGTGTATTTATGGTTGTTATTATTTAGGTATGTAACATTTCCTCTCCCTTATACAGGATTTTTCCTCAAAGCCTTATAATGTGGTCGCGTCGTTCCTTGTGACGTCGTAGCTGACGAAACATGCGGATACGTACTTCTAGGTGTAGAGAATAAATTCTGATATGTTGACGGATCAATCCATGCCAAATTGATTTGTTGTTGATTGTTGGGATTCCCATGACTGATCTGCCATCGGGAGCTTTGATTACATTAGTACCATTATCTCTCAACAATTCCCACTTTCTAGGATACTCGTTTATATGGTTGGGGTGTCGACATGGAATTTTCACAATGTTATTTTCTTTCATGAGCGTCATATTTTGAGCATTGATATGTGTTGGACATTGTATTTTTACTAGATTGGCTTCTTTTTTAACTGTGACAATGTCTATATTTGTATTTGATTCTTTTTCTAACGAATACTTATCATTGTTAAGGTTCCTTAACATTTCATCTAACGCTTTCTCATCATATTTGAGATTCATAATATGATCTATTAGATCTTCTTTATGCTTCTTAAGGTGATTATTCTCTTCGATGTTTTCTAATAATTTCTTCTAAAGATCTTGATTCTCCTCTTCTAGATTTTGATTGTATTGTGTGTTATCCTTCACTTTCTTTATTTGAAGAAGCAACTTATGATTATGATCTCTTAGACGAGAGATCTCTTCTTCTTTGTCTATGATGACTTTATGAAATTCATTATGCATCTTTTGTATCAATTTATGATCTTCTTATGAAAGCACCTTCGAGATGTGCTTAAATTCTCCAGTCAAAACAAATCCTGAACTTGACTTCATCGTAACATCCTAAAATGTGACTTTCTTCTCTAATTTGTAAGGAAATGTCAAGAAATTTTTCCTTGTGTTGAACATGAAGGTACCCAATGTATCTAACCAAGCTGACCCTATAATTATATCAACCTTGTCTTGCTCCAATGATACCACTGAAACAATATTGAATTGAGTTAGGACCTTGTAATCATCAACATATAGTTGTAGGTCCTTAAGCTCATATTTCTCATCAGAAAGAATTGTGTTATTGTCAATTGTATCTAATTCTGAAAGAATTAATTGGTTTGCTATGTCAACGTTTATACAATTCTTCTTGGTTGTCGGGAAAATAGCAATGGAAACATATTTCTCTTTAATAAGCCCATAAGTTTTTAATATGGGGTGTGCATGTTTTTTAAAAGTTTGCGGGAATATTCCTTGTTTTTTGTCATGAGACTCCATTTTGTTATGCTTCTTATCCCAAGATATATCAAACAAAGACATATTTTATCTTGTATACTATACTATACTTTTCAATAATTAATTTATTTCCCTAAAGACTTCTTGTATATTGGGGGGTTGGGAGGAATTATTGTAACCTTCCCCACCTAAGTGAAAATCCCACTTGCTTCTTAGGAGCAATTATTATGCACTTTTATATTTTTTCCCCTTAAGTTTTTTAAAATGGTATAGATTGGGTGGTTGGGAGGAATGATGGTTACCTTTCTCGCCCATGTTCAAATCTTGTTTTTTGTTTTTTGTTGGAGAATAAACCCAAACCCACTTATTAAGAAACCATGTGTGGTTTCACTTTCGAAAACACAAATAATCCATGAATAGATAACAAAATTGATAAAATAGATATGATATTTTACAAGATAGACTTGCCCGTATATATAATTATTTAAAGGGCGTCTAATGCAACTCTTCATAAAGAGTTACACATTTTCACTAATTAATTTAATTATTATTGTTTGTTGTTATTATTATTATTATTTCTATTTCTATATGTATTATGTTAAATTTATGTATTTATGGTTGTTATTATTTAGGTATGTAACAAGTACAATCACGTATCTATTTTGGGATTTCGTTACCCACTATCCTTCTATGTGCTTGAATTCAACCGAACCCATTGGTGCCAAGCTCCCTATTAATGATTCATATATATATATATTGTGTCTGGCAATTTTTATTTTATTTATATTTTCATTTGCGTCTGGTTAATGATCTCACATAAATATTTATCCTAGATGTCGATTGGGATTAACTTCAATAGCTCTCTTAGCCTTGTGAAATATGGTTGTGGGAGGCGCTAGTTGCATTGGTATACATAAAAGATAATATAAGAGAATTAAAGCTTGATATGGGAGCATAAGTTGTTGATTTAGGAATGAGATCTGTATTTATATTTATGAGAAATTTCATTACTACTTTATATATAGTGGTTTTGTTTGATGTATGTTTTGTTTGGTGTATGTAATAATCCAATTTTGTTTCTGATATCAAATTATACATATTATAGATTGTAAATGGGTGGTTATTATGGTAGATATCAAACCATGTGAGCATAAAAATGAATATGTCAATTATGAAACAATTTGACAAAGAATAAAATGTAAACCTAGGATAAAAAGTAAACCTTATGCTTATTAGTGCACATAGAATATGAAATCTCTATTTATCACATTTCCACACAAACAAATGTTCAAATAAAACTAAAACTAAGAAATAGGTTTTTGAGAGGATGGAAGAAAATAACTTAGATTCATTCCTAACAAGGTCTTCACATGATTGGTAGTTAAGTTGGAGAGTAAGAAGAAGACTTAATAACTATGATGATTTCCAAATACAACTTTCACATAAGCTATTAAAGAAAACTCTTTTCTTAATTTAAAGTTATATAAGCCCTAACCTCTACTTGCTTTAAAAAGAGAGACTAAAACCTATAAAAAAATTCAGTAAATGAAAATATCATGTATCACATTATAATATATTTGGTTGGAAAAGAATGGGAAGGAATATATTACTTTAATAATCAAATATTAAGATAAATTCTTGTCTTGTGTGCATGATCAATTGGTTTCCAATTTCCAAATATATGTTTATTTCTTTTTTGGAGATTTTAAAGAAACTTGCTCCTTCACATTGTATCAATAAAATATGGACACTTACTAGAAAAGTTAACAGTATAACCTTAAAACTCAATCCAAATATGTCAATCCCATGTGAAGAAGGCATTTTGATCCTTCACTCCTACTTAAAGGAGGATTTTTGTCCTTCATAAGGTTGCATATAATAATGATTTAGTATTTAATGAATCCCAAAATATTTGTAATTTCCCTAATCTCTCATGGTCAAAATCGATTTTATTAACCATGAGTATGTCAAACATGACCACTATGGAAATGAGCATAATAAGAGTGTGACAACACTATTTTGAAGTGAAAAGTACATGATCTAATAATATCATTAAATTTTGTAATATGTTTTGTATCAACTTCTATTATAAAGCTCAAGGTCAAGGGGTAACTTGAGAATAGATGTACTCTACTCTACAATGTGGATGATTGTTTGTTTAGTTTGGTTTGTTGTTGTAACAACACAGTGTTTGTTTGGTTTGTTGTTGTAACAATGTAAGCTTGCAATTAGAATTCAAAGATATTCTCTTGTAAAATTCAAAATGTATTTTGTATTTATTTATATTAAAGTTAGGATATCATGAAATATGAAATATACACGTATAAGTGTTTCCATAATAATCATATATGTATTATTGTGAACTATTAGGTAACTCAACTTATGTGGAATACGTCACTAATTACAGTATATTAAGTAGGTAAACATCGTACTAAGCACTACAGTAACTCTAACCCTTCTACTTAAGCTCGTTGCTTACCTAATCTCATAGGTACCTAATAGAGTAGTTTACCCAGCAAAGTTATAATAATTCAATTGTTTTTACTCATAATCAATACTACACCAGGTAGTAACACGGAAGCTCAGATTACCTAGCATTATTGATTGGTTTTGCTTATTCCCTAATCAATTAAGATCCTTGTTTTAGTTTAATTGATAAAATGTAGTTATTCAGTCATATTCATCCATTTATTTATATCTAGGGGTGATGGGAGATGTATCATATGGCTTCATGATTGGATAAAGGTAAAGGATATTGCATGGTGTCATATCATATGGTGTGTAATTGGGCGATATATTATACCCTTAAAAAGAATATCCTTCGGATGAGGAATGGCTTGTTCGAGATAAATAAAGGGGGATACTTGTGGGAACAACACAAATTCACATTAGAAATAGGGGCACACAATAAATATATTGAATTGGTCTTTTTTGTACTAAAAAATATTCTATGGGATAAACTGCATAACAATCTTACCGTTAGTCTCCATTGGCTAAACTACATTAGTTCATTGATACTTGTCTTGATGTTTATAGGATATATAGTAGAGATGGATCGAGACGAGGCGTTGACTAATTCTTCGAGTCAGAGATGTACTAGGACATCTATTGAGACAAGGACGTCTAATACAGCACATATGTCTACTGAAACACCTTCGAATGTTTGTTCTCAAAGATGGTCTGATACTTCTAGAGATTCTAGTGTATTATATCAAGACACTGGTACGTGTTTAAAATTTATGCACATGCAAAATTTTGAGTATGCATGCATATTTATGTTTGTTTTAAATCTTGTTCATTGATTTTACTAACTGTTAGCACTTTTCTTTGTAGAGAGATGATGTAATAGATTGTCTCGTGAGAGTGGGAAACCATCTATATATGGTCGTCTGTTTGATTCATCTCATGACCGTTTTCCCTCTTTTGGTTGTCATTTTAGAGAACGAAAAATATACCAACCACATTTTGTTGGTAATATGTTACACACACACACACACACATATATAATTTATTTAAATAAATTACTAATTTGCACATGTGTATATATATTCTTGTGTCTTTATATACTAAATTATACATGATCACATGTGTTTGTAGAGGATTGTGGTTCTGTTGAGGGTTACAATGATATTGAGGTAGATTCAATGAGACTTGAAGATGTCAAGGCCTATGCAAAACATTGTCGAGATGAGTGGTTTGAGTTACTCCATCACGAGGGAGAAGGGAGGGGGGAGGTATGTGAGAACTTTTATTTTTACCTCATAATTGTTAAATCATGTTTTGCTAGTTTATAT
>LPNX010614722.1:329355-555562 GCA_001517045.1 Pseudotsuga menziesii
CACTAAAAGAGTTACATTTGCATAAATATCTATAAATTTATATTTTCTCATTAATGTCATGACACCTTTTTCTAAGATTGAAATTTTGGGTGTGTTCACAGATTCCGATCCCTTCTCCTATGACCATGGGTATTGGGGCCATGTCATCATCAATTTTGGGAGACATTCCCAGTGTCTCCCAAGATATTGAGGTAAATTGCACCTTTCAAATGTTTTAGTAATTATTAAAGAACAATTGACATTTTGTTTAAATTTATTTTTTGTTGTTTAAATTACATGTTTCAAATGTTTAAGTTTAATGATTGACATCTTAAATTTTAATTTATTTTATACGTATGTATGAAAAGTTTAAGTAATGAAATTAAAATTGTAGGTCAGTAAACAGACTCTACAACCTTCCACGACTTTGGATGTGGTGACCTCTTTGGGTGTGGGGATCACCGAGGTATATTTATTCATATTTATTATTTTAAATTCCAGTTGTATTTTTATTAAAGTTAGTTAGAGTATAAAATTTATATATTGAAGCTTAATTAAATGGTGCATGTGTTATAGGTCAACCGCGAGGAGAATGTGGATAATGATATCCATACAATGGATATTACATAGTTATATATGTTTTTATACTTGTGAACTTTTTAATGAAATTACATGTTAAAACTTTAAACTTATCATTTTAACTTATATATTTTAAACTTGTATATATGTATATATAATTTTGGATTGTTCATATATATATATAGTTTTTGGATCAAGTTCAAATATAATTTAATTTTGTTTAAATGAGTTAATTTGGTCATAGATTAATGTCTTTAGAATTAGTTGATGTTTATCCAATATGTTGCATTTGTGTTTGAATTATTTTCCTAAAGATATTATTTTTGGTCATGATGTATAGATTTAATTAATGTTTTAGATTTATGTGTAACTGTGGATTTGATTGGATATGTTAGTTAGGAATGTTTTTCAATCTTCTAGGTAGAATGATATATGATATCTATAGAATATTCAATAAAATGAACCTAATACAATTTGTATAATAGAATAACTAGTTTGACTTATCATGTGCCAAAAATCCTTGCTATTTCCAGAATAATTAGTTTGACTTATCATGTGCCAAAAATCCTATCTTTTGGTTGTCATTTTTAAGCTAATTCAATATTCCCTCAATCTTTGTTTAACTGTGCTTTACATAAGTTCATATTATTATGAAAAGAGGATTTACATGTTTTGTGTTCAATTCTCTTGAATATTGGTTTAGAATGTTGAGAATTTGAGAATATTGGTTTAGAATGAACTGATAATTTGAACATAAAGACAAATAATTGTATTTTGTTAAGGTTAGATATTGAATATATGGTTTATATAGTTATTAACTTTAATGTATTGGTTTTACAGGAATACATGGAAAAATCGTTTCCTTATAAGATAAACTCTCTAGGTGTATGACTATATAAATTTTTCTACTCTCTAGGTGTATGACTAGATATAAATTTTCCTTGGACACTATGGCCATCATTGATTTATCATTTTAGTATTATGATTTATCATTGATATAATGATTATATTTGGTTAATAATCTTAGTGTATAAAATGCAATTTATAGAGTGATTCAATTTGAATATTGATTTTCTATGGTAATCTACCACTTGTTTAAATTCTGTTATCATTTTCATATTATGATTATATTTGGTTAATAATCTTAGTGTATATAATGCAATTTATAGAGTGCTTCAATTTGAATATTGACTTTTTATGGTAATCTGCTACTTGTTTAAATTCTGTTAATAAAACAATATTGTATATAACAATAAAAAGAATGAAAAGCCATGTAAGACACAATAAGAAGAACAAAAATGGATTAAGAATGAGTAGCTCTGGATGAGAGATGGAGGGTTTCGATGGAGAGGGTTTGCAGGGGTTGTAGGCATGCTTGGGAACACGAGCCCAATGAGGGGTCTGGCAGGTGCCTAACCCCTCTTTCTCTCGCCCTGTGGAAGGCTTGGGGCAGACCTGTCAGTATCAGTGAACAGCTGGGGTTACATTTGCGGCACCCGAGACTTCTTTCATCAGTAACATTTTTTTTCACAGCCCTCGGTTTATTTAATTTTTTACTGTACCAGTATGTCTGTCGGGATGGGGCCAAAAGAAGAATTGGTTGATTATTCCATTGACCCGATGGTAGAGGGCATATTTGGTTTTAACCCCTCGTGTGGTCCTAATGAACTAGCGGAAGACACTGGGTGTGCATGGAATGAGATTTTGGAGTTTAATCATCCTCCGCCGCTCGTGGAGGAAAACTTCTCGCCGTCAGGGTTCATCCTTTCGCCCCCTGCGGATGCAGTGCTGCCAGAGGAACCCTTTTATCAACCTTTGGGGGTTTCACCTTTGCAGGAAGGTCTGTGGGGAGGAATCCTTGAGACCGGAGGCACGGGACTTCAGGCTTATTTGAGATGCGGCGGTTCCTTTTTTTGAAGGTGGTCTGGTGGGAGGAGAGGTTAAGGAACCTTGGGATGGCTTTGTTGGTAGAGCTATTGGGGTGTGGGAGCAGTGTGGATGCCTGAGCTTGACCATCCCTGATCCCTTGCTAACTGGTAGAAATGAGGGCAAATCCATCTCGCGTAGTAAGGGCCGATGTAGATGAAAATGGCCAAAGATGACGTCGATTATAAACTACACAGTCAGGGAGGATATCAGTTGGGAATCGATGGAAAACTTGGTTAATTTCACTCTGGTTGGGTGTTTCATGGGAAAAACACTGTCGGTCAGGGCTGTCAATTCTTGGGTGAATGACTGTTGGATGGGGGATTTGGGAGTGGTGTCGAAAGTGGATGGGTTGGTGCGAGGCTGATTTGCCTTCAATTTCGAGAGCGAGGAACATTTGAATTGGTTATTAAACCATAATTGGTCCTATGAGCATACTCCAATTTTGATTAAGAAGTGGCACCCCATGTTTGATGCCAGCCAGGAATGTGTTGATGTGGTTCCAACGTGGGTTAGACTTCCTAGCTTGCTGCTTCCATTCCGGACCATGGAACACTTCATGCACATTGGCAACCTTCTGGGTACCTTTTTAGAGGCAGAATTCTCCTTCAATAGCACCGGACTAAAGAGGGTGGCTCGTATTTTGGTCAGTATCAACATCAGAAATGGTCTTCTAGGGGCTATGAGGATTTCTTGGAAGGACTATTCGCACCTACAAACATTAGACTACGAGAATGTCCCCTTTCGATGTCACCGATGTCATGAGTATGGCCATCCGGCTATTGACTGTCCACTCGCGACTCATAGTAGGGAAAACAGAAATAAGGACGACAACAACTCTATCTCGGGTGGAGAAGGGGACATTCCTGTGTCCTCGTCACCACCAATCTCACCTATGGGTCTGGATTTACCCTCTATGGAGGCAGTGTTGCCATAGCGGAAGCTCCGGGAGAGTTACAGGTTGCAGCTCAGGAGCGTATGGTCTAAGAACCCTTTCTGGTCGGTGCTCCGGGTACTCCTTCTTTTTCCCTTCCCTCGTCTTTTCATTTATTTACTAGACATTTGAATGTTTTTGGTATTGACTGGGTGGAGGGTCTAAAGAAACTATCCCTTAATTCTATTGAGTTACAACCACCCATCTCTGCTGCTATCATTGAGAAATCACCTTCTGGTCTGGTTATCGAACCCACACTGCCTGATTCGATTTGCTCACCAACCGAATCCTCTAACTCGGGTTATTTCCTACGTTCTTGCACCAAAGGTGGCACCGGAGGCCTGGGGAGAAACCCGGTGGGAACCACTAGGGGGAGGGGTCGTCTTTCACACCTAGATAGGGCACAATCCCATGCAAAGAAGGATGTTCAAGATGGAAAACAACTTCCGATTGACAGGGCACTTAGAGCTGTGAATTCCTGCAAGAAGGGTCGTAGATGAAGATTCTATATTTTAACTGTCGGGGTCTTGTCGGTCCCCATAAAATATCGGCATTGCGACGGGTGGTTGAAATAGAACATCCCAAGGTTATTTTACTACAAGAAACGTTGGGTGATGGATTTGAGGTGAATACTAAGCTTGAAAGCTGGTTTGGGGGTTGGTGTTTTGAAACTTTGGATGTTCGAGGCCGTTCAGGCAGCCTGGCTATTGGTTGGAACTCTAGAAGTGTGAAGGTTCTTAATGTCTGGGGGATGGAATCGGTCCTAGGTATCTCTATCAAAACCCTGGATCTGGTAGATACTTTTGATGTTATCAATATTTATGGTCCTTATCTGAATAGAATTCCATTCTGGGATACTATCATCAAACATTTGATGTTTGGGGGAGAAAATCTGATCATTGGTAGGGATCTCAATTTCTCTCTGGGTCAAGCAGAGGTCTGGGGACCACATGCTAGACCTGACTTACTTTCTGATTACTTTACTAGGATCCTAGTGGATAAAGGTTGGTTGGATGTAGAACCGGTATTACTCAAGCCCACTTGGAAAAACAATAGATGTGGGGAAGGCAGGGTAGCGAAGAGATTGGACAGATTTCTTATCTCTGAAAGAATTGTGGAAAATCATCATCTAATTCATCAATGGATTGGGTTAGGGGGCCTC
The DNA here is from genome assembly GCA_001517045.1 of Pseudotsuga menziesii. Taxonomy (NCBI): domain Eukaryota; kingdom Viridiplantae; phylum Streptophyta; class Pinopsida; order Pinales; family Pinaceae; genus Pseudotsuga; species Pseudotsuga menziesii. The sequence continues at coordinate 333,936 of LPNX010614722.1, forward strand.
TCGGATCACTCTCCAATCTTTCTGTAACTCAGAGATGGGCCAAACAAACCGCCTTGCCCTTTAAAGTTCAACAAAACTTGGCTCCAGGATGAAAGTTTTATTTCCCTAATTACTGATGGTTTGGTCAACTTTAGGCCGGGGAATGTGAACTCGACTGCTTTCCATTTTGCAACAAATCTTAGGCATCTGAAAGCACTAATCAAGCCTTGGGCTTATGAAAAAATAATAAGGGATGCCCGAGAATTAACACAGGTTGAAGCTGATATCGCTGCAATCCTTGCACATGAGGGTGGTGGTCTCAGGACACATGATGATTTTGCTGCTCTGAAAATATTGGAGAGCCGGAGGACTATGCTTCTGCTGGAAAGGGAGGAAACATGGCGACTGAAGAGCAGGGAAACATGGCTTGAAAGTGGGGACGACAACACACGGAAATTTCATGCTTTTGCAAAAGGCAGGAAGGTTGCCAACACTGTTTGGAGATTAATAGACGATCTTGGTAACTCACAGGACACATTTGATGGTATGGCCTCCCTGGGGGTCGAACATTTCAAAAAACTGTTCAAGGCGTCTACTCATGCTACTCTTGCTGAAATCATTAGAACTGCGCAGATGTTTCTAGGTTTTGTGGGGCCGGAAGAAAACCAAGCCCTTATGGAGGAGGTGTCGGAGGAGGAATTAAAATGTGTGCTGCGTAGTTTCCAGAAGGATAGAAGTCCTGGACCGGATGGTTGGACGATTGAATTCGTTCTGGAACTCTATGACCTGCTGGGTCTGGATCTCTTACAGGTGGTGAATGACACTCGGATCATTGGTCGAATCCCAGCTTGTTTCAACTCTACTGTCATTGCACTTATCCCAAAAGTGGACAACCCTCTGTCACTAAATGAATTCAGACCTATCTCTCTATGTAACTGCATCTATAAGGTGGTCTCGAAAGTGATTGCCAGTAGATTCAAGCGGATTCTTTCAAAACATATTTCAAAGGAACAATTTGGTTTCTTGGAAGGTATACTGATTCATGAAGCTATTGGGGTGGCCCAGGAAGGTCTACACAATATGAAAGTCAAAAATATTAAAGGAGCCATTTTCAAAATTGGCCTGGCTAAGGCATTTGACAAGGTAATTTGGCTTTATATTCATTTTCTATTAACACACATGGGTTTTGATATTGTGTTTATCAGATGGATTATGAGTTGTATCACAACTGTCTCCTTTTTGGTTCTGATCAATGGTGCTGCCTCTCCTTTCTTCCATGCGGATCATGGGCTTCGTCAGGGCTTCCCATTATCACCACTCTTATTCCTTTTGGTGGCTGAGGGTATCAGTTGTGCTCTTAAGGAGGCGATAAGGTTGGGAAATTTCACTGGGCTGCAACTTGCACCGAATCTCAACATCTCTCATTTGCTTTTCGTAGATGACATCTTGATCTTTTGTTCGGGCTCTGTCAGGTAATTGCGAGCATTAGATGATATCCTCAAGCTATTCTCTAAGGCTACCGGCATGGACATTAACATTGGGAAATCCACAGTCATTCCCTTCCTCTTATCCAGGGAGGAAGAACTGGTCCTTTCGCAACTTTTCCCTTTTCATATTGCAGCTTTTGAGGAGGGTATTAACTATCTGGGCTTCTATATTAAACCTAACGACTACCGAAAGCAGGACTGGGTCTGGTTGTTGGATAAACTGGATAAGCGACTCAAATTGTGGTGTCATCGCTAGCTGTCGAGGCCAGGTAGGCTCGTATTGGTCAAATCTATTTTAGAGGCTATCCTGGTGTACTGGATGACACTGGCCTGGATCCCCAAGGGTATTCTCGAAAAGGCTCGCCGCATCTGTTTTTCATTTTCTTTGGAGCGGGAAACTGGAGGCCCAGGTGACAGCGTGGGTCAGGTGGGAAAAGATTGTTGTTCCTAAAGGCTTTGGGGGTTGGGGGCTCAAAAACATTTTCCTCTTTGCAAAATCTTTGGCAACCAAAGGCAGTTGGAGAATTATACAGATGGACAACCTCTGGACCTCAGTCATGATCAACAAATATATTGAGCCACTCTCGTTGGAGGACTGGATCCGCAAACCCGATAAATCTCATGCTGGGGGATCCATTTTCTAGAATGTTGTGATTAAATCCTTTGATGTTATAGGTGGTGGAATGGCCTGGAGTGTCGGTAATGAGAGAAAGCTACGCATCAGGGAAGATCCTTGGGTTGGATTTCAACAACAACATCTTCTAATGGAACACACCATACAGGCTTTGAGGGAGGTGGGTTTATACCACCTGCACCAACTGGCGGCTCTTGTGCAACTGGTCCGATGGGATCAATCATGGATATGGGCTGAGGATCTGGGGTTGGATGCACTTGTCACCAGGGATTTGGAGGGGTATATCAGATCACTCACCATAGATCATATTTTCCTGAGAGATCGGGAGGATGTATTAATTTGGAACTTTGCACCGGCGGGGATTTATACACCGAAAGCAGGATATACCGTTTTGAGTGGTATGGGATTGAACAGAGAGCTGGCTTGGTGGTGGAAAACCCTCTGGAAAATTAAATGCCCACCCAAAAACAAACTCTTTATGTGGTGTGTATTGGAGAATAAAGCCCCGACCTGGAACAATTTACAAAAGAGGAGCTTCCAGGGCCAGGGTTGGTGTACTCTATGTAAAGGAGAATCTAAAACTATATTACACCTCTTTCTCCATTACCCATACACCTTTAAGGTCTGGAATGAATGCGCAAATCGCATTGGCATAAACTGTGTTTGGAGGGGGGATAACATCCTACTTGCATGGGAATAGTGGAGAAGAACCTGTTTGAATGCCTCATTGAAAGAACTACCTCTCCTTTTCATTTTGGGAATTTGGTTGGCCCACAACAAATTAATCTTCTCTGATAAATTTTGTACCCCTGATATTACTGCCTCATTGACCTGTGGGATTTTGGAAGCATTCCCACATCATATCAGAGCAAGGAAACAAAGGTAGACTTTAGAGGTCGAAATTGATCGAGATGCACCTTGGGCTTTTTTTGATAGGGCGGCTCAAGAAAACCGTTGTGGTGGGGGAGCTATTCTGTTCCTCAAGGAAGGACATAGCTTTAAGATCGCGATGGTATTGGGGGAAGGCAGCAATAACTTTGCGGAGCTACTCAGTTTAAAAATGTTACTCATATTTGCAACAGAGAAAGGGTGTCATACTCTGGTATGTTTTGGTGATTCTATGAATGTCATCAATTGGGTCATAAAGACTCAGGTGTGCAGACACTTGGGATTGGAAAACATTCTCATTTCTATTGCTGAACTTATTGGTTCTCTTGATTCATTCTCTTGTAGCCATATCTACAGGGAGAATAACAGGGAGGCGGACATGGCCTCAAAGGAGGGCCTTTTACTGATGGAAGGACAATGGAAGATTTGGGAGAAACTTGATGATACTGAACAGACATACTATCATAGGCCCTTTATTGAAGGGGGGGTCCCTCATTGATCCTTTTGGCAGTGTTTTTTGTATATATATATATATATTTCAGCTGCAGCTCTGTCTCTTTTAGCTCTGTATCTCAGCTCTTCCTGTTTGGCACTATATGCTACATTCTATGTTATGATACTCTTATGTGGACTTTTTGGACCCATCTGACCTTTCAAGACTTTTTGATGTATGCTCGGGATTGTACTCTCATCCTGATATCAGCTATTTATGTTTATATTTTTGGACCCCTGTTGGGTACTTATTTGAATGCACTATGATGTGTATCTGAAAAATGTAATTTTGTTACTCGAAAGATGAAATAAAATTATGCTTTTTTTCCAAGGAAAAAAAAAGACACAATAAGAAAAATGTAAGTATTTTAAAACTCTTATAATCTAAATTGTTATTTTAGAAATTTTTATTGAACAAAAGTAACAACTATGGCTATTTACTTGATATATATCATAATGTTAAAAAGTTACAGACACTCAATACAATTCATCAATCAATTTGATGTACACATGTTCAACAATCTAAGAACAATATATCATATTAGTTTCGTCAATTTGATATACATAAGCTCAACAATCTAAGAACAATAAGATATGAGTTTCATCATTTTGATGTACATAACCTCAACAATGTAAGAACAATATCATATAAGTTTCCTCAATTTGATGTACATAAGCTCAATAATGTAAGAACTTGATATCATATAAGTAAATTATCAATTTGGCATGTACATAAGCTCAACAATATAATCTAACACTATATCATATAAGTTTCAAAGTGAAACAGATCTCATAATTTGACAATTTAATAACACATACTCAAGTGCATAACATTATAATATTAAACAATACATTTTTAATGAATGTGCATAAAAAATCAGCAAAACAATCTAGCTAACTTATCAATAATCACTCTATTTGAGTGTCACAATTATAAAACCAATCAAGATGTCCTTGATGTAAAAAGTATGTATCATGTTCAACATGTTTCAAATTAGAAATAAGATCGTAAAGGAATGGTGTCTTCAATTATTCTTTCATGATCAACTTTTGACATCTTCCATATTCTAGCTTTAAATTGTTTATTTGATTTAACTTCTATCAACTTTATGCGAGCTGCGCATACCAAATGACTATATTGGAAGCATATGACATCGGTTTGATAGTCTTTAAAGTGAATGTCACTTTCATTTTGATGTGTTTCTTGAAAAAATAACCTTTCAATAAAATTGACCCTCTTTCATATATAAAACCTTTGTCATCATAGTCCTCCAAAAATTTCATCTTTCTCTCTGTGCATTGCATCAAATAATACTGGCATTTTCGTTGTTGTTATGGGTGCAACCACAACAAATACATCTCCTACACATAAATAAGAACATTGAATTTGTCAATTTCATCTTCATTAAATCAAACAACTTTATATATATATATATATATATATATATATAATATATATATATATATATATGACATTCAAGTAAAAAATATTTAAAATAAAAGAATGGCATTTATTAAAGTGTACATAAAGTTACCTTCTCTAACAAGATCGGAAATTCTATCACCATCAGTGGATATTTCAATGTCCTCCGATTCCAACTCCTCAAAGCTTGCAAGTGGCATTTTTCCTTTTTGATTAATTTCATTGTGTTTCCAAGGTTTAACATAATTGTCATTGATTTTTTCACAAATTTCTATTGATTTTGTGTCCTCCATGCAAATAGGACAAAAGCATGTTAGCTTCCTACTATCAAAGGAAAACACATTTTGGAAGGTTTTGTTTTGATTGAGTGTAAAGATTGAGTTCCATGAATGGTTCTAGCATCATATGGGATTGATCTGTCTACAACTTGGATTCCAATATGCAAAAAAGACCTACCCAACATAAACAATTTACATGTAAATGTGAGTAAAATGTTACTAGATGTACATGTTAAAGTCATTCCAAGTTGAATAAATTTGTTTTGAAAACGAATTTCATACTTGCACACATCCTTTGATTGTTGATTGCACTCATGGATGAGATTTACATGACACCATTGAACAAATTCATTAGTACACTTAAATTGATCGACATAATGGTTCATTTGATGACTTCGAAGTGCTCGTTTTACACATGCCCTGTCACCATCGTGCTCTCCTTTTCCATGACCAGTTTCAAAAAAATTCCAATGATGTTTAATATTTGTTTTTTTATGAAGGCGACATAGCCAGAAGAATGATCGTGAATATTTAAATTTCCTTGCACATCCATCTGACCATATCCAATGTTCATTCATTACAATTCCACGTGTTTTCAATGAACCATAAATAATATCAAAACAATGTTGTACATAATGCGTATCATGTGTGCGGTCATCGTTGATATAGAAATGATATTCCTTAATCACATGTCGATTGTCGTTCATGATTTCTATATCATCAACATTGTGTTGAGCATGTCTGCATAGAACATGGATAAATATATAAACTTGATCAGAATGATAATATTCACTTTGCATTTATTTTTGTGCTTCGAATGTGATTCTCTGCAAAATCAACCACAAAGAAAATAGTCCCTATTGGAAAAACGCCACGTGATTGTTTGAATTGTATGTCTTGCCATCGTTCTATATGTGAATGTTTGATGTATTCATAAATTTCTTTTTCAAACTTCTTCAAAAATTTTGTAACGCTAATTTTATATTCTTGTAAATCTATCCTTTTCAAAAGAGCGTTTGTAGAACTTGTAGAATTGTGGCAATACATGACATATTCAAATCTCTTCCAATCAACTATTATATTTGAAAATGACTGGTCATTAATATAAATAGGATATTTATGGTGGAATAAATCTAGATTTCCACAATGATTTCATTTATTTCCACCAACACATCTTTTGTTGTAAAATATCTCGTGACTATCTCTTTCACATAGAATTTTAGATATAAAAGCACGAATTGTGGAAGGAGGTGAATTCGGCCAAAATGTTTTACCAAACCAAAGGAATGTGTCATAATATAATTAAAATTCAACATGATAGTGACAACAACATGTGTCACGAATAGTGATAGGTCTAACATACCATGGCTTTTGTTGTACAAATGTATTGTTTGACAAATTCACTTCTTTGTGCTCATCTTTGAATATATTAAACAATTGTATTTGAGTAATCACCAATATATGTTTTGGATGGCTTTCATACTGATTTCAAGATATTCTTCTTCATATCACATCCCTTGCATTTGGTGAAACACGAGAATTCTCCACCCAATATTCATGCATCATAGCTTTAACACTTTCGTCGAGCCTATCTTTATAGGGTTGTCTACAAATAATTTCCCAACAAGCAAGCTCATCATTTGCATCTATTTGTAATCAAAATTTGATATATTTGTACAATGTTTTTTCGTGAAGTTCCAATAACTTGTGCGATCTATGTTGTCAAACGTTTTTTTCTAGTACTAGATGAAATAATAATTGTTTTTATTATTCTAAGTGTATCACTAGTATCTTTCTTTCTGGATTTTCCAATAGTTTTTATTGCATTGGCTATATTTTCGAACACATTTTGCTTCACCTTTGAATATTTTGTCTCCTTTTGAATATCCAATAATGACCAAGCTTCCCTCAACTTCTTGGAGACTAACAAACACCTCAGAATTTGAGCTTGTGTTGCCACTTATTCTTTTCCACAAATTGTTCATGTATTTTTTCAGCACGATATCGTATAATATGGTCAGGTTTTGTGTTTCCAAATTTTTCTCTATCCACATTCTGTAACATGTCATCTTCAATGATGAAGCCACCTATATATATATTTCATTTTTAATTTTAATTTAGCATATTTCTAATACACTTAATATATATATATATATATATACACCTCTACTGGATTGAATATTTGCATCGTTTTCGGATTCATCAATGTCTTCAACATCTTGATCAACATTAGGACATAAATCTGTATCTACATTTTGCAAATTATTTTCAAAATTATAATCATTTACAAAACCAGTTACTGCATTTTAAACAAATTTACAATATTTGTACATACCTGGTTCAATTTATTCTTGAATTTGATTTTAAACATTCATATAATCAACATTATGATCTAAATCTCTAATTACATCATCATTAGTGATGTCCTCAATATTTGTACTCTTTTGTTTCTTTTTTTCATGGCATTTGAGTCTTTGTTTTTCATTATGTAGGGCATCATCTCGAGTGAGATCGGATTTCCTCTTTCACTCTCTTTTTTTGCCCATGATTATTCAATGTATACCTTCACCTTAGAATAAATTTCCCTGGAGAGAATCTTAATCATCAAAGAAAAAAAATTGACCTTAAAAGACTTGTCCATAAAATATTTCTCAAAATAATTAAAAAAAAAATTCACCATAGAATAAATTGGTGAAGAATCTTTAAGAAAATTTGTACCATAAATATTTCCCAAAAGCATATTCACTAAAGAAAAAAATTCTCCACCTTAGAAGATAATTTCTAAGAACACTTTACTATAAACAATTTCCTAAAAAAATCTTCATTATTAAAGAAAAATAGTCTCCATCTAGAAGATACTTTCTAAGAACATTTTACCATAAAAAATTTCCAAAAAATAATCTTTACTATAAAAGAAAAAGAGCCTCCATCTTAGAAGATAGTTTCTAAGAACATTTTACCATAACAAAATTTCCAAAAGAATCTTTGCTATCAAAGAAAAAGAGCCTCCATCTTAGAAGATAAGTTTTAAGAACACTTGCCACAAAAATTAACCCTTGTCTGTAAAGGTGTAAAATGTTGATCTTTTTAAAAATGCGAAAATATGTGTAAACATGATTCTTATAAATATAAATCTAAACGTTTTTCAAAAAAACACATCAAGTTTTTCTCCTGACGAAAAAAAATAAAAAATAAAAAAATTTCGGCCAAACTCTTTTCCGTCCGTTAAAACTAACTTTCGGCCAAACTAGTATACTTTTCGGTCGAAAACCTATAAATATTCAGAAATGGTTTTCCATCACATTTCTAAGTCTTCTTCCGATTTTGGAGAGATCGAATCATATGAAATACTTAGAATTTCTCTTGACAAATAATACCATTAGTTTCATAATTCAATCTACTTTCTATAGATGTGAATTTTGTTGAATTTGATGTGATCCACTAATTTTATTTATTATTTTTATTAGAAGGTGTCTGGATTGCTTCAAAATTTAATAGAATTCAGTAAAATGAAAAATCAATAACTTCATAAAGACATGATGAAAATTTTTGGAAAAATCATGGTACAAAACCTTGATGTGTTGTCTTCAAAAGGGTACTTTCAGTTTTTTTTGTTTTGAACTGGAAATTGAGGAAGATGTTGTGTCTAAATAAACATGTCAGTTTTATGCTAGTTTTTCAGATTGGTCCACTTCAAAAAATTCTAATAATTATTGTATACAGTTGTTGGATACAAACTTATAGTCATAAATTAGTACAATATGTCTAGATCATCATAACATATTTTGTTTTTAAAACATGACTATTTATCATAATTTCATTAATTAAGAACATACCATCAAACACTTGCAAAAATGACATATCAAATGCCCATAAAAAAGATACGAAAAATAACTGATAGAAAGCTAACACAATTCTCTACAAGTTTTGTTTTTACTACAAAATGAAAGTCTAAACACAAATCTAATTTTTCTTTGCTCGAAGTTGAGAAACTTGCAAAAACAACACTGCTTTTCTCATAACGCCCCCCAAAATAGACACCCAGATTCATGATTTCGTAGTCTTAGTCTCTTACTATTCCATGGGATTTACTCTCCTTTACTAATTCGAATTCCTTGGATCATGATATGCTATTTTACACCACATCACCCTGCAATAACATTACATTACCCATGGATTTGAATTTGGATGAAGATCATGTCAAGTGTGTGGGGAATCTAGTCACCCAAAGGCTCCACAAGCTTCCATGTGTCTCCATGAACCAATTCCACCTTATTTTATTAGAATTTATTATTTATGTGACCCATTTAAATGTGAATATGGTAAACTAAAGTCCTTTTGGGTGCTAGAGCCCCTTTATTACAAAATTTATGTCTCCATCTTAACCTAGGGAACTAGTAGGTTGGTGAAACATTATTTGCAAGTAGTCTTATTTGAATGGGGAAATGACAGTCTTCCCCACCCAATATTGCTTTTCCTCAAGCAATTCCAAGTTTGGATGCTGCAAAATTTGTTCATCTTCCCAAGTGGAGTCCTCACTTGGTAATATTTTTTCACCGAGTGCTCTCTTATGGTTCTTCTCCAATTTTATTTAGCTGCCATTTGAGTAGGGGCACTCGTGTACTTTTCATATTGATATCTACTCTGACATCACCACTAAACACCAAAATATTAATTAATTCCATCAAAACAAAATTTGCAGAAATAGTCTTTACCTCCATATTTTGGAAACCCCTTATGAACTTTCAACCCACCTTTTTTCTCTTGTATAATTATTTGAAGTAAGCAATGAGTTACCCAACTTTGATTCTTTTAATATCTTAAGAAAATTTCAAAGAGGAACCACCATGCTTGTTTTTGAACTACTATGATTACATTCACTTTCTCAAGTGGTGACTCAATCTCCCATACTGCTTGTTGCTTCCAAAATTGAAACCAAGCAATACCAGGATCCCATTGCTTGTATTGCACCCTTCCAAACATGATGAGTGCAAAATATAGATCATAATATCCCATAACAACATCATACAAATGTACATCAAGAAGGTGCCTCATCAAAGAATCATGGAAGTGCTTGTACATCTGAGTAAGTAGATCATCATGTGGCCCATGCACACAATCATAAAGTATTTTATAAAATCTGCCCCAATGACATAGGTGAGTATCCCACGTCCTATAATGCTGCTCCAAAAGAATATAAGGTGCATCAATATAATTAGCCATGTGTTATTTAATCCAAGAAGTGAATGAAGAACCTCCACCAAAATCTGAACCAAATAAGGAGCAAAGAAAACATGAATACTTCAAGTGGCTCAAAGAAGTCCCATCATTACACCCATGAATATGTATATCATCGTAATGTAACAAAGGATGTTGCTGTCAATGTAAAGAATATGGCACTGTGGTCATGTCATAATCAAAAGGAGAGATAGGAATCCCATACTACTCATTTGGCACCATAAAAAGAAACCTTTCACCCATACTTCATTAGGATGAATGCTGCAAAATATGAAAGTGTAGGATGTAGGCGAAAGAACCAACTCACCCAAATGATCATAAAGTGCAATTGTTTTCATCATGTGAAGGTTCCATAGGGGTAGGAACATGCACCACCCTCAAAAATGAAAAACGTTCCTCATAGGTTGGTTCCAAGGTAGTGGAATCATGCACTTCTTCAAAAAGTGTGTAACCATTTTCAAGAGGCAACTCAAGTTCCTCTTCCACCACAACAAGTGATTGGATATCATCAAGCTCATATTAAAACACATCAAGAACCTGCAATTTTCCATGTTTATCATGATCCATCATGTCATGAGAATCCTCCAAGCAATCTACCCTATGACAATCTGAAACATAGGAGGAAGAACAAGTATCTTGTAACCTCTCAAGAAGTTGCACATTTTGAATTTTGAGCTTATGAATATCCTCATTATTATTCAAGTATGCTTGATGTAACCATTCATTAAGCTCAACCAATATGTTTCAATAAAAAACAAAGACATGAAATTACATTTGATGTTGCACATTTCTCTTTGAATCCTCTCCATGTCTTCAAGAAAAAATGGCTCCTCCAATGAAGAAAATTTCTAGCAAGAATTTGAAACCAATATTTGAGTGTCTTGGAGTATTCTAAGGGCCTCATGGATATTCCTTTCACTCATATTCAAATAACCTTCAATGAAGGATGGTTCATGAGAGCGAACCTCCTGTTCTTCTTTCTTCTTGATTTGATCAACTTCTTGAAGCTCAAGTGGTGATGGGAAAGTTGATCTTGGTTCTTCATTATCTGCCACAAGGTATTCATCTCCATTCTCATGAGAAATTTGTCTTGCAACAAAATTTTCAACTATGATCTCTATGTCACCAACATAGAGTTGTGAGCACCCATCAGGAAGTACTCCTTCACAGTTCAGGGATCCATCAATAAATTCTCTTTGATTTGCACAACCCCCATCAGTAACGATTGTGTGCTTGTCTTGTCCTCCCTCTTTATGTTATTCTATAAAACCACCTTGAGGTAATTGATGCTCCACTTCATGATTATCTGTTTCTTCCTTTAATGGTGTACCTAGGCTATTTTATCTTTTTTAGACCGAAATTTCTTCCACATCCACACCAATTGGTCCACAAACTTTTTTATACATTCCTCATCTATAGGGAAGGACACATCTTTTCTCTTTTCACAATTAGGATGATTTTGTATCCTTTAATTCTCCTCCAAACTTGTGGATTGATGATTGTCTCTTAATGAGTTCACATCTGCACTATTAGGCCTATATCCAAACACCCACTTAGCAAAGTCTTCAAAATAAGTGGTCTTATGTGACTCTCCCATTACAAAAAGATATGCTTGATATTGTTGTTTTACATTTTTCTATCAATATTTCTAATTCATTCATAGGAGTATCCCATGGTGGTTCGTCACAGATATATTCACAATACACAAGGCCGTAATAATAACCCTTAACACTTATGAAATTGTAAGAAGTGTTGCAAGATGGCAACTCTTCCTCATACCATTCACATTCTTATTCAGAGGAGTCACCATAATAGTAATACATGGATGAAATTTTTTCTCAATGTATGGTGTTAATTCACATGTTAAAGTACCATGCTATGATACCACTTTAATGTCCCTCCTTGGAATTTTGGAGAAAATTACAATTTGGGAAAATTCAAGCTTAACTAGTCATGACTCTAGGGGGTTCCAACTGACACAAAATGGTAACTAATTTTAAATGAAATGGTATGACCTTTTAACCAACTACAAGCCTCTACAACTTGTTTTAGGGCTAATGAGAGAAAGCAAGTTTCCTAGGAAAAAGTAGTAAACTATTATTTCTTTGTTTGGATTCAAACACCACCGAACCTATACAAATTCATTATTTGCGGACCCTATTGGATTTAAAACATCCTAAAAGACCTCAAGCATTCAATTTTTGAATCAGAAAACTCATTTTGACATGTTATTCAAGTTTGCACAATTCTGGCCAATTTCTAGCTTTGGATTAGTGAAACCCAAGTTGATACAAATGCACCGAAATGAATTCAAATTATGTATGAAATGGATTAAGGGGTATTATTACATCATAATTAATATTATTAATTCTCATACACTTCACAAATTATTCTTCAAATTTCTTTTGAACCTAGGGAAACAAGGACAAAAGCACTAGGAAAAATGATGTTAAAACAGCCAAGGGTAGATGGCACTTTTGGCTCTCCAAATGCAGTATAACCCTTTCAAATTTCATAACGGAGTATGGGGATACATATCAGACATAAATTTATGTCATTATTCATGGTTATTAATATTTTCAAACTGGTTATGTGGCACAACATCCATATGGTAACTTTCAGTGAAAAGTACATTGAATGGTTTAATTAATGAAATGAAATATAATGCCACAAAAAAAATCCAAATTTGTTCCCCATCATCATAAAAATTATATAAAATTCCTCATACAAATATGATATACAACTCTTTCAAAATGAAATCCAAATACATGAAAACTAGTCATTCAAGAGCATGGGAATGCAAGCCTTTCACACATGGATTTCTGATATTTTGACTTACAGATAATATGTAAATAAGAGTATATATACACACATAATATACCAAATCTTGGGCATCAAATATACTCAGCAAAGTGCAAGCACTACTCCAACAAGTGTGCCATCAACATGAGAGTGTGGGGGAATGGAGAAGAAGGAATGAGAGAATATGGAGATAGATGAGAATTCAAACTGTATGGACCTTCAACCAGAAAATAAAACAAATTCATTAATATACAATGAGAGTTTTGAATGGACACTCCATCAACCAACTTGGAAATGAATCCAACTCCCTCAAAATTGGTTCACAAGCATGGAGAGTGAACACCCACCATGCAATGGACAAGAAAAAGCTCTCCAAAATGACAAAGTCCAATTAAAAAATTATCAAAATCTATTATCCTTCCTCATGAAATCCTTTTATTAAATTCATGAGCCATCCTAATGTTGAATTTCCCTCCATGGGATTCCTCCAACTCATCTTAGTGGTTTAGTAACTCCCATGACACTTGTCCTTCCTCTTCATGATCCAATTATTTTCCCAATTCTAATGGTTGCATATAACTCCCAAATGTGCCATCTTGGTGGATATTTGTATCCCTTCATGTCATATTTGTCATTGGTCTTCAGTCAGGTCTGAATTTGTCATATTTGTCATAGAATCTTTCATCTTTGGTTGTCATAAAGTGCATGGAATTTCCTTCCAAGTGGCACACAATGTATTCATAGCCTCTTCCTCCTACATGGGAGTTACTCTCCTTTACTAATTTGAATTCCTTGGCTCATGATATGCTATTTAACACCACATCACCCTCCAATAACATTACATTACCCATGAATTCGAATTTGGATGAAGAACATGCCAAGTGTGTGGGGAATCTAGTCACCCAAAGGCTCCACAAACTTCCAAGTGTCTTCATGAACAAATACCACATTATTTTCATATCATTTATTATTTATGTGACCCATTTAAATGTGAATATGGTAAACTAAAGTCCTTTTGGGTCCCATATCCCCTTTATTACAAAATTTATGTCTCCATCTCAACCTAGGGAACTAGTAGGTTGGTGAAAAATTATTTGCAAGTAGTATTATTTGAATGGGGACATGAAAACTATTTTCATCATCCTTATCATCAACATCATCAACATCAGCATCAGGATCAACATCAACATCACCATCATCTTCATTGCCATCATCGTCATTGTCGTTGTCATCATCATCATCATTATCACTATCTTCATCATCATCGTCGTCATCATCATTGCCTTCATCATCCTTGTTGTCATCATCGTCATCATCATCAGCAATAGTAGAAGTATCATCATCATCGTCGTCGTCGTCGTCATCATCATCATTGTCATTATCATGATAATTATGATTATCATCATCATCATTGCCATCATCATCATCATCGCCATCATCATCATCATCATCACTGTCTTCATCATCTTCATCATCATTGTCATCATCGTCATCAGCTTCATCATTATCATCATCACCATCATCATCATCATTGTCATCGTCATCATCATCATTTTCGTCGTCGCCATCATCATTGTCATCGTCATCATCGTCATCGACATTGTCACCATCACTGCCTTCATTATCATTTTCATTGTCGTTGTCATCATTGTCATCGTCACTGTCTTAATCATCATCATCATCATCGTCATCATCATCATCGTCGTCATCGTTTCCATCGTCGTCGTCGTCATCATCACCATCAACAATGACAGAATCATGATCGTCATTCTTGTTTTCATCATCATCATCATCATAATCATCGTTGTATTAATCATCATCATCATCATAGTTGTCATTTTCATCATCATTACCTAATTAATTACAAATGCCTCCTCCCATTGGGGGATCGCTAGCATTGTATTCTTACATACCCGACAACCACAAGCAGTGACTACATGTACATGAACTATCTCATGTATTATAACAAGAAGAATCCTTTGGTTAGGATATCGATATGGAGATAATTCCATCCATGATATTTCTAAGGGCCTCCTCAACCAAGTTCCTAATCATAAATTTGGGTGGAAACATATCCACAAAATATCCTAACATGGTTCGTTCTTTAAATCAAATACACAAATTTTTATATTCATTAATTGTAATATCTAGTGGGGATTTCCCAAATGTCATAATTTCCTTGTGGTAGAATTAGGAATGAACTTCTTCAAAGATTTGTGTTGGAATATATTAAACCCACTCAATACTTAGGATAAAATAATTAATCATTATTTGATTAATTAGCTACCCACTAGATTAATTAGTTGGAATCCACTTGCACCTTAAAGTCAACACATGCCATCTATACCCCAGGAATTCTTTATTTCTGATTCTTGGTGATCTTGAACACTTTATGGACATCTGAAATTGGTAACTGCGCTTTACTGTAGATTCTGCTTTATTATGCTTTATCCTGCTTTTCTGTGGATAAGGTAAAGCTAGTTAACTAGGAAACTGGGTTCTTTTGTTCCCAACCCATCCCTCATGAATTTCTCCCCATTTTCCAAGATTGGCATGTTTTTCCATCACTCTTGACAAATCTCTCATGCTTTTGCTAATTCGTGAGGTCCTTGACTGATTTGGGAAGTGCTTTAGCCACCTATGGGGGTTTATCATATTTTTGTAAGTCAACCTTTTTGAGCTTTATGAGTTGTCTCCATACAACTCTATTTTCCTTTATAAGGATGTATTACCATTGTAATAATATCAATTATCATTTATTGATCATTCATTAATGTGTGTTCACTAATTCCTCTTCTTCTCTCCTTATGCTAATTCTTAGCAATTCCCAATGTGGCTAATTGTGTGCTTAGATTCTTAACTTGTTTTTGGAATTCATGTTGCCATCACGGCTTTAGAATTATTACATGGTATCAGAGCTTTGGGAGCTCATCAATTAATTCTTCTTTCATATTTGCAGGTTTATTTGTAGGTGCAACAACTTCAATATGGATTTGAAAGTTCCTCTACTATCTCCTTTCAACTATGCTGATTGGAAGGAAAAGATGAGCACATACTTGAAGATGCAATGTCTCTTTGATGTCTCCATTGGTGCTTTGAGAGGACCTAAGTCTTATCAAGAGAAGATTGATTGGCTGAATAATTGTGATAGAGCTTATGGAATCATGTGCTTGGAAATGCCTCCAAATATACATCATCTCAGAGATTCTACTGAATATCCATTTGAGCTTTGGAACAATTTGGACAAATATTTTGGTGTGCAAGAAGTAGAAGTTGAAGCATGGAGCGAACCCAAAATCTCCTCATGTGCTCTTTCTCAAGATGTCTTAGCCTCTACATTCTCTGATGAAGTTATTTATGATGAAGAAGTTTCTCATACAGTTCATGTTGTTGCTACCCTCTTTGATTTGAATGCTTCCTTCAATGAAGAAGCAAATATTGAAGAGCAATATTTTTATGTGTCTCTTGAAGATACTGATGATGAAAAAGAAGTGACATATGGAGCTGTTATTGACATTGATGATGATCCATTCACCCATTCATTGTTCTCTATATCTCCTATCTTAGATTACGGGATCTATGTGTCAGATCCTTCACACTTTGTGCATAACTCTCTCATTGATGGTGCGCAACCCAGTGACTTCCAGGATGTTTTCTTAGCCATATAAAGTCCTATTAGTGTCTTTCCACTTACCATACTTGATGTCATGTGCTTTTGAATCTCCTCCTTTATTCTTGGCATCAATCCTCAGAGCCTCCTTGAATATTTTGAACATCTCCTTCCTTCCTCCTTTCATACTTCTACTACAGAGGATTCATTATTAGTGTATTCCCATGAGTCTACTAATACGCTTATATGTGATATTTTGGATTCTTTGGAAGCTAGATCAACCCATATATCCCATGAATTTGCACTCTTTGATCCTATGCCTTCTTTATGTTCCTACATGATCACTTGCACACATCCTCTCTGTGTAAATGAAGTTGGAGACCTCATACATTTGCTTGGACTCTTATTTCACCTATTTGGAGCTGATTTCATCTCTATTGGTTCGAAGTTCAAGTCATTACATCATCTTGGAGCTGATTACAAATCTCAAGAGCTTTCACATCATTGGATCTCAGTTGTTCTACATGGTCCTAGTTACCATCAAGCAGTTGTCTTTGATCCAGGTTAGAAGATTTCTCTTCTTCCCAAGAAGAAGATTCCTCCAGACATCAGTATTTAGTTTAGAGCAGCATCAAAAACATTTTTTGATTTGCCTCGCATTTCCTTTCTTGAGGGAGGATTTTCCCCATGTGGTTTTGCCTCTTTCCTCAGTTTTTTTTGACATAATAATTGTTAAAGGGTGACCATAGCCTTGTTTATGAGCCCTATATACACCTATATTTTCGACATACCATCATAAAAGTCAGACTTAAAGGGGGGTGTTGGAATATATTAAACCCACTCAACACTTAGGATAAAATAATTAATCATTATTTGATTAATTATCTACCCACTAGCTTAATTAGTTGGCATCCACTTGCACCTTAAAGTCGACACATGCCAATCTATAGCCCGGGAATGCTTTATTTCTGATTCTGGGTTGATCTTAACCACTTTATGGACATCAAGAATTGGTAACTGCACTTTACTACAGATTCTGCTTTATTCTGCTTTATCCTGCTTTTCTGTGGATAAGGTAAAGCTAGTTAACTAGGAATCTAGGTTCTTTTGTTTCCAACCCATCCTTCATGAATTTCTCTCCATTTTCCAGGATTAGCATGTTTTCCATCACTCTTTACAACTCACTCGTGCTTTTGCTAATTTGTGATGTCCTTTACTGATTTGGGAAGTGCTTTAGCCATCAATGGGGGTTTATCATATTTTGGTAAGTCAACCTTTTTTAGCTTTATGAGTTGTCTCCATACAACTCTATTTTCCTTTATAAGGATGTATTACCATTTTAATAATACCAATTATCATTTATTGATCATTCATTAATGTGTGTTCATTAATTCCTCTTCTTCTCTCCTTATGCTAACTCTCTGCAATTCCCAGTGAGGTTAATTGTGTGCTTAGATTCTTCGCTTGTTTATGGAATTCATGTTTCCATCAAGGCTTTAGAATTTTGACACTTTGGGTGGTAACATCATTGCTACCAATCACAATTTTATGCTACCAAAATGGAACAAAATACCCTATATCCAACAAATGGGATGTCAATCAAGATTCCTTGAGGCATTGTGTCAAAGTCAGTGCATAGTCAAGGCTAGATTATGCAAACACATTGGGATAGTATGGGAAATAAATGTTGGGTAGATGCATACACATAATATCTCAAGCCTCGGTAGAGACTTCACCAATAAAGTTATATTAGTTTTGTAATCATCTAACCTTTTGACATAAACCACCAATGCACATAGTTGTGTACTTATTTTTACATGACTATTGTATATGGACAAATATGAGCCTATAAATAGGATAAGTAACTTGCGGTGTTATAAAATTAAGAATACCCATCTAATTTCTATGTCAGTATAAAATAGAATAAGAAAATGATTTAAAATCCATCATTCATTTATATTTTTTTTTTATAAAACTTATTTCCAAATTTAAAGAATACATATTACAACTTGAAAAACTCTTATACTTAGTCTTACCATCTTAATTTTGCTTACTTATGACATTTGGACGACAATACTAGTAAATGTCACTTGTTCATATATAACTTGCACACTGTGGCATAGTAGATCAACGCATGGCTATTTGCACCCCATTAAACAAGGTTAAGATCTCCACTAAATACTTTTATGATTCACCAAAACTGCTCATCTATTGCTCTTACTAATCATATAGAAAATCCTTTGAGCTCTATTTGACCCATGTGAAAGGGGAAAATATAGTCTGTCATTGGCACATTAATGCACAAAGGCACATGAAAATGGATTGAGGTGCATACAACATACAACTTGGCTTAGGGTGCATACATTCTAAATATGGACTCTCACTGGGCCCACTCCTTTAAATTGCTCAAATTCTCATCTAGTAGATGGAATCTAGCTAATGGAGGAAGTGAGTTCACATGACAACTAATTTTTGAAGGAGTTATAAATCTGCCTATAAAAAGGATCCATGGGCATGCAGTATGGAAGAGGAAAGCATTATAGACTTATAATGAAGGAATACAATTGACCATAACTCTTATTCCTTGATTTCTTTCATTCTTGTCATGTTTCTTACTTGTTTGCCTTCAATAAATGGGGACATATTTCCCACATTCACTAGATTTAAAGATGGAGTATACAAGGAGGATTGTGGATGTAGGTAGCCCAAAAATGCTCCATGATCATTGAAATTCAAAACATAACTTGATTAAAGTGAGGAGGAGAGTCCTTGAATAACACAAGTTTGGTTTAGAGTGTGTCTTAGAAAACATGCATTTGAAAGGATTCCCAAATTTATTTGAGCGAGATTTCACCTCACATTAATTTGTGTACAATCAATAGATGAGGTTACCCCCATCCCCTCAAGTTCATGACTAATAAATAGGCTAGCGTAGTGGTCAAACTTCTAGGTTCCACCCAAGCGACATGTTTAGGGATTATAAGTGGTATGAGCTCCCTTGTATTCAATCACCTCAGGTATTACTCATGATAACTGGTCTCATTTCAAATCTTCACCTAGGACTCACCTCCATCCAATTTCATCATTGGTGATGTCAACTTAGAACCATTATATATAGTTTTTCTTGCAAGTATTCTAGCACATCTTTTGATTTTTAGGAGTGTGTTTAGTATAGAAATTATATATATTTTTACAAGAAAGTTATTTAACTCTCACCCAATTCTAGATCTAAAAGTACCATCAAAACCAAAGTACCTACTATATCACACGACATCTGCATTGAATGTATTTTAGAAACCCTATTTTCATTAGTAACGTAAGCACACTTTCACAATGGATTTTAGTGGTTTAGGATGCTTTGTTAGGATTGCAAGCATTGACCCTCAACACCTTGAACTTTCCCACCATAAAGAAGCACCTGAAGGGGACTTGGAAATGAACATTCATATATAAAATACCCCTCCACACTAACATTCAGTATCCCTAATATACCCTAGAAGGTTAAGGGGGTTCATATATCAGGGACTTGGAAGTGTTCGAATTGTGTAAATTTGATATTAATATCCAAATGTAATTAAATTTAACTAATTTTAATATTTAAGAAATAATATAATACACGCTTTTATTTTGTATTTAATGTAAAATTATCAAAACTTCTATATTCAATGATTGTGGTAAAAGGTCATATGGCCAATGATTGTGGTAGAAAGTCACATGGCCAACTAAGATAAAAGTTCATATGACTAACTACGATAACACACTTTGTTGCTAATCGTTTCTGGTTCAACTCCATGTCTAACCTTCCCATCACTTCATTAAGAATACCTTCATGCTTCACCTCCCTTCAAATAAGTTTTACTAGATGTTAAATTTAAAATAAACAAAAATGTCATCTAAGTGTATTTAACTCTATTGAGATTCTTACACAAAGAGTCCAAAATATTTTTAATATAAAGAAGCCATAACTATTATGCAACTTATATTCCCTTAAAGACGTTATGGTGAGGAAGCATTCAAGACTAAACAATGGGAAAGAAGGAAAGCTATTATCAAGCTTAGATTCAAAGGTAAATAAACCAACTTCCATAGGAATATTCAAAGGTAGATATATAACCCCTATCTTGCTAGCGTTCATGGGTAACGATGAAACTTATTTTCGAGACAGACTTCTCATGTTACCCGAGGATTTTTTTTCTTCCAGGGGAAAATATCAGTTCCTTGCTATTTCATTGAAATCAAAGGGAACATGGTTACAACTTCAGCAAATGCTGAGCTCATGGAGAATATACAACTGTGTTTATCATCAAAAATACTACAACTTCAGCTACTGCTGAGCTCATGGATAAGTTACATCAAGTTCTTCATCAGCTGACAGATAGTCTTTGATCAGCTTCACATGTTTAGCTGCATAATGTATACTTACAAGCTAGGAAATATGACTACATCCTCTACCATACCCTTCAACACACAGAGAATTCCAATCTAATTCTGAAGTAGCTAATCCAAAGAAGCATTAAACAAGTAGTACAGAAATATGAGGGGATCATCCACCTCCATCATCCAAAGGATGTCAAAAGTATCAGCACATAAAAGATCCAGTGCTAAGGGCTAGGAAAGCTGGAAAGAGCCCTACTCAGTACATTCACCATTGGTGAATTCTATAAATTGAAAATGGCTTGAGGCCAAGGTTAATGCTTCTTTGGATAAGCTATCAGCCTTAGTATTCTGTTCTCTATATATGTGAACGGCTTTTAGCTCGATGATGTATGGTTCCAACTCCCTAATACAGTGACACCGGCCATCAAGTGTAAGTAAAGTAAGTGTTGATCTTCGATTGAACCAGTTAATGATGGCAGTGGAGTCACCATGAATATGTGGAGTGGGAAGGCCCATGATTTTTGCACAGTAAATGAGTGTCCATAAAGCCAGTAGCTCAGATCTAGTATTTGAGCTCAGACCAACACCCAATTTGAAGCAGAAATAGTGGTCATGGCTGATCAAAAGATGAACACCTATACCTCCCATTTGATTAGTTGATGCCCCATCAAAGAAACCGACAGGAAAATCAAAAATAGGTTCCGGTCCAATAGTTATCCTTTTACTTTTCAGCTGGGATATAACAGGATAGAGCTGAAGTTGTTTCCTGATAGTATGTACAACATGAAGAATATCAGGTTGTTTGTCTTCAAATACACATTTGTTTCTTGTCAGCCATATTTTCCAAGATAAAAGAAGAGGAAGATATTTCATATTATTTCCTTTGTTGATCCAGGAAGAAACATTAAGAATAAAGTTAGTCTCATTCCAAAAAAATGGAATGGAAAGAGAGGCTCTAACGTGAGTTGTAACCGGCCTAGTGAAGTTGCACTCATGAAAAAGATGATCAACTGATTCAGAAGCTGATCTGCACAGGCAGCACCAATTCGGACCAATCCAATCTTTTTTAATTAGGTTGTCCCAAGTATGAACCCTATTCAATAGACAGAGTCAATTGAAGTAAATAATCTTCAGTGGAATGCGGAATTCCCAAATCTTTACAAAGATATCAGCTGGTCTATTGGTGACAGAGATTTTCGCAACCAGCTCATACATTAAGTTGGCTTTAACCAAGCCTGTCGACTTGTTATACATCCACACCAGAGTATCAAGTGTATTGTTGATGTGTATTCCTCCATGTTGAAGTCCTTTAATATATTTAGACCAGGCTTCCTTCCATTGACCACCTAGTTCGAGCTCTTCTGCAGAGATCCAATAATATGTAGAAGTAGTAGCAACCCCTCTATTAAGGACATCTGATAGAGATAGTATACCATAATCTTCCAGATAAATTCTAAGATCCTCCGGTAATATATAATAAGAAGTGAGACCAGCAATACGGTCAATGCCAACTTTAATGTTTTTGCCATTACCAGTCTTCCACCCAAGACATCTAGTAATCCATGATATGGCTCTGATAAAACCATTCCACATATGAGAGGTACCTTGAACCTTGAAGGAATGTTGTCTAAGCCAAACATCAACAGGTAGATTTTTAAGATATTTATGCTTGATGATTTGAGACCAAAGTCCATCTCCATTGAGTACAAGCCAGAAGCTTTTGGTTCGTAAGGCCAAACTAAACCAATCAAGATTTTTTATGTTCCAGCCTCCAAGTTCATAAGGCTTGGAAATGGTAAGCCAATCTACCAGATGATACTTATGTTTTCCCAGCAAGCTTCCCCATGTTACCCGAGGCTTATTTCTAGGCTCGACAAACATGAGAAATCTACTTGGAAAATCAGTTTTTTTTTAGCAAGATAAGGGTTATATATTTACCTTTGAATGTTATTTAGATAGTCTTCTCACGTTTTTGTGCTTGCCTTGGGGAACGTGAAAAGTTTGTTTTGTGCATAATATTTGTTGTAATGACAAAACTTATGGTGAGGTGAAACATGCCTTTAGAAACTTGAGAAGTCTGTCAGGTGCATAATGTTCGTTGTAATGACCAAACTTATGGTGAAAAGAAATATATAATCAAATTAAACTTCTTAATAGAGGATATACAAATATATTTTATTTAGTTTGATATTTATTATTTAAAAATCATATAATTATAGTAAAAATATTTATTTTATTAATATTAAAATATTTATTTAATTTAATATTTGGAATTTAATATGATGATGATGATGGTTAATGTCCCCTGAGACCAAACTTTAGTCTATCGGACCTAAAGAAACGAATTATTTAGTTTATTTTAAAATTTTTATTCCTATGCTCAAAGAGCTTGGAGAGAAGTGTCCCGAGCTCACTATAATTTTGACATGTTAAAAGGCTAGGAAGGTCGGTATTGCAACAAAGATTATGAAACTGAGATTTAATGTGGGTGTACGCGGGGCACTCTAAGAGGAAGTGATTTCCATCCTCAATGTTCATATTCTCACAGAGATGGCAGATCCTTTCCACCCATGGTGGTTTAGGAATTGCCCAACGGCTTGTTTCACTATGGAGCTCATGAGAGTTCATTCTTATCTTGGCTATCTTAATTTTTTTTCTTTGAACTAGTTAAAACAAAGAGACACTTTTGATTTTCTAGAGTAAGGTTGACGACCTCCTTATAGTATCTTAATTTTCATTTAGCCTCTAAATCTTTCTCACACCACATTTTCTCTTTAAACGTAGAAGTAACAATATTTTTAATGTTATTAATATTTTGCAATGCAACATTTTTGTCGATCTCCCAATGGTCTAACTAGGCCCTGGTATCTTTATACCAACCTCACTTGAGCCTTAGGTGGTTTTGGCTAGAATTTAAAGCTAGCTCAGGAAGTCTATGGTCTCCCATGTTATTGATTTTGTGCTTGTACAACAGGAGCCTAGTCATTGCTAGGCTCTCGACAGAGGAAAGACCCACTTCTATAAGAAGAATGTGGTAGGGTGTATTGGTTTTAATTTTGAGGTTATACGTAATAAAACGCTTCTGGATTTGCTCAATCTTTCTCCAGGATTCTCTAGAGATGCTGCAACCCCAAACCTCACAGCCATACAAGATAATAGGAGTGACTAAAGTTTCAAAGAAGAACTTCTTTTTATCCCACATCACAAGGTTTGTTGCTTTACAATTATTTTCAAGACCAAAATAAGCTTTCCACCCTCCATTAATCCTTTTCTCAAGTTCCAATTGAACTTGTGATGAATATCAATTCCTAAGTATTTGTAAGAAGACACTTCCTAAGTTTATATATACATAAATGAATACAAAAATTAATAAAATTATTGTTATATCATACATTAGAGATATAAATTAAAAAATGAAGAAATATCAAAATAATTAATAAATTCATTTTTATTAAAATAAATTTTTATATTAGATGTCATCATTCATAACCATGTGTCATGTGATCCATAAAATGGCTCAACTAATTATGGTTCTATAGCAATGACATAATAAAGTCTAAGCATCTCAATTTACTTAATAGTCGAAAACAACTAACCTACATTCATTCTTGTGCCATACCGTGAACTCGTGTGATGTGAACATATAATGGGTGATGGGTAAGGAGTGGCATATAATGTTATGTTTTGACAGAAGACATGAGAGATCGTAAAGAGGATATGCTAATGCGGGCAGGCATTTTACGGTTCTTTATAGTGGGTGGCAGACATTAATACCCAGGTGCAGGTGCAGGTGCAGGTGCAGGCGCAGTTTGAGAGTCCCAGCCAGGGATCAAATTTGAAGGACAGGGTTCCATTTCACTTTGAAGCGCTGTGCGAAATTGAACTGTTCATTGTAAAAATAAACCATGCTTTTCATTTGAAAATGTAGGTGTATAATAAAATTTCATTTTTTTATTAAAACAAGTGTATAAAAAAATGATAATAAAAAAAAATCTCAAGTCATTCAACATTTACATGGAATTAGTGAGGTAAACCATGTACATGATGATTTATCACGTCCAAATTCTTTTTATGAGCAATTACTCAAGAGTTAGTTTAGTAAAGAGGAGGAGAGACTAAAATAAAGGTTGAGAATGAAGAACATGTAGCGGTGATGGAAGATGAGATTGGGAGAAAGCCCATTTAGAAAGAGATTGGTGCACTTGTTTTGTTAATGTGAACATAACGATAACCTTTAGGAGTATTTGTTTTTTGTATTGCATTGTTTTTTGGCCTATTTATTTTGTGAAGGGAAATGTTTGTTTCCTATCATGGTAAAGTGATTATAGTAGTTGAGAACTACTCGCCACCTTATCTGAATGCATAATACGAAATTGGGGATGAAAGTAGCCTTATGGGGTACTAAAGCTTATTTGTGTTTAGAATTGTTTTCAGAAGAGCTCCACTACTAGAAGTGCTATGCTAAAAGGATAAAAGAGATGAAGCAACATATTCCTAACATTAATAACAAAATTTAAAAATATGATTTTTGTCCACTGCCAATGTATCCACCTAAAACTAGTGTACTTCTAACATTGTACTTCCCTAGGAGATTTAAAATTGTTGATCATTTTTGTGACCACTTGATCATTACCATAACCAATGGTTTAAAGAACTAACATAAAAGTCAAAAAATTGGAAGAATAACTTTTCCATGACATTTTACCTTACTTGTTTTTAACTAAACTTTTCTACATGCTATTAAATCATTGTATTATTATCTTTCCAACTAAAAACATAAGTTTTCTCCAATCCACATTTCCATTAACAACCAAAAAAAAATTACAAATACCATCACAAAGCTAATTGATATGTTTGTCCATATGGACCTAGTTCATGAGTAACTAGCCATTGAATTTCAAACTCCACCTAATCCCTAACCATCGTCTTTACCATAACAAACCTAAGTATTAGAACACTTGAAAAATTATCCTTCAAACTTTAGTCTTGAGTCTACTAACATCTAGATGTCAAATGAGAGGGATTGATAGGGGTTCCCATTTCTCTTTTTAAAACTCAATGCATATAATTATTATTCAAACACATTGAATAAGTATCCTTTAAAATTCAATGTGGATCATACTAGTATCTAGATCTCACACAAGAAGAAGTTTGAGAGGGATTCCACAGTTATCTTTTCAAAATTCCTTCTTATATTTATGTGAAAAGGTTAGCTCGAAAAAACAAGGACTATTATATACTGTAATCTCTTTGTGAGCCTTACATGATTAAAAAATGTCATTTTCACAAAAAACATATTTACAATCTCTTCTCTTAAATTATGGGTTGATAGGTTTGACGAGTGGTATCCAAGGTAATTGTAGACTCCATTTGATATGTCAACATTACAAACCTTTATCAAGGTTTATCATCAAGACAATGAGTCGAGTTGAGTAACGGATACAAATTTACTAATATATCTTTAACAACACATTTCAAGAGAAAATTAGGAAATTGATAATGCTGACTATATAGCTAAGACCAAACCCAAACCCTAAAAATGTTAAACTATATAATAAGGAAGTCTAAGTTGTGATTACAACAAACACCCTAAATTGCTACAATGATTCTTAACTTAGAATAGAATAAAAATCTAAATTAAATTATTAATATTAAAAATATTTCTTAATGAATAAATTGTGAATAACTTAACCTATTTTTTATAAACTATAGAACTAAATGTAATATCTAATGCTAACCTAGAAATACTACAAATTTTTGTATAAAAGAATAATTTAAGAGAATTTTTTAATAATTAATGAGTTATTGGACAACGTAGGAAATATTTAACGTAAAAAAGTAACATAAATGATCATATTTCATTTACTCTAGTATAAACTAAAAGACGGAATTCTAATAAAAATTAAAACTTTAAGATTAATCTACAACTTATCTTGCTATCTAATCTTTTTATAATAAAATTTAACCTAGATTTCATTAAAGAACACTTCAATAATTGAAGAGGGGTATTTTTTTGAAAAATGTAAATCATGTAAATTATGGTAAAAAATGTTTTTTCTTTTAACAATTCGTCTCTTTGATTATTTTCATATTCAAAGTTAATTTAAAAAAAAATTATTTGTCTATTATAATTTATAGTTTATGGTCAATTTAGAATGTACAAAAACTTATTGGAAATTGGAAATGAAAAGTAAATCATTTTATAGCAATAAGTGCCTAACCCAAAGGAATAGCCATTGAGACTAGTCACAATAGTCAGAGGGAGATATACCCCTCTAGGTAAAATGCACCATGAAAGACGTGTTATCTTACTTATGTAATAACAAATTCTTCTCTTCCTATATATTGCTTTCAGTGGGTGTAGTACCTATAATGTAATGAAATTGAGTTGGAATGCTCGCAGTGCCTATAATGTTTCAGTCTATCTATTCATGAACAAATCTATCTATCCATGACATAGGAAAGAGTAGGTGAGTAGGTAGACTAGGTAGACTGTAGTAAGGGAGGGAGCACAAAGCAATAACCAAATTCAATACAAATTGAAATGGTTTACATCCAATGCATACATTGCATGTTCTTATCCATGTGGCCTCCCTAATGTAGGGGTTATCCTCATAAAAGTAAATACCTTATATACCCTTAATTATATAAATCCTAGAAATTGGAAACAAAATAAAATAAAAATCATTTCCAAGTCTCTCCAATATTGACATCTTATCCTATCTATTTTACGGAAACACTTCAAATTCTCCAACAAATATCAAGTATTTTAAAATTTTAATTTTAATTTTGTTTTTACTAAAAGATAGGTCAACTATACCAACATAAAGAGAAGGTCATTGGAACCAACATTGTGAAAAAATGAAATTGTATTAATGCTCACTAATGACTAAATGATAGGTCATTAGTGTTATCCTTATTTGGAATTTTTCTCTTACATTGAGATTTGTTCTATATGTCTCTAAAATTGTATTAATGCTCACTAATGACTAAATGATAGGTCATTAGTGTTATACTTATTTGGAATTTTGCTCTTACATTGAGATTTATTTTATATGTCTCTCAAGGGGTTAACGACTTTTAGATGCCCATGCCCACTTTTCTTTAGAGTCACCTCGATAAAAAGTCACCATGCCTACAGTTTGTGTCTAAATGCTCTTGGTATTCCTTCAATGTATCCACTCTAAGAATTAGAGATGATGCTCCACAATACCATGTAGGTAGTAGGATGGGTATATGCTTGTAAAACCCCTATGGGTTTGGAAACACTATAAAACTCTCAACAATATTCATGTGGTACAAAAACTAGTATACCCAACCTTTAATTAATCTTTTATTTATTTTTATCATGAACATACATTTTAATAACTCATGATTCTTATATTATTTTCGAACATTATAAAATGCCATGTTTCTTATATTGTGGCAGGGTGATTGTTATCGGAAATTCTCAGTCAATGCAAACAAATAATTTTACCCTAGTCTACATGGGGCAGATCTAGAAAAAAACACACACTACAATGTAGCCTTTCCCTAGATTGCCAAATCACTTGAATGTAAATCTTTCTTACCTCTTAATACAGATGATCAATGCCTTTTGGATTCTCTTGCGATCAGTTGTACATGCAAAAGGATGCAAAGGACAAGATACAAAAGTGAAAGAAACAAAGTAACTTAACAACATATGCTAATGATCAAGGAGAAAAGCAATAAATAACTCACATCAATCACAAATTATTTATGGGAAAGGAAAGCATATTTGTATTAACAGAGATATAGAAGAAAACAACAACCAAAGCCTTGATGTTCAATCCTTGTTCTCACAAGCTCTTGACTCACATTCACAAACCCTACAAACTCTCACTCACAAGACTACGCTCTTTGCCTCTCACACATAGAATTATTCCAACAACATAAAGGTGCTTTCTTTGATCCTCCCTCATCTGTGACGGAAAGGTTGCTTATATAGGCCAAGGGAGATCAAACGGGTTGAGCTTCTTTCGGAGGAAGGTGAGGGATCATACCTAGAGGTTAGGGTCATGAGTTCCACCTAATATGATTAGTTGGGATAAGCCTCCATGAGGAATTTCATCTAGAAGGTTCTCAAAGTTGTTTTTTGCCTTTTTGGTAATGTTGATGCTTTTTGCCTACTAGTAATAGGCGTCAGGAGTGGCCGGTGTTTTTTGTTAAAGTGCAACAAGTGTCACTGATATTTCCCGTCGATAGGAAAAAGGCGTCATCATTGGATGACTCTCTATGTCAAGATACAAGGTGCATCAAAGCTGCTATGATTCGGTATCTAGCAAGACAAAACTCCTCCAAAAGTGGTTTTGACCTATGAACTTTAGGGAATTATGCAAGGTGACAATTTTTAGGTGTATCACAATGACACCCAAAGTATGAAGCTAGAGGAATATGATAGGTGAAATACTTTTTTAGATGAGATTCAGAATCAGAGGCAAAAGAGTGGTGAGTGAGGACTTGACACAGTACCGGATTATAAATTGTCTAACTCAAATCATGGCTGCTGACCAATACACTGTAGATCCATGTATAATGACCAGGTCATGTCTACCAATAATACATTGTAGATCCATGATACACAAAGACTCAAATCGAGACATAGCTACTAAATATACACTATAGATCTATGTCACCTTGACTCAAACTTGAGCATAGCCACCAGACATACATTATGCATCCATGTAGTGACTCAAAAATACTCCATCGCAACATGAGGATAGACACATATTCAAGTGAATACCTAAACACTCAGGGTCTTCATTCCAATCCCAAATAGTATGATTATATCCATGTGAATAGATTTCCTAATGTTGAACATGGTGGAAACCACTTGATTATCGGTCATTGATGTATTCCATTAACAAGTGCAAGGGAAATAACCATTAATGTCAATGACTCCCAAGGTACCCTAGTACATTCCTCTGAATGTGAATAGATGACTTGCAGTCGAACAATCAGCAAAATCTTTCAATCAGAGGCTAATGATGAAAACCTACTGTCGAAAGCGAGGAAACTTGCCATTGAGGCATGCAAAATTCAAGTTACTTGACTGGTTTCTAAGACTAATTCTCGGATGGTAAGTTGGTGTCAACAGGAATATACTCATCGAAGGAGGGCCATGATGTTTCCCTCATCATCGATATGAAACTTGGAACAAAAGTGATTTTGAAGTGATTTGATAACGGAACAACCATGTGATTAACTAAGATATGACCAACTCGAAGGAAGGTAAGGTAATTGCATAGTTAAGTTGTGGTAAAGACTCCCTTTGAACATTGAACAACACGACAAGTGACTTGGTAGCATTAAATCGATGAGGTAGAGACCAAACATAATGCAAATGCAGGACGATGCATTCTTTGAATTGACTCAAATGAGTAAATTGACTCATGAAAGTGGATAGACTCGATGACAAGCTAATTACCTAATTGTTTGAATGAAATGTAGACATGTGCCACGTTCAAGGGTGACTATAAGCTGCCATTAACACAAATGATTTTTTTTTCCCATTCCCTTAATTTACCCATCATAAAGGATGAGTACCTCTTTGCTTTTTAATGAGCTTGAAAAGGGTAACAAACACTCGATATAGCTCATCGTAGGATGACTCCAACCTCATATATTTTATGAACCTGAGAAAGAATGGGTTCATTCCCAGAAAATGGTCCTTCATCATTTAATTTCACGAGTCCAGAGAAGGTAAACTCAATTGTCGTTTCATGTTTAGAGAGCCTTAAATCACTAAAGAAAACTCCAAGATGGAATTTTTCATAAATTTAGTCCCCAAGGCCCGAAAAAGTGTAAACTAATACCTAAGAGAACTCTTCTACTTACGATGAACTAGAGTGTAAATGAGTCTAAACGGTCTGAAAAGGGGGTAAACTATCACTGGATAGACGACCTTTCAAATACTTTGACAGAGGTGAAATAATCGAGTTCGTTTGGCAATCTTTTCTTGATTAGAGAGTCTGAAAAGAGCTTAAAGATGACTCTAGGGGGTTCCTTTTTTGTATTGGGTTTTATGAGTCCGAAAAAGCGATAAAAATATACTCGATGCCTTTTCTCTAAGTTTTTAAGGAGCACGACTAGAATATAAAAGGTGCTTGGAATCTTTTTCAGTTTGATCTAGAGCATGAAAAAGTAAAAAAGAAACTTTGTTGTAGCCAAAAACTACCCAATCAAATCCTGAATATTCAAAAATACCATTAGAACATTTTCACATTCAAAACTTTAGAAAATATGGTAAACAATAAACAATATTTAACTTTTTAACTATTATTTTTCATTTTTAACCCAAAAATAGTATAAAAAGGGTTCAATAGAAAAAATAAATTACCATTTGTTTTTACCATTTGCGTTTTAGTGAAAATAGTGCTTTGAGAGGTGATATTACGGTGAATATTCCATAAGCTATAGCCAACCATTCATCGATTTTTCCGGTCCGGGTAAAAGCTTATCCTCTTCCCTTCATTTTGGTAGTAAAAATCTTAAGTTTCATCAATCTTTTTTATGATTTTGAGTTGGTTTTATAGGGAGGAAGAGAGCGCCCTAGGGGATGCTCTTCTCCCTTTTGGGTGGTGCATCAACGCACTCCCTGAAAGGGGAAAGAGTGTTAGCCTCGCTTTGTCCTCAAGGGAAAATGCACCATCGATCTATCTACTCATAGGAAGAGTGTTGACAACCCCCAAATTTCCAAAACAATGTTGTAAAGCATGATTTTAAACTTTTTTTGTCCATGAAGTGTTTCTAATTGATGTTTTATGGATGTCCCACATGTTTCAAAACACATCATGGTGATTTGGAAGGAAGGATAACATGAATTGGATGATTCTCAAGTCGAGAATGACCCAAACACAAAAATGGCATTGAGATAATGCAAGCTTCTTAAATACTTCAGGGTTCCGGGCATGAAGGATCACGTTCGTCTATTGGAACATTTGGTTAGGATGTGGGACCCCAAGCAACAACATTTCCAAGTGGGTATCCATATCCTTACCATTGACGTGGAGGATATATATTTCTTGACTGGACTCCCTAGAAGAGGGAATCTGGTGTCACTCTTCAGACCATGTGGGGGAGACATGACCATTGATGACTTGATTGATGAGCATTGTGTGACTGGGACATGATCTCAAGGTGGAAAAATTCCAATCAAACAAATAATGGATAGTCCATTGAGGACTCTTGCATTTACCATCAAGAAGGTGGAAGGTAGTAGGGATTCCCACCAAACTACTCGAGCTCATATATTGTATGCGTTGGTGTATGGATCCAACCAATTTCAATTGGAGAGAGGGTATTTTAGTAAGCCTCAAGGACCAACTAATAAAGTTTCGCCAAGGGAAACTTAGGCAGTTAGGCTACGGTGCTATAGTGGTATCTGTCTTCCTGGAGAGAGCCCCTTTACTGCATCCTTAGTATTGAGTATGGTTGTATTTTTATTTCAAATGAGTTCATTAATGACAAAAGAAATGACATGACATGTATGATGATGTGACATGTATGATGAGGTTGAAAATTCATATGATGATGTTTTAGTGCTCTCATGATGTCATTTTTACAATTTGACGCCATTTTGTAAAAATATGGCAACTTGTTGAAACTCTGAAAATTGACTAAGTATAGGAAAATCAGAGTTCATTAATGACAAAGGAATAACAAAAGAAGTGATGACATGGCATGTGGCATGTGTGATGAGCTTGCAAAATCATATGATGTTGTTTTAGTCCTCTCATGAATTCATTATTACCATTTGACACCATCCTATAAAGGTATGGCAACTTGCTGAAACTTTGAAAATTTGACCAAGTATAAATTCTTCTTAATATGCCTAAGGGGCCTTTGTAAAATACATGCCATCTTTTGTATTTGATGAATTAAATTATTCTATCGATATAGACATCTATATTGTTGTCTCGTGCATCTAAAATTATGATTTGTTTGTCAATACAATCTCTGAAGGTGTTATTATAGTCTGCCAAAAGTGCTCTATGGCATGATTTGCACTATTTAAGTTTTGGTAAATCTACCTAAGTGGCCTCACTAAAATGCCTGTCATATTGTGTAGTATACTGATAAAAATTATATGATACCATCAGGTTTTATCTTGTTGATGTGTGCATCTCACCATGGTCTCATTTTCCCTAAAACATTCTTGAAGAAAATGTTATAGGTCTGCCAAAAATAGGTTTCAGATTGTTTTGGGAAATTTGTTGAAAATTGACTAAGTATTGAAAAATTGGTCTAAGTTGCTCTAGTAAAATGCTCGCCATATTTTGTAGAAATATGGTAAAAATAATCTAATACGATCAAGATGTAACTTGTTGGTGTGTGCATCTGATCATGGTCTTATTTCTCCTTAAAGGTGCTTGAAGACAAAGTTATAGGTCTGCCAAAACATGGTTTGAGGATGTTTTGCACCAGTTCATGAAAATGCATGTTTTCATAATGAAGAGATGCATTGGTGAAAATGTTTTAATCAAGGGACACGGCGATGAAAAGACACAATGGTTCAAAGACATGATGAAAGAAGTATTTAAACATAAATTCAAAGTGGAAGAAAAATGTCTCAGCAATCCAGATCAATGTAACAACAAGAGAAGACATAGACCAATGAAGTGAAGAATAATCAGTAATAGAATTGAAGAAAAATATCAAATTAGAGAGGTAGGGTGGTTCTATGGAAGTATGCAATCTTGCAAGGGGGTTGTAGCCTCCTTCCATTAGTGGCTAGAAAACATGGTGTTGTAGCATCCTTGTCTGTTGGAGCAGGCATAAACCAGGGTGTTTTAGCATCCTTCAATTGTGGCTGAAAAACTTGGGGATTGGTGTCTCCACCATGTAGCTTGCAAAAAAAATTGTAAATATAATTTTTCAGTTATAGAAAGTGTTTTTGGTTTTCCCAATTGGGATTCCACGATAAATGTTGTGTTTTTTGTATCTTGTTGATTCTGTATTTTAATGAATAAGTTAAAAGTGGTTTTAAATTGTTAAAAGTTATCAATACTTATTCACCCCTCCTCTCAATATTTTCCAATATTCCACCAATTGGTATCAAATCGGGATCCTTCACTATAGTCTAAACCAATAGAAGGAATATCCTATTAAAAAACACTATGGATCATCAAGAAGGGTTAGCTACTAACAGATCTCCATTATTTACGGGAAATAATTATGCATTTTGGAGTGTAACAATGAGATGCCATCTAATGTCTCTTGGATGCAAAAAATGGAGTCCTGTTGAAAAATGGTATAAAATACCAGACAACCTACCTACAAATAGAGATGAACTAGATGAATATGAATTGAATGGAAAATATTTGAATGCAGTTTTGAAAGGATTAGCAGAGTCAATGTTGGTTAAAGTCATGTAATGTAAGACAACCAAACATGCTTGGGAAAAATTAAAAATTGCTTTTGAAGGGACTTCCAAAGTCAAAAAAATCCAAACTTCAAACATACAAAGGGAAATTTAGAATTCTAAAGATGAAAGAAGAAGAAAATATCATAGAATATCTTCTAATAGTAGATGAAATTGTCAATGCTAGTAAAGATCTGAGTGGAGAAATAAAGGAGAAAGAGGTAGTTGAAAAAATACTAAGAACAATACCAATAAGATTTAACCCAAAAGTATATACTCTAGAATATCAAGATGATCTTGAAAATTTGACAGTGAAAGAAATATGAATCTTTACCCAAGAACCAATCAGAGAACTTAGATGATGAATACACTCTTTTCATCAAGAAACTTAAGAAAGGTACTAGCAAGTAAAAAGGAAAGCTACCACTAAAGTTCTTTAACTGTGGAAGAATTGGACATTTTTCCACAACATGTCCTTACCCAAAACAAGAAGATAGTGATGATGAAGAACCTTGCAGTCATAAGAAAGATCAAAAGAGTAAAACTATATACAAGAAGGAATTTAATAAAAAAAAGAAAAACTTATATTCCATGTAAGACAATGAAGATGAAGAGATAAGTGAAATTCAAGAAATTCTATTCATGGGAATAAAAAATCAAACTTCAGACGATTAATTAGATGTAGAAGGAGAGGTGGACCTAGATGCTGAAATGATAAGTGCTCTTGAGGAAATTGAAAATGTATAAGAAGGAACAAATCTTTGAAAGAACAATTGTCAAAATAAAGAAGAGAAAAAATCAAAAGAAGAGGAAGTCAAGACCCTCAAAGAAAAGATTCACAATTCAAGACAACAAGCGATGGTTAGCATGAAAGAGACCAAGAGCTTAAAACAAGAAGTTAATAACTTCAAGGTAGAAGTAAAGGGGCTAAAAGATTAGGAGACCATTAATGAGAAGTTCAGAGAAAACACTAAAACAAAAGACTCTGAAAGACTTGAGACATAAAGTATTCAGCTTAAAAAGAAGGATGATGAATAATGTATTAAGTCAAACTTTGAGAACAACTCAAAGATTCTAGATGACATCCTAAGTGGTCAAATACCATCAAGTGACAAAACTGGATTAGGATATAACAATAAGAGTAATGTTGCTGCAATTATGGATCCAATTGGAGAGAAGAATAGTTAGAAATTTGCTCCCTCCTCTCATAATAAAGATAGAACTAATATGATGCCTAGAAGACCAATGACAAGCATATATTTATCGGACATTGCTAATCTTGTAATAATTTTGGACATATGGATAGAGAATGTAAGCTGATAAGTCCTACAAAAAATAAGGCTATAGTAGAGGTTTAGAAACAAAGGAAGGGATGGAAAAAGAATAAAGTTGTGAAGCATAAAGATCAAAGATTCCCCAAATATAAAATAACATTCTATGGATATTGTCTTTGTTGTCACAAGTTTGGTCACAAGGCTACTAATTGCAGAATCAAGAGAAAATATCAAGGTTTGAAAAGACAAAGAACTAGAAGATTCGTGAGCAGGGTACCTCATGGAAATATGTGGAGAAGAAAGTTAATTTACAAAGATTCATAGGAAACAAATATTCCAAGCATCAATGAAGTTTCCAAAGATGATAGTGATGTAGATAAGAATAACATCCATTATGATGAAAATAAAGATGAAGATGTAAAAGACTACACCGATGGAGATGGTGAAGAAGAATATAATGATGATGGTGGAAGTGAAAAATAATATCTTTTTAAAAATTTCTCTTGACCTAGAAACGAACCATGAAATTAGCATTAGAAGGGATCATATACTCAGGGGAAGTTTTAGTACAAGAAGGAAACTATTGCTTAATGAAAAATCCTTACTATCGGTGGTGGAACCTAAGAACTTTGCAGAATACTGCAAATATGATGATTGGATAAAGGCCATGAATGAAGAGTGATATCAAGTTGAGAAGAATAAATTTGGGAACTTTTCCCAAGACCTAAAAGCAAGAAAATTGTAGGGACAAAATGGGTCTTAAAAAACAAGTTCAATGAAGATGGTCAAGTGATAAGGAACAAATCAACACTAGTGTGTAAGGGATATGCTCAAGTGGAAGGTATTGAACTTGAATGAACCTTTGCCCCTGTAGCAAGAATTGAAGCAATCAAAATGTTTTTGGCATATTCATGTTATAGAAACTTCAAAGTATATCAAATGGATGTCAAGTATGCATTTTTCAATTAAGAAGCTAGAAGAGGAAGTCTATATTGAACAAACTAAAGGTTTCCTCTTATAAAAAAAGGAGGACTATGTTTGCAAACTGAAGAAGGCACTCAATGGTCTCAAACAAGCCCCAGGGCATGGTTTTCAAGACTAGATAGCTACTTGAAAAAAAAATGATATAAAAGAGGTGTCATTGATAGTAATATCTACATAAAGTTTGAAGATAAGAATATGATCATTGTTATTATTTATGTGGATGCTATTATATTTGGAAGCGATCTACAAATGCTAAGTGGAAATTTTTCCTTTGAAATGAAGGAGTTCGAAATGTCAATGTTGGGTGAATTAACATTCTTCTTGGGATTACAAGTTTCTCAATCAAACAAATGGATCTTCATCACTCAAACCAAGGTAATTTTTAGGGGCAAAATTTTGCCAATTGGCTATTTTTTGGGGTTTTTTCAAAAAATAAATTCGTTATTGGGTCATTTTTAGTGTTTCATATCGCCTATATTTACATAAAATATGATTTTTTATTTAGTATTCACCTACCTTTATTTAAATATATTTTTTTCATTCCAAAACAATCGCCTCGAATACTATACTTAAGTATAATATTAGAATCCTTAAAAAAATATCTCGACTCAAACCAAGTACATTAAAGACATGATTAAGAAGTTTAAGTTGGAATATTCTAATCTTGTTAGTACACCTACGGTCACTGGTTGTAAGTTAAGTAAGGATGATGAGTCACTGGAAGTAGATAATACCATGTATAGATCTCTAATAGGAAGCCCGATATATGTGACAGCTACAAGACCGAATGTGATGCAAGCTGTAGGATTGGTTGTTAGATTCCCGTCAGCTCCCAAAGAAACACATGTGGCAACAATGAAAAGAATTATCAGATATTTGAAAGGTACTATAGAGTATGGTTTATGGAACCCAAGAGGTCAAGACTTCACTTTAAAAGCATTCATTGATGCATATTGGGAAGGAAGTGTTGATGACCAAAAGAGTACCAGTGGAGAAACATTCTACTTGGGAGACTGTTTGGTATCATGTACAAGAAAGAAACAATCCTCCATTCCACTATCTACAACAGAAGATGAATCAATTGTTTCTGCATCATGTTGCACTCAAGTCATTTGGATGAAAAATACATTGGAAAACTTACTTGTAAAGTATGGGAATCTAATAGTGATAAATTGTGACAATACCAGTGCCATAAACATATAAAAAAACATGTTATGCACTCTGAGACAAAGCACATCCCTATAAAATATCACTTTTTGAGGGATCAAGTATCACAGAAGGTGGTGAAACTGGAATATGTTGATACACGGGAGAAAATAGTTGATATCTTCGATAAGCCACTACCCATAGAAGCATATGAGCATCTTAGACAAAAGTTGGGAGTAATCTCCCTACAATGGACATATAAAAAGAAAAAAATAAAAAAGGCATTATGTCAGGGGGAGATGTTAAAATTATACCTTTGTCATTAATGTCAAAGGTGTAGAAAATTAAAGAGTTGTTGCCATCAATGCCAAAGGGGAAGAATGTTGAGTATGGTTGCCATTGATGCCAAAGGAGTTCATTAATGACAAATAAAATTACATGACATGTATGATAATGTGACATGTGTGATGAGGTTGCAAAGTCATATGATGAGGTCCTAGTGCTCTCATGAAGTCATTTTTACAATTTGACACCATTTAGTAAAAATTAGGCAACTTGCTGAAACTCTTGTTGCAACTCTGAAAATTGAGTATAGGAAAATCAGAGTTCATTAATGACAAAGGAATAACAAAGGAAGTGATGGAATGGAATGTGGCATGTGTGTTGAGGTTGCAAATTCATATGATGTTGTTCTATTCTTCTCATGAAGTGATTGTTACAATTTTACACCATTCTGTAAAAGTATGGCAACTTGTTGAAACTCTGAAAATTTGACTAAGTATAAATTCTTCTTAATTTGCCTAAGGGGCCTCTGTGAAATATATGCCATCTTCTGTATTTGATGAATTAAATTATTATGAGGATATAGACATCTATTTTTTTGTCTTTTGAATCTAACCATATGATTGGTTTGTTAAGACAGTACTTGAAGGAAAAGTTATTAGTCTGCTAAATGTGCTTTCTGGCATGATTTGCACTATTTAATTTCTGGTAATATTTTGTATGATAATGATAAAAATTATATGATACCATCATGTTTTAGCTTGTTGATGTGTGCATCTGACCATGTTCTCAGTTTCCCTAAAAAATTCTTGAAGAAAATGTTACAGGTTTTCCAAAATGAGGTTTCAGACTGTTTTGGGAAATTTGCTGAAAATTGTCCAAGTATATAAAAATCGCTATAAGTTTCTCTAGTAAAATGACCACCATATTTTGTAGGAAACTGATAAAAATAATATAAAACCATCAATATGTATCTTGTTGATGTGTGCATCTGACCATGGTCTTATTTCTCCTAAAAGGTGCTTGAAGATAAAGTTATAGGTTTGCCAAAATATGGTTTCAGATTGTTTTGCACCAATTCATGAAAATGCACATTTTCATAATGAAGAGATGCATTAGTGAAAATGTTTTAATGAAGGAAACTATGATGAAAAGACACAATGGTTCAAATCCATGATGAAAGAAGTATTTAAACATAAATTCGAAAGAGGAATAAAAATGTCTCAGCAATCCAGATCAATGTAACAACAAGAGAAGGTAGAGACCAATGAAGTGAAGAATAATCAGTAACCGAATTGAAGAAAAAGATCAAATTAGAGAGGTAGGGTGGTGCTAGGGAAGACTATAATCCTGCAAGGGGGTTGTAGCCTCCTTCCAATATTGTCTGGAAAACATGGTGTTGTAGCATCCTTTAGTTGTAGTTGAAAAACTTGGGGATTGGTGTCTCCAACAAGTTGTAGCTTGCAAAACAAATTGTAAATATAATTTTGAGTTATAGAAAGTGTTTGTAGTTTACCCAATTGGGATTCCATAATAAATGTTGTGTTTTGTGTATCTTGTTGATTCTGTATTTTAATGAATTAGTTGAAAGTGGTTTTAAATTGTTAAAATTTATCAATATTGATTCACCGCCCCTCCCAATATTGTCCAATATTCCAACAATTGGTATCAGAGTGGGATCCTTCACTATGGTATAAACCACTGGAAGGAAGATCATATTTAAAACCACTATGGATCATCAAGAAGGGTTAGTTGCTGACAGA
The DNA here is from genome assembly GCA_001517045.1 of Pseudotsuga menziesii. Taxonomy (NCBI): domain Eukaryota; kingdom Viridiplantae; phylum Streptophyta; class Pinopsida; order Pinales; family Pinaceae; genus Pseudotsuga; species Pseudotsuga menziesii. The sequence goes on from LPNX010614722.1 coordinate 373,977, forward strand.
CCTCCATTATTTAAGGGAAATAATTATGCATTTTGGAGTGTAAGAATCAGATGCCATCTAATGTCTTTTGGATGCAAAATTGGAGTTATGTTGAAAAATGGTATAAAATATCGGATACCTACCTAAAAATAGAGATGAACTAGATGAATATGAATCGAATACAAAATCTTTGAATGCATTTTTGAAAGGATTAGCATATTCAATGTTGGTTAAAGTCATGTAATGTAAGACAACCAAACATGCTTGGGAAAATTTAAAAATTGCTTATGAAGGGGCTTCCAAAGTAAAAAAATCCAAACTTCAAACATACAAAGGGAAATTATAAAGTCTAAAGATGAAAGAAGAAGAAAATATTGTAGAATATCTTCTAAGAGTAGATGAAATTGTCAATGTTATTAAAGGTCTGAGAGGAGAAATAAAGGAGAAAGAGGTAGTTGAAAAAATACTAAGAACCCTACCAATAGGATTCAACCCAAAAGTATCTACTCTAGAAGATCGATATGATCTTGAAAATTTGACAGTGGATGAGCTACATGAGATATTCCCTGCCTATGATATGAGAACAAAACATAATGGACCATCGAAAAAAGAGGCAGAGTTTATGCTACAAAACAGTCAGAGAAATATGAATCTTTACCCAAGAACCAATCAGAGAACTCAGATGATGAATACGCTCTTTACATCAAGAAACTTGAGAAACGTATTGGCAAGTACAAACGAAAGCTACCACTAAAGTGTTTTAACTGTGGAAGAATGGGGGATTTTTCCACAAAGTGTCCTTACCCAAAACAAGAAGATAGTGATGATGAAGAACCTTGCAGTCATAAGAATTATCAAAAGAGTAAAATTGTATACAAGAAAAAATTTAATAAAAAGAAGAAAAAATTATATTCTATGTAAGACAATGAAGATGAAAAGATAAGTGATATTGAATAAATTATATTCATGGGAATAAAAACTCAAAATTCAGATGATGAATTAGATGTATAAGGAGAGGTGGAGCTAGAGGATGAACTCATAAGTGCTCTTGAGGAAATTGAAAATGTAGAAGAAGGAACAAATCTTTGAAAAAGCAATTGTCAAACTACAAAGAAGAGCATAAATCAAAAGAAGAGGAAGTCAAGACCCTCCAAGAAGAGCTTCACAATTCAAGACAACAAGTGATGGTTAGCATGAAAGAGACCAAGAGCTTAAAATAAGAAGTTGATAACTTCAAGGTAGAAGTAAAGAGACTAAAAGATTAGCAGACCATTAATGAGAAGTTCAGAGAAAACACTAAAACACAAGACTCTGAAAGACTTGAGGCATAAATTATTCATTTTAAAAAGAAGGATGATGAATAATCTATTAAGTCAAACTTTGAGAACAACTCGAAGATTCTAGATGACATCCTAAGTGACCAAAGACCATCAACTGACAAAACTAGATTAGGATATAACAAGAAGAGTTATGTTGCTGCAATTATGGATCCGATTGGAAAGAAGGATAGGTATAAATATGCTCCCTCCTCTCATAATAAAGATAGAATTAATATGATGCCTAGAAGACCAATGACAACTAGGTATAAGCATATATTTATTGGTCATTGCTACTCTTGTAATAATTTTGGACATATGGCTAGAGAATGTAAGTTGATAAGTCCTACAGAAAAGAAGGCTATAGTAGAGGTTCAGAAACAAAGGAAGGGATGGAAGAAGAAGAAAGTTGTGAAGCAGAAAGATCAAAGATTCCCCAAATATAAAATAACATTCTATGGGTATTGTCTTTGTTGTCACAAGTTTGGTCATAAGGATACTGATTGCAGAATCAAGAGAAAATATCAAGGTTTGAAAAGACAAAGAAATAGAAGATTCGTGACCAGGGTACCTATGGAAAGATGTGGAGAAGAAATTTAAATTACAAAGATTCAGAAAAAACAAAGATTCCAAGCATAAATGAAGTTTCCAAAGATGATAGTGATGTAGATAAGAATGACATCCATTATGATGAAAATCAAGATGAAGATGTAAAAGAATACGCCGATGGATATGGTGAAGAAGAATATAATGATGATGGTGGAACTAAAAAATAATGTCTTTTTTAAAATGTCACATGACCTAGAAGAGAACCCTGAAATTAGCATTAGAAGGGATCATATACTCAGGGGTAGTTTTAGTACAACAAGGAAACTATTGTTTAATGAACAAGCCTTACTATCAGTGGTGTAACCTAAGAACTTTGCAAAATCCTACAAATATGATGATTGGATCAAGGCCATGAATGAAGAGTTAGATCAAATTGAGAAGAATAAAACTTGGGAACTTTTCCCAAGACCTAAAAGCAAGAATATTGTAGGGACAAAATGGGTCTTCAAAAAATAGTTCAATGAAGATGGTCAAGTGATAAGAAACAAATCAATACAAGTGTGTAAGGGTTATGCTCAAGTGGAAGGTTTTGAACTTGAATAAACCTTTTCCCATGTAGCAAGAATTCAAGCAATCAAAATGTTTTTGGCATACTCATGTTATAGAAACTTCAAAGTATATCAAATGGATGCCAAGTATGCATTTTTCGAATAGGAAGCTAGAAGAGGAAGTCTATATTGAACAATCAGAAGGTTTCCTCTTATCATAAAAGGAGGACTATGTTTGCAAGCTGAAGAAGGCACTCAATGGTCTCAAACAAACCTCGGGGCATGGTTTTCAAGACTAGATAGCTACTTGAAGCAATAATGATATAAAAGAGGTGTCGCTGATAGTAATCTCTACATAAAGTTTGAAGATAATAATATGGTCATTCTTATTATTTATGTGGATGATATTATATTTGGAAGCAATCTACAAATGCTAAGTGAAAATTTTTCCTGTAAAATGAAGAAGGAGTTTGAAATGTCAATGTTGGGTGAATTAACATTCTTCTTTGGATTACAAGTTTCTCAATCAGACAAAAGGATCTTCACCACTCAAACCAAGTACATTAAAGGCATGCTTAAGAAATTTATGTTGGAATATTCTAATATTGTTATTACACCTATCGTCACTGGTTGTAAGTTAAGTAAGGATGATGAGTCGTTGGAAGTAGATCATACCATGTATAGATATATGATAGGAAGCATGATATATGTGACAACTACAAGATGAAATGAGAAAAAAGTTGTAGGATTGGTTGCTAGATTCCAATCAGCTCCCAAAGAAACACATGTGACAACAATGAAAAGAATTATCAGATATTTGAAAGGTACTATAGAGTATGGGATGGAAGTCAAGACTTCAATTTAAAAGCATTCATTGATGCAGATTGGGATGGAAGTGTTGATGACCGAAAGAGTACCAGTGGAGCAACATTCTACTTGGGATACTGTTTGGTATCATGGATAAGAAAGAAACAATCCTCCATTGCACTATCTACAATAGAAGATGAATACATTGTTGTTGCATCATGTTGCACTCAAGTCATTTGGATGAAACATACATTGGAAGACTTACTTGTAAATTATCGGAATCCAATAGTGATAAATTGTGACAATACCAGTGCCATAAACATTTAAAAATAACCATGTTATGCACTCCAAGACAAAGCAATTCCCTATAAAATATCACTTTTTGAGGGATCAAGTATCACAGAAGGTGGTGAAACTGGAATATGTTGTTACAAGGGAGCAAATAGCTGATATATTCACTAAGCCACTACCCAAATAAGCATTTGAGCATATTAGACAAAAGTTGGGAGTAATCTCCCTACAATAGATATAGAAAAATAAAAAAAATGAAAAAGACATTATGTCAGGGGGAGACATGTTGATAGGGGATATGTCAAAAGGAGACCTTTGTAATTAATGTCAAATGGGGAGAAAATTAAAGAGTTTTTTCCATCAATGCCAAAGGGGGAGAATGTTGAGTATGGTTTCCATTGATGCCAAAGGAGTTCATTAATGACAAAGAAAATGGCATGACATGTATGATAATGTGACATGTGTGATGAGGTTGCAAAGTGATATGATGATGTTCTAGTGCTCTCATGAAGTCATTTTTACAATTTGACACCATTTTGTAAAAATATGGCATCTTGTTGAATCTATTGTTGTAACTCTGAAAATTGACTAAGTATAGGAAAATCAGATTTCATTAATGACAAAGGAATAACAAAGGAAATGATGGCATGGCATGTGTTATGAGGTTGAAAATTCATATGATGGTGTTCTAGTCCTCTCATGAAATCATTGTTACAATTTGACACCATTCTGTGAAAGTATGGCAACTTGCTGAAACTCTTGTTGAAACTCTAAAATTTTGACTAAGTATAAATTATTCTTAATTTTCCTAAGGGGCCTCTGTAAAATACATGCCATCTTTTGTATTTGATGAATTAAATTATTATGTGGAAATAGACATCTAGATTGTTGTCTTTTTCATCTAACCATATGATTGTTTTGTCAAGACATTCTTTGAAGGTGAAGTTATTAGTATGTCAAAAGTGCTTTGTAGCATGATTTGCACTGTTTCAGTTCTCGTAAATCTATGTAAGTGGCCTTAGTAAAATCCATGCCATATTTTGTAGGATATTGATAAAAATTATATGATATCATAAGGTTTTATCTTGTTGATGTGTTCATATTACCATGGTCTAAGTGCCCCTAAAACGTGCTTGAAGGAAAAGTTGCAGGTTTTCCAAAAAGAGGTTTCAAACTGTTTTGGGAAATTTGTTGAAAATTGACCAAGTATTGAAAAATTGGTCTAAGTTTCCCTAGTAAAATGCCCGCCATATTTTGTAGTAAACTGATAAAAATAATCTGAGACCATCTGGATGTAGCTTGTTGATGTGTGCATCTGACCATGGTCTTATTTCTCCTAAAAGGTGCTCGAAAACAAAGTTATATGTATGCCAAAACATGGTTTCAGGTTGTTTTGCACCAGTTCATGAAAATACATGTTTTCATAATGAAGAGATGCATTGGTGAAAAGGTTTTAATGAAGCGACACAATAATGAAATGACACAATGGTTCAAAGACATGATTAAATAATTTTTTAAACAAAAGTTTGAAGTGGAAGAAAGATGTCTTGGCAATCCAAATCAATGTAACAACAAGAGAAGACAGAGACCAATGAAGTGAAGAATAATCAGTAAACAAATTGAAGAAAAAGATCAAGTCTGCAAGGGGGTTGTAGCCTTCTTCCAGTAGTGGCTAGAAAACAGGGTGTTGTAGCATCCTTGTCTGTTGGAGCAGGCAAAAACCAAGGTGTTGTAACATCCTTCAGTTGTAGCTGAAAAACTTGGGGATTGGTGTCTCCAGCAAGTTATGTCTTGCAAAAACATTTGTAAATATAATTTTGCAGTTATAGAAAGTGTTTTTGGTTTTCCAAATTGGGATTCCACAACAAATGTTGTGCTATATTTATCTTGTTGATTCTATGTTTTAATGAATGCGTTAAAAGTGGTTTTAAATTGTTAAAACTTATCAATACTGATTCACCCCCCCCCCCCCCCCCCCCCCNTCCATGGAGGAGGCAATGAGCCTATAGTGACCTATGGTTTCATATCCTTTCGATGGATGTGTGGTCCGTTCCTAATGGTGGAGGACTAAGCTTATGCAGGGACATAATTCATAGGTGACTCTGATTTTTCGTCACCTGAGGATGATTAGTGGGACGACAAAGGTAATAAAAATGCCATCATTCACTGTGCTTTTTATTTTCTCCTATATTTCATTTTTTTGTTATTTTTGCAATAGTAAGACCTTGTATCCTAGATTGCAGATATTGGTCCATCACGACTGGTTGGAGCATCTCCTATTGATAGGTGAGGAGCAGTGAGGGAGATCACCATCCAGAGCATAGAGGCAGAAGAAGAACTGTAAGAGATCAAGGAAAACCTGCAGAGACTGACCGTTAGAGTACCAGATATATCCATTTATGAACTTCTGTGGCATTATCAAAGCTATATTGTAGCAGTTTCAGGCCGTTTCGGGAGACTACTACCTAGGGTAGCTTGAGTTGTGATGTGTTTTCACAAGCATGAGGATTAGTTCAGAGTCATTTTGAGTTGTATTATTATACTGAAAGATTCTAAGCTTCAGATTTTGACCGTGATGATGTACTGAAAACTCATAGTTTCAGATTTTGGTACACTGAAAGCTTATGGATTCATATTTTTTCCTTGGTGTCGGTTGTAAAATATTTATAAAAAACAACTTTTTACAGAACTGTGTGTCTATTATGGTGTCTTTGTACATTAATGACTGCTTATTATGTGTTTTTATGACCTTTATACATGTTATCTTTCTTAAATGAACATTAAATATGAGCTAAGTACCAGTCCAAAACGTAATTGGATAACGAATCAACAACTATATTTAAGTGTCTTGTAATATGTTGATATGAAACAAACTCAAAATACCTCTCAAGAAGTTGAACTCTTCAAAATAATCAAAGGAGGAAGGGATTTCGAATGGTATAAACCTATTTTAATTGTAAAATAAATGGTTCGGAATCTAGGTAGACACTAATGTGACTCACATTGTTTGACAAGGATTCAGTTAATAGTCCAATCATTGCATGATATTATGCAATATTGTTCGTAGCGGGACCTAAACAAGCTCCTCCTGAGCTTACCAAATCACCGGTAGGGGAATAAAGTACCCAAGCCGTTGATGTAAGGTTCAAGGTATGTCGACTAGCATCATCTGGAAATCCTAAATACATGGTCATATTTTCATTCAAACATCATACTATATAAGCAGACTTACCTAAGATGAATGCTACATTTATAAAAGAATAAAAATCCAAACTACACACAACACACTCTATCAACAATATTTACAATATATATATGCTATATTGCCTAGGCATAATACCTTTTAAGGTAAATCCCATTTCGGGGCTCACCCAAGGGTATACCTTCATAATCTATAAGTCCATAGGCTCCTTTCTCTAAAACGTGACTTACAACATAGGGCCCATGTCACATGGATTCTAATTTTTTCCCTCCCAACTTATCGTGTTTTGATCATATGTCAGGATGAAATCACTTTCATTGAAGAGGAGAGGTTGAACGGATCGGTTGTACTGAGCTTTAATCCGCTGCTTGTGCACCTCATTAGCTAAGGTTGCGTCTCGCTGGGTTTCATCGGGTTTGTTCAAATAAAAGAAACATTCTTCCTCTATGGTGGTATTGGGTAGGAATTCCATGACAAGATTTAGAGAATGGATCTCACATTCAATAGGAAGAGTAGCTTCCAACCCGTATGCCAGTTGAAATGGTGTAAAGCTAGTGGGTGTTTTGATGGTGGTTCTATAAGCCCATAATGCAGAAAATAATTACAAATTCCAACTTGAATTAGCTCGTCCTACCATCTATTGAAGCATGGTTTTCAATACCTTGTTGATGGTTTCAACCTGGCCATTGTCTTGTGGGTAGTAGCGTGTTGAGTTATCGTGACGAAAACCTAGTTTGGAACTTGATTCTTACATACTCTAAATTTAAAAATGCAAACCATGATCAATCATAATGGATTGTAGGACTTCGAACCTAGCGATAATGTGATTAAAGAAAAAAAGGGAAGCAATTTTGTCATCTTCATCTATGTAGGCATAGCCTCAGCCAATTTTGTGAAATAATCCATGACTATGATAATGTAACCATGCCCCTCGACTAAGGTAGGCTTACAATGCATGAAATCATTGCCCCATTTTGCAAAGGGACCTAGAACAGATGGTATGAAGTGGAGTTGGGTGGGTGCATTTTTTTTAGTGGAAAAGCTAACAGGGTGGGAATTTTATACGACTTCCATATAATATTTGACGATTGAGGCTCAAAAATACCTAGTACGTAGTATTTTCTAGGAAGTATCCATCTTAAAGAGATGGCTGCCAGAAGCTCCATAGTGGCAATCATTCAACACTATTTCAACCTCCTTATGAGTTAAGCAATGCCACAAAATTGAATCAATGCCACAACAATACAACATATCATTGACGATAAGGTAATACTTAGTGTGATGGGGAATACGATGATGTTTGTCTTAGGTTTCATTTGGTTGAAAGCATTGGTTTTGGAGATGTAAAATCAAATCTCCATACTAAGGATCGGGCATTTTAATGAGGAACAGGGTTTCATTTGATAATAAATCAAAGGGTCACATCTCCTCAGTAATACAGGGAAGGTCACACATGAGTTCCGTGAAGACTAAATACTTCTTTGAACTGGATTTGACAAATTCTAATTTTAACTCCTGGAGAAAGACAATCTAGTGAGAATATTTTCCCTCAAGTATTTGACAATCAAGATTTAATACATGGGTTTAGAGTCTGCGTACACATGGTTGTGCCAAGTAGAATGTAGTGACAAAACTTCTGGACCGCAATGACCGTAGCCAGAGCTAACTTCTCAACTTGTGAGTAACATGTTTCAGAGTGAAGAAGACTCTTACTCAGGTAGTATATCACATTTTCTTGGTTGTTATCATCAGTTTGTACCAGGACCATGCCAATGGTAGTTAAATATGTAACCACATACAAGGAATAATCCTTAGTATAGTCATGTGGTTGCAACACAAGTGCATGTGTAATATCATGCTTGAGAGTATCGAATGCACGTTGTGCAAAATCGTCCCAAACAAAGGGTGTATCATTTTTAAGCAAACACATAAAACCGTGTGTTTTTTTGACGTAGTTGAATACAAAACGACGCAAAAAAATTTCCTTCCCTTGCAAACTTGAAATTCTGTGATGTTGATAGGAAGTGGTAGGGCCAAAATAACCTCAATATTCAGAGAGTCTATAAGGATGACATCCTTGGAAACAATGAATCCAATAAATTGTCCCATCTCAACACAAAAAACACATTTGTGTGGATTTAACTGGATATTGTAATGGCGACATCTAAGAAAAATGGCTCTTAGATGGCCAATATGGTGTTCTCGATGCTGCAAATGGGTAGGTAGATCGTCGAGATATGGTTCAACAATATGTTTAATGCCATGGAAAGCATGAGACATGGTGCGTTGAAAGGTAGCACCAATGTTTTTAAGACCAAAAGGAAACTTACGGTTGACGAAGGTCCCCCTTGGGAAAATGAAAGTCCTCTTATGCTGGTTAGAAGGGAGTATCTCTATTTGATTGTACCCAGAAAAACCATCCATAAATGAAAAGATGACACTTTTGACACAGTTATCGATGATTTGATTGATGTATGGAGTAGGGTAATTATCTTTTGGACAAGCCCTATTAAGGTCTTTCAAATCGATACAAACCCTAATTGTACCCTATTTTTTAGTAACATGAACAATGTTAGAAACCCATTATGCCAATGGTACGGGATAAATGAACCCGACCCTAAGAATTTTTTCAACTTCCTCCTTAATGGTCATTGCTTTCCGTGGATGTACTTGACATAGTTTTTTACGGGTCAACTTTGCGTCAGGGTATGTCTTGATCTCATGAACGATGATCGAAGGATTAATCCCTGGAATATCTTCATATGTCCAAGCGAAAACATCTCAAAAATCTCTAAAAAGGGTCGTATAAGTTTCAACTTCCAGAAAAGAACAATTCTAGCCCAAATGGATGTGTTCAACAACTCTAGGTTTCACTGATATATCGACCGAATTGGTCTTAGTAATATTACTCAAATTACCTTTGGACTCAACATTTTGAATGAGTAAAGGTGATTGAGGATTAGTTACGATATCATATGAAACCAACAACTTAAATTGATATTCTATCAATTGGTAATGTGGAAGTAAATAATATCAATGGTTATATGATATGTCCAAGGAATCTCATCTAAAGACATAACTTCCATAATGGATTCATCTGATGGAAGACAATACAAAAGATAATCTAGAGATGGGCGGGGGAGATCTAACCGACAATATGAAAATGATAGGGTTTTGATGCCACCACAAGGTGATAATTAATAATGGGATCATCAGAGGTGGATTGAATAGTCTAGTAAATCTCTTCAAAAGGACTCAAAGGTGTCAAATCAAAAATTATTTCCCTTTAATCGAGTTGTCATGACCCGTCGAGATCATGTTCATAGATGCAATCTGCGAAGTGGGAGAAGGATTTTCCAATGCAAAGACTCCCATAAGCAAAGAATATTTAAGAAGGCCTACTCCAATGTTATGATATTGCGGAGCCGAAGAGGCCAAGAGTGGAACATTGTTCACAGAATTAGGATACTTATCTGGAGAAAAAAAATCTCATTGATCAACAGTAAAAATATTCTCTTGGAATGGGAGTTAGACCACAAGAAATACGGATGATGCCACTGCCTGTATCACATAGAATCAATTTCTATCTAGAAGGATACTGTAATATAGGGGAGCATCGACAACCTCAACATGGATGGACACTAATTTTCCCCCTAATTCTATTAATAAGGATGACAGTAATCCATAGGGTTGAAAACCACGACCATCAAATTCCTTCAATGTCATAGGTGAACGGTTAATTTCAGGGGAACCTATGGCTCTCCAACAAGACAGAGACATAACCAAAGTCGAGGAACATTCGTCCAAAATGGTACGATGGACCTTTTTCCCAATAACTTTCATGGATAGTTGAAAAGCTAGTTGATGGGAAAGCCTCAACTTAAAATCCTCCAATTTAAAAGTGATAACATTACTATTTTCAGGATCCATAGCTCCAAGCACCGACGACATATTATTCCTCTTTGTAGGACACGTTTGGAGTACTTTGAGGGTAGACATAACACGCGACGCTTGAGCCAAATCTTCCACTGCATTGTAGTATTGGGAAGCATGTGCACTAGGATTAAATATTGACTTGCAAATGGTACTCTTGGGTGGCCGGAGGACTACGTCAATAACATGATTTTCAATTTTAAGACCCTTGGTAGGAGGAGGAATGGAAGTTGTAGTTTTATCAATTTGAGTGTTATCACCCTTTTCCTATGGGGGAGGGTCATAGGCCTGATATATAGTCACAATATGAATCGATTCAATAGACATCGTTTTAACTTTATCAATGGAAAATGAAGAAGGCCCATGCAAGGATTGATGGTCAATAAATTGTTGTTGGGTAGGGAAAGGATCGGTCAAAATTGTCGAGGAGGAAGTGCTTTTTAGGAATTTTCTAACCTCCTCATGACGAGGACATTCTTTAGTGAAACGATAACCTCCACAGATTAGGTAAGGAAATTTAACCTTTCTCTTATATTTTGATCTGACGTCCATAGTTTGTGTTTTATTATATTCATGTTGATTTGTAGGTTTCTCGTATTTATTTCTTCTCTTTTTCTTTGTCCCTGAATATTTTGAGGATTGAACCGCATTCACTTCGGTAGAAACAATAAGAGCAGAATAATTCTTGGGATTGGAAACAATATGGCTAGTGGGTGAAGTAGTTTGGTTTTGTTTTATCGTGGATTTACCACAGACTATGTTTGGACAGAACCAATGTATGCCATCGGTAGGTGGTTTCGTTGAAGGTTTTGAAGGGTCTAAAGTAGGATGAGAAGCACTTAGAATCAATTCGTACAAAGTCCCTGACTGGAAATAAACAAAGTCTAGGTACTGACCACGTCTAATGGATTGATATTCCATAACAACACATCCCATGGAAACATCTCTAGAAATGGGTGGAAGTAATGACTTAGTAAACCAATCAGCAAGCAATTGATTGGGAATGAGAGCCTTAATCAACCTACGTCTTCGTCTACACTAATGTATATGATCTTATATATGGGTGGAAGTGGTATGGCGAAGTGATGTGAAAATATATGTATATGTTTCATATCTAATTGGTAAATGAAAATGTGTAAAAAAGGATAGTGCTAGAGTGTTAAAATCCCAAAAGGAATGTTGAAGTAACTCTATATACCATTTAGCGACGGTTCCCATGAGACTCCTTTGAAAAAGTCTCAGGCGAATAGAACTATCCATGAGAGAATTAGACGAACACCACAAGTGATAAGTCATCACATGGTTTTTTGGATCTTCACTGGGATGGTAACTTTACAGAAATGGTTGGTCATGAAGGATCATGGTGTATATGATCCTTTATCAAACTTGACAAATCTGGAAAATCTAGTGTATCTAGAAATGGTGATCATTGATTCGGCTGAGGATACTAGTAATATTGATAAGGCATTTGTGTACCAATAAGACCATAAGCTGATTGATAAGAAGATGATGATGATCCTCCTATAATGGTTTTGTTCTGTGGTGGTTGGTTTACAAATGACCCTCCTAGTGGAATTCCAGTTGGTCCTCCTGGAAAACCTCCTGGTGGTCCTCCAGGTGATCCAAGGGATGGCCCGCTAGGTGATCCACCAGGTGGTCCCCAAGGTGGTCGTTTGCCAGGTGGTCCACTAGGTGTTCCTCCAAGTAGTGGACCATATGAATTTGCAAGTGGTCTCCTAGGTGTTGATACATTTGTCCAATTAGGTTTCCCCCATGGAGTATTCATATTTCCAGGGTAAGGGATCGTGGGATAAACATTTCCCAAGGAAATTGGTTGATAAGTTTGATTAACCATTGCAAGTTGGTTTCTTGGATAAGTATAACCCCATGCAGGTTGACTAGACATAGGTTGTACCCACGATGGTTGTCGTATGATGGGAGAAGGGATAACCACATTTCTAGTTGTGGAATGTCCACTAACTATTGGTTTCCCTAAATCAACATTCTACCCAAGAATCAAAGTGGTTCTCCTGGTTGTTGAAACAACTTGGGCTAGGGATTGTCTCCCAGTCATGGAATTTACAGGAGAACTCGAAACAGGTGGGAGATTTTGAAGTGATAGGGCTGGGATAGAGGGTTGATATGGATCATAAGAAACCACACTTTGAATCAGTATTCCTGAAACAAAAGCAACATGAGATTGAATAGGATCATGGTATTCAGGATTGATTATTTCTGAACTGATAGGTAAGGGAGATAAACTTTGTCTTCTTATTCTCTCCCCCAATCTACGTAAGAAAGTTAGAGATTCATGAACTAGCTCTATAATTTCATCAATCGGGGTAAATATTATATCCATGGGGGTGACATATGATAAGTTAGTAGTGCCATATTCAGAAATGGTTTGTCCTAAGGAAGTATCCCAAAATGGATCAATTGGACCAAAATCTGATGCTACAAGGTCATTTGAAGGTTGAGAAAATACCCAATCTGATGAACCAGAATACCCTTCTACAAGAAATGAAAAGTTGAGTCACACAAATAAGGATGTTGAACCAATACCAAAGTAGGGGTAGATAGATTTTCAAAAGAAGAATAATCCTCCCCAGATTCAACAGCCATAATTCCTTCTACGTGTGGATCAATCATAACAGGTTGGTCCATGGTTTCCCCTTCTCTTCAGTTCCTAACGGGAGGATGTTCAGGTGGCAAACCCTACAACCTATGAGATCCCCTCATAGGTGTCTCAGCCATAATTTTTCCTATAAACTTTACCATAGGGGTCTTCTAATCGAAAATATCACACACAAAATTCCTACACAATCTACGGCTACAAGAAAACTTAGGTGATAAGAGGGGTTGAAAATCCATATCCTCATTAGGAGTGTTAAGTTGTCACAACTTGTGATGCACTGCAAGGTCCAAAATTAAAACGTGACAAGGAGGATTGGGACCGAAACCTTTCCTGAATACCCGACTACCTAGATGGTACCTGCGTAGTATCTCTTCGAGTCTTTTTCTTGGTGTATTGCTCCAACAAGACGAACAAATGGATTTTCTCAGTTGGTATAGGTTCCTAGAAGGGTCTCTCAATATAATCAAGGCACACGAGAGCTCAAATCTATGTTAGTGTTGTCTAATGCACAACGGTTCCAAATGAGCCTTCTGATATACCATCGAGTACATTAAGAACCTTTCGATATACCTCAAGGGTACGTGAAAGACTTTTGATATACAGATTTGTGCATGGAAGAACCGCACAGTACCCGAGATGCAATGTAAGAAAGAAATGACGACTCCTATGTTTATAGACGTTGAAACACGTCCTCTAACTTATCACTCAAATTTATAAGGATTTTCACCTAAGCTGCCGTTCAATTTTATCTTTTGATGGTTACTGAACTTTTATGGAATGTGTAGTAGCTGCAAGACTGATATAATGTCTAAATGAAATGCAATTCTATTTTTTGATGAATTCTATCTAGAGTAAAGAATAGATATTTCTTTTCAAACAATTAATGAAAACACCATGCAACTTTGACAATTTAACCTTCGAAATATTCCAAACACACAAAACCTCCTAACGCTCAACTCAACAAAATCTCTAACAGCACAAAAAGAAGAATTTCACTAATGGTTTATTCTATGATCTCCAAGAATCAAACTTGAAAAAAGAAAAACAACTATCAGCCTATTTTATCGATCGGATTTAAACACCTATTCAAAACTAAAAGTAACGAATCTATGTTTTTATATATTTTTTTGAAATAGAAATGCAAAAAGAATTACTCTACAAAGGCATAATAAAACCAAAAAATTCTCTTTTTATGAATCTGAAAGACTTATTAGAGATCTGAATGCAAACAATGATACCCAAGACTAAAATTCAAAAATACACAATCACTAAATTCCAAAACCTTTACTAAGATAATTTTTCACGGTCTTACTCAAAAATGTACTCAGAATAAACACACACTTACGGATTTGACAACAAATAATGCAACAGGCTCACAAACCCAAATCAAAAATCATTTTTTTTCAAAAAGAGATTTTAAGAGTTATGATGTACCTACCTCGATGCACATTGCAAGTCTGAACCAGGGCGTCCCCAAGAGGCTGACACACTTTGCTCACTGTGGAAAGGCATCTGCGACACTTTTTGTCTCTCGACAAGAGGCATCGGTGACGCTCTGTCAAAACATACATAAGGTGTTAGAGAAGGATCAACGCTCTGTCACAATGACCCAAGTTCGTCGACAGATCCAAAGAATCAAAAATAAAAAACACCTTTAAAATAAACAATCATTAAATACACTAGAATTTTCTAAGGGTGGATACTAACCTAAAGAGGAATATTGGAATTGATATAAAATGAATTTCACACCTTAAACCCTTAAATGCGTAAAATAAATTTTTTGAGAGTTTGTAATCAAATCAAAGCAAAAATTCATAGCTCTAATCGATCCCCAACAAAGTAGCCAATTTTGTTATTAAAAATTCTCAATCAATGCGGACAAATATTGTTTCCCTATATTGTCAAATCACTTGAATGTAAAGCTTTCTTACCTATTAATAGAGATGATCAATGCCTTTTGGATGCTATTGTGATCAACTATACTTGCAAAAGGATGCAAATGACAAGATACACAAGTGAAAGCAACAAGTCAACTTAATAGCCTATGCTAATGATCAAGGAGAAAAACAATAAATAACTCACATCAATCACAAATTATTTATGGGAAAGGAAAACATATTTGTATTAATAGAGATAGAGAATAAAACTACATCCAAATCCTTGATGTTGAAGCCTTGTTCTCACAAGCTTTTGAATCACATTCACAAACCCTACAACCTCTCACTCACAAGACCACACTCTTTTATTCTCACATCTAGAATGATTCCAACAACATAAAGGTGCTTTCTTTGATCCCCCCCATCCATGAGGGAGAGGTTTCTTGTATAGGACAAAGGAGATCAAATGGGTTGAGATTCTTTGGGAGGAAGGTTAGGGATCATCCCCAGAGGTTAGGGGTAGGAGTTCCACCTAATATGATTAGTTGGGATAAGCCTCGACAAGGAATTTCATCTAGAAGGTTCTCAAAAGTTCTCTTTTTTTCCTTTTTGGGAACGATGACACTTTTTTCTTACTAGCAATAAGCGTCAGGAGTGGCCGACACTTTTTGTCCAAGTGCAACAAGTGTCACCAGTGCTTCCTGTTAATAGGAAAAAGGCATCAGCCTTGGATGATGCTCTCTGTCAAGAGACAAGACACATCGGAGCTGCTAGGGTTGGGTATATAGCAAGGAAAAACTCCTCCAAAAGTGGTTTTGGCCTATGAAAATTAAGGAATTAGGCAAGGTGGTAGTTTTTAGGTGTAACAGTGATCATGGGATGGCACTGACCATGAGTTGCAGTGCTAGGTAAACCACTGAATGCTTTTTATATGAATGCACTTGGCTGTCCCCTTTTTCCTGAACTTGATTGACACATTGACATTATTTCTATATGGATATGGCTAAACAAATATTTTCATGGTTAGTTGCTTTAGGAGCACACTTGAAAAAGGTTCTCTTCACTAGTGGGAAATACCTCATCCTAATTCTACCACATTTTAGGATGTCATTTTTTATGGAATGGAATGAAATAGTACAACCATCCACACCATATTTTTCATCACCCACCGTCATTGAATCCACATTTTTGGTTTTCCCATTTCATTCTATTTTTATTGAACATACACATAAAAATCCCTTTTCCATCCCTACTCGACACACCCATGTTTTACTTATTCATTTTCCATCTCATCAAACCAATTAAGAGATTTGATCATTACAATGTTGATATATTGAACACGTGATTTGATTATGGAGGGAGAAAAGAGGTTTCAATACTATATTGTTAAAAAAAATTCACACTTCGTTACATGATATTGAACTTGCATTATGGTTGAAAATTTATTTCCAAGTCACAAGGTAAAATAAAATACACTTTGCTTCTATTATTATGTCTTGATTTTCATATCATTGTTTATTGACAATGATTCCACACAAATGTTCTTCTTGATATTATGGCAGGGTGATGGCGCAAAGCCCTCGTAGCTAGCACACCCATTGACGGATATGATGTCATAGATGATGAAAAGCTCTATGAATTCGCCAACCCCTTTGACACAATTAGAAACTCCTTAATAAAGGTCAATAAAGAACATGTGGAATTAGTTGGGAATGAGACTATAGAGGAGATCTTATGTAAGAATATAAGTCTTATGTGTTGGATAATGTGTGTGTGTGTGTGTGTGTGTGTGTAATTGTTACTGAGAATAATACAAATGGGGTGTATAAATACACCAATATGTGATAAGTCGTGATATTTTATTAAGTGATAATGACTTATCATATTTAAACTAATTATATGAATTAAACCTAATAAATAAGAATTTAAATAATGTTAGTAATATACTTTTTGGTATATTACAAGTCATCTGGATTTGAAAATATTCGACCACAAATCTTGCATAAAAGGAGCTCAATTTGAAATTCTTAAATGCTTGATTGGTTGTAACTTCAATAGGGTTGTTGTGCTTGAAAAAAATTCATTTAAGAAACACATAGGTGTGATTGATGTTGAAAAATGAACTCTTGCCACGAAAAATGGTACCACGGTGTAATAATTCTTGAAATAGTTGGTAACATTTCCATTCAAATTTCTTCCTGCATATGATTCTATAGGTAAAAACATAATCATTATAGGGTATGTTCTTGTGAGTTTCCAATCTGGTGTCTTCCTAAAAAACTTGCGTCACCACATAATTTCCTTTAAGAAACTCATAAGTGTTATTGATGTTGATCTCTGATTTTTTTTTGTGCGCCAATATGTCACCATTCTTCGACTGCCCTTTGGCTTCTGTTATCGGTTGAAATGGCAGGATATTGCCACTGATAAGCATATGTAGAACAAGTGACCACTGTCACCTTAGTCACTTTCCCTTAACTCCTTCCGAAGTCGCAACTTCGTAGGGGAGAGCCCTATGTGACTCTGCAAACGACACTAAACACCAAGATATCTCTCTCAAGTATGTTATTGATCAGTTCCTAATGGATTCTAAGAAAGTATCACTTCTTAACCTTATGAAACTAACCAAGGTATAATATGACAATTATTAGTCATTGTATAAGCAAGAGAATCCCAAGTGTCAAGTAATGAATACAATAGGTCGGTTTTCAATTTATGTAAGCCTATATTATTGAGTAAAATGGTTTTCATTGATGTCAAAACTGTTAACGAAAGTTCAATATATGGTGGCAGGCTGAAATCAACAAAATATCAAAGGAATAACCCTCTTACATGTTACAGGTTGAATAACAAATGAATAACCCTATAGAAAGTTGAATGACTGAGATCGATCATCCAAGTAAATCGACAGTTGAAAAATAAACAAATTACCGTGTAGAAAGTTGAACGACTGAGATCGATCATCCAATGTTCTTCTGAATGAACTAGTGCAGAGGTTAAACACGTGTGAAGTGATAAAGTTCCGCAAAGGATTGAGATTGGATGGTATAGGTTAGTCCCACCCTAGATCCAGCGGCTGAGGATCAGTTCCACAAAATATAGGCAGAAGGATGAAGTTCCGTAACAATCAAGATCAGACGACTTATATAAGTCCCGCACTAGATCTGACGATTAAGGATTAGTTTCGATAGTTAGGCGAAAAAGTCCAAGTTCCGCAAAAGACCAAAGATTGGACGGCTGAGATTAGTTCCACAAGAGATCGACGGTACAGAAGGAAAATGCGGAAATGGAATCACGGAAGTAACGTTTAAATATTTTATGAACCCACAATCCGGAAGATCGAGGGTCAAGAAATACACCACAAGAGATCAACAATGCGGAAGAAAAATTGCAGAAAGAAGCTTACGGAAAGGAGCTTGCGAAAAGTCGAGATAGGATTTGAGAAAATATTACATCCCGCATCCCGCATCCTGCAATCTAGAGATTGACACTCAAGGAAAAGCCCAATGAAAATCAACGGTGGGAAATCACTGAAACAGAGCATTGGTGCGGAAATATGATTTAGAAAGAAATCGGTAGAGAAGATCAACTATCCGGATTGTATCTACTGAAGATGATTACAGATGCACTAGAAAAAGATAAACAGGGCTGTGGAAATGAGTTTTGAGTTATGGGAAGAGCGAAATGTTGCCTTTGCTAAAGTGATGTGATGGTTGAACATGTAGATGATGATTGGTTGTGTCTGTAAATAAACAGTCACGATACAAAACAAAAGAACGCATCTATGGAGAGATCTGTTGATACAAAATAGGTATAGGGTATTTAAATAAATGAATAGTAAAGAATTAGGTGTCTCTGTTAGTAATTATAATAGAGTCCAAAGTGGATAGTTTTACAACTCTTCTAAAATATTGAGAAAATCAGTTTAGGATGGCAGGGTGGTGCTAGGGCAGGCCACAGGTCTGCAAGGGGTCAAAGCCTCCTTCCATTCGTAGCTGGAGAACAGGGTGTCGTAGCATCCTTGTCTGTTGAAGCAGGCAGAAAACCATAGGGGTGTTGTAGCATCCTAGTCTATAGTTGCAGGAAAAATATAGGGTGTATCTACATCCTTTCTGTTGCAGCAGATAAACAATTTTTTAATTCATCTTATTAATGAGTTTGTGTTGGTGGTTTGATATTTTGAGGTTTCCACGATAAAATCTATGTCTTGATTGTTGATTTTTTGTATTTTAAAGTAAAAACTGACAATATTGATTCACCCCCCCCCCTCTCAGTATTGTGGGATAAACCAATAATTGGTATCAGAGCAAGTTCATTCACAACAGCTTAACCACTGGAAGGAAGATCCCATCCAATAATTACAATGGATCAACAAGAAGGATTGGCCACTAAAAACCTCCACTATTTACAAAGGAAAATTGTGCTTGCTGGAGTGTAAGAATGAGGTGTCATATGATGTCCCTGGGATGGAAGGTTTGGGCAGCAACGGAAAAGGAGCTTAAAATAGGAAACCAATACCCTATAGAAACAGTTGAACTGGTGAATATGAAGGTAACGCCAAAGCCCTAAACACGATCTTAAGTGGTTTAACAAACTCTGGTATTTACTAAAGTTATGCAATGCACATCTGCCAAACAAGCTTGGGATAAATTGAAAATTATCTATGAAGGAGAATCCAAGGTCAAAGAATCGAAACTTCAAACATATAAAGGCCAATTTGAAAATATTAAAATGAAAGAAGAAGAGAATGTTGGAGAATACCTCCTTCATGTGGATGAAGTTGTTAATGTGATCAGAGGGCTTGGAGGAAAATTAAAAGAAAAAGAAGTGGTAAGCAAGGTACTAAGAACATTACCAATGAGATATAACCCTAAGGTATCCACCTTAGAAGAACGAGATGATCTTAAAAAGGTAACAATGGATGAGTTACATGGAATTCTCACTGCGTATGAGATGAGAATAGGACAAAATGGATCTTCAATAAAAGAAGCAGCTTTTAAAGCCTCCATAAAAAATCAATAAGAAAACCCAAATGATGAGGAAGCTCTTTTCATTAAAAAACTTGAGAGAGGGGCTGAAAAATACAAGGGGAAGTTACCTTTAAATTTTTTTAATTGTGGAAGGATTGGACATTATGCCTCTAAATGCACCTACACTAAACAAGATGAGAATGAAGAAAAGGAAACTTTGAAATTCAAAATGGGTAAACCAGGAAACAAGAAAAAACCCTATGGGAAAAATAAAATTGTTTACACAATGGAAGACAGTGAAGATTAGATGGAAGTGAAGTTGAAGAAACTGAAGTTTTATTTACAGGCCTAGACACTTAAGCCTCAAATAGTGACTCAGATGTAGAAGGAGAAGTAGATGTAAGAGATGACCTTGTTAGCGCCCTTGAAGAACTTGAGAAATGTAGGAAAAAAAAAGATAGTCAAATCTTGTCATCAGTCAGTTGGAAGCTCAACTCCTAGATGCCAAAAAGGTTGAGAAGGACCTAAACCTATAGGTCAAAAGAAGAATACAGGAGTCCGAAAAACTTGCAGAAGAAATCATGCAATTCAAGAGAAAGCTTGATGAAGGATCTATCAAATCAAAGTTTGAGAATAGCTCAAGGATTGTAGATGAAATTCTGAGTATCCAAAGACCATTAGGTGATAGGTCTAGTTTGGGGTTCGTTAAAGAAAAGAAGCCAGAGAGCCTTCCTGTCACAAATCAAGAAGGAAGTAAGAAAATCTATGTTGAAGCACTAAAGACTCCAGCTAAAAAATAAAGAAGCAAGAAAGTTGGCTTAATTTATCAAGATAAAAATAGAAATAATATAGCACCCAAGAGACCAAATAGATATCTACAGATTTTTTTAGGTCACTGCTTTGCTTGTAATAATTTTGGTCATAAAGCCTTAAACTGCAGAACTGAAAGAAAGGTTTCTGAATACAAGAAGAAGTCATCAAGTAATGAGTCAAAAGGAAATAACAATATTTTTACATTACTTCAAAAATATGACATAAAATGCTATAAATGTATTAACCATGGACATATGGCAAGAGATTGTAAACTGGAGACTCATACAAGTAATACTGTTGCAATCAAACCTCAGAACACCAAACAAAAGAAGTATTGAAGAGAAAAGGAAGAAAATGAAAGTTCCATGATTGCTTTATGTGCAACCAAAAACCAAAACTTATGGCACTTGGAAAGTGATTGTTCAAAACATATGACCGGTGACCCAAGCAAATTCATAACACTAAAAGATAATAAGGGAAAAGTCACTTTTGGAGACAGTATGTCCTCCAAAATAATTGGCAAAGGAACAATTGTTGTCAACAGTAAGATCAAGGTAGAAAATGTTTTGCTAGTTGAAAACCTCAAACCTAATCTCCTCAGTGTAAGTCAAACATGTGACCAAGGACACGTTTGTATCTTTGACTCCCAAAAATGTGAAATCAAGCATAAGAAATCAGGAAAGGTCGTTGGCATTTCTATGAGAAATAAAAACAATGTATACATCTTGGAAAATGAAAAACAAAGCTACTTAAGTATGGTAGATGAAAGTTGGTTATGGCACAGAAGGTTGGGACATTTAAATTTTGACAATCTTGCCAAAATAAGAACAAAGGAAGCGGTAAGAGATTTACCAAAAATTGTAGTTCCTCTAAACTCAGTATGTAAACATTGTCAACATGGGAAGCAAACCAGAGTCAGTTTTAAAATAAAATAACACATGACCCCACACCCTCTGGAAATAATAGACACAAACCTTTGTGGACCAACCAGATCTAAAATCATGGAAGGATATCACTATTTCATGTTGCTCATTGATGATTACGCAAGGATGACATGGGTGGCATTCCTCAAAGAAAAATCAGAAGCTTTTGAAAAATTTAAAATCTTCAACGCAATGGTTCAAAATGAGTCAGGTATGAAAATCAAGTGTCTTAGATAAAATAATGGGGGAGAATTTACATCAAATGATTTCAATGAGTTCTGTGGATATTATGGAATTAAGAGACAATTTTCAGCTGCAAAAACTCCTTAGCAGAATGGGGTTGTTGAAAGGAAAAACAAAACAGTCCAAGAAGTTGCTAGAACTATGATCAATGAAGCAAAACTGTCAGACTCATTTTGGAGAGAAGTTGTATACACAGTTGTCTACATACTTAACAAAGGGCAACTCAGAGTGAATAAGGATAAAACCCCCTACAAATTGTGGTATGGAAGACCAGCCTCAGACAAATATTTTAAAGTATTTGGCAGTAACGGTTACATCAAAAGAAACGAGGATGACCTTGGAAAGTTCGACTGTAGGACTGATGAAGGAATATTTCTAGGGTATTCATCCACCAAAAGGGCATATAGGTGTTACATAAAATGGTAGAGAGTGCTGATGTGAAATTTGATGATATAAAACCAAGGAAAGAGAAAAATCTTGACAATACATGTGATGATGAAATAAAAGACTTGAAAAAGGATGAGAGCATTCATAACGAAGAAGAAAACAAAGAGAAGCAAGATACACAAGAGGATTAAGAAGACTTCCCTAGACCTGACCCAAAATCTCCTTCTAGAAGGATACAAAAGAATCATCTGGAGTCACAGATCATGGGTGATAAAAATGCTGGAGTCATGACAAGAAGACAACTACTAGGTGTTGAACAAGCCCTAATATCAATAGTTGAACCCAAGAACTTCACAGAAGCCAGCAAAAGTGATGAATGGGTCAAATCCATGAATGAAGAACTAGATCAAATTGAGAAAATGAGACCTGGGAACTTGTCCCAAGACCTGAAGATAAGAACATTGTAGGAACCAAATGGATTTTAAAAAACAAGTTGGATCAAGATGGACAAGTAATAAGGAACAAAGCAATATTGGTTTGTAATGGGTATGCCCAAGTGGAAGGTATTGACTTTAAAGAAACTTATGCTCCTATAGCACGACTTGAAGCAAGCGGAATGTTTTTAGCACTGTCATGCCATAAGTATTTCAAAGTATATCAAATGGATGTCAAGTCTGCATTCCTAAATGGAAAACTAGAAGAAGAAGTATATATTGAACAACTTGAATGGTTTGTCTTATCAAAGAACAAAGACTATGTTTGTAAACTGAAGAAGGCTCTATATGGTCTCAAACAAGCTCCAATAGCATGGTTTTCAAGACTAGACAGTTACTTAAAACAACAAGGTTTTAAAAGATGAGCCACTAAAAGTAATCTTTACCTAAAGATCAAAGATAAAAATATGATCATTGTTGTTGTCTATGTGGATGATATCATATTTGGAAGCAATATTCAAATCCTAAGTGTAGATTTTTCCTCTAAAATGAAGAAAGAATTTGAAATGTCAATGTTGGGTGAATTAACTTTCTTCCTAGGATTGCAAGTATACCAAACAGACGAAGGAATTTTCATCTCTCAAACTAAGTACATCAAAGATATGTTGAAAAAGTTTAAAATGGAATATTCCAAACCTATTGATACTCATATGGTCATCGTTACAAGTTAATTAAGGAGGATGAATCTCTGGAAGTATATCATACCATGTTTAGATCCATGATTGGCAGTTTTCTATATGTCACAGCCACAAGACCAGATGTGATGCAAGTTGTTGGATTGGTGGCTAGATTCCAATTAGCTCCCAAAGAAACACATGTAACAGTAGTAAAAGTTATTTTCTGATATCTAAAAGGCACCATGGAGTATGGTTTATGGTATCCAAAAGGACAAGGCTTTACCTTGAAATCATATATTGATGCAGATTGGGTACGAAGTATTGATGATAAAAAAGTACTAGTGGAGCATCATTATTTATGGGAAATTGTTTAGTATCATGGTCAAGTAAAAAACAATCCTCCATTTCACTCTCTACAACAGAAGTATAATATGTTGTCGTCGCCTCATGTTGCACTCTGGTTACTTGGATGAAACAAACCCTAGAAGATCTACTTATAAAATATGAAGATCCAATAGTGATCAACTGTGATAATACTAGTCTATAAATATGTCCAAAAATCCTATCATGCATTCTAAGACAAAGTATATACCAATCAAGTATCACTATCTAAGAGAACATGTATCTCAAAAAGCTGTCAGATTATAATACATTGACACAAGAGAACAGATTGCTGGCATTTTCACCAGACCATTACCTAAGGAAGCCTTTGAGCATCTTAGATAGAAAATAGGAGTAATTCCTTTACAAAAGCACTAAGAGGAGGAAGCACAATCTCAAGGGGAGATATGATGAGAGGGGGAGATATCACATAGAGAGGTTTCTTTGTCATTGGTGTAAAAGGGGGAGAATGATTAAAGATTTTTCCATCAATGCTAAAGGGGGAGATTGTTGAGTAAAATGGTTGTCATTGATGTCAAAATTGTTAACGAAATTTAAAGATATGGTGGCAGGCTGAAATCAGCAGAATAACAAAGGAATAACCCTATTACAGGTTACATGTTGAATAAAAAACGAATCACCCTGTAGCAAGTTGAACGAATAGGATCGATCATCCAAGTAAATCAACGGTTGAACAACAAACGAATAACCTTGTAGCAAGTTGAACGAATGAGATCGATCATCCAGTGTTCTTGCTGAATGAACTAGCGCAGAGGTTAAAATCGTGCCAAGTGATAAAGTTCCACAAAGGATTAAGAATGGACGACAGAGGTTAGTCCTGCCCTAAATCCAGTGGCTGAGGATCAGTTCCGCAAAAGATAGACGGAAGGTTGAAGTTCTGTAACAATCAATATCAGATGGATTATATAAGTCCCGCACTAGATCCAACGGTTAAGGATTAGTTCCGATAGTTAGGCAGAAAATTCCAAGTTCCAAAAAAGACCAAAGATCAAACAGTTGAGATTAGTTCCGCAAGAGATCGATGGTGCAGAAGGAAAATGCAGAAAAAAGCTTGCGGAAAGTCGAGATACGATTTGAGAAAATGTTACATCCCACATCTTGCAATCTGGAGATCGACGCTCAAGGAAAATCCTGATGAAAATCAATGGTGGGAAATCGCCGAAATAGAGAATTGGTGCGAAAATACGATTTAGAAAGAAATCGGTAGAGAAGATCAACTATCTGGACTGTATCTAGTGAAGAAGATTATAGATACACCAGAAAAAGATAAAGAGAGCTGCAGAAATGAATTATGAGCTGTGGGAAGAATGAAACATTGCCTTTGCTGAAGTGATGCGACGGTTGAACGGGTAGATGATGATTGGTTGTGACTGTAAATAAACAGTCATGATCCAAAATGAAAGATCGCAACTATGGAGAGATGTAATGATACATAATAGGTATAGGGTATTTAAATAAATGAATGTGTAAAGAATTAGGTGTCTTTGTTAGTAAGTCTGATAGATTCCAAAGTGGATAGTTTTACAACTGTTCTAAAAAACTAAGAAAATCAGTGTAGGGTGGCAAGGTGGTGCTAGGGCAGGCCACAAGTCTGCAGGGATTTGAAGCCCCCTTCCAGTCGTAGTTGGAGAATAGGGTGTCATAGCATCCTTGTCTGTTGAAGCAGGCAGAATACCATAGGGGTGTTGTAGCATCCTAGTCTGTAGTTGCAGGAAAAATCTAGGGTGTATCTACATCCTTTCTGTTGCAGCAGATAAACAATTTTGTAAATTCATCTTATTAATGAGGTTTCCACAATAAAATTGTTGTCTTGATTTTTTATTTTGTGTATTTTAAAGTAAAAACTAACAATACTCACTCACCCCCTCACTCTCAGTATTGTGGGATAAACCAACATATATTACCATCATATTATTGTAACCAAGACTAAAAAAGATGATAATGTGTACTTCTAATAGTGAAATATTGAGAAGTAATTATGCAAATAAAGTAAACTCAGTATCAACTACGTTAATGCATATTTAAAACAATAAAACATGCAAATTAATAAGCATTTACAATGTAGCTAATGAATTAAACCAAATACAAATTAATATATTTAAAATCCTATTGATAAAGCATGCAAATTAATAAACCTTCACAATATTCATGCAAGTATCAATGCATTTGGTAATAGTTTAAACAAACAAACGTTGAGCTAACCCTAGCAGATTGGGAAAAGCCTGCGACGCCAAAGGAAACTAACACACTACGGGTGTATGTGGGAATGGATTCGCGTAGAGTGGCAATCCATGCGGAGTACTTGGTAGTTTGAGGGACATCGTAGGTGAATACCAAGTCGAGGGTGGAGGCTTGGGATAGCAGCTTCGCGCTGCGAACTGAGGACTATAAAGGGAGAATGGCATGCGGTGGAGAGGTAACAATAATGTGGGAACGAGGGAGGTGGTAGAAATTGTGGGGAAATCCGTGCGAGGAGGAGGTAGCCACGAAGGGTGGAGAGGGAACACGAGATATGATGGTGGAAGAGAACCCACAATGCAGATGAAGGAAAGGATATCGAGCACAAGTACCAGGGTGGAAGGTGTTTGGAGGAAGCTGCGAGGGTGGTGATATACCTGCGGGCGTTAAGGAAGGAGAAGGTAGCTGCGAAGATTGTAGCAAGGAGAGGGTGACATGGAGTGAAAGGTCGCTAGCAAAAGGCAGCAGTCACGATGAGGACGTAGCTGCTATTTGCGTGGAAGGATGGGGTAGTGCACTGATGGAGGCAGCCAAAAGGTGGTTGACAAGGAATAGAAGGTTTTGGGGAGGTGTCGTGGTGAAAGTGGTAGGGGATGCTAGGGAAGAATGCAGAAGTTAGGGATACTAACCCTAAGTTAAATGTTTAACTAAAACTAACCTAAGGAACATAGTTTATTAACCTAGCGACTAACCATAAAGTTAATCTAAGAACCCTAACCTGAAACCCTAATCTAAGACTAACTTACCTAACCCTAGATCATATTTGTGAGAGAAATAAGTGTGAAAACCTAGGAAAACCCTAGCACAAGCCTTACCTAACCAAGGGTTTCTGAGGAGGAGCTCTAACCTAGTGAGGAAGGATCATAGGTTAAAAAACTAGCTTACGAAGACTAAGGTGAAACCCTAGGGCACTCTCACAAGGAGACGTGTCGTCATTTGCTAAGGTGACAAGAGGAAGTTAAAGGCATATCCTAGGGAAAAGTGCAGCCCTAAGGCTACCACTAAGACTCAGGCATGCACATCACCAACATTGAACAAAAAGGTACGAAGCCTGAACTCCTTGTGCTTGTGTTCATCCAACAAATCGAAGCATCACCAAAAGCAAATAATTCACCAAAGAATTACCAAAAAAACAGGTTGCATTAACCAGAAAAATTCCTCACCAGGAGCACATCCATCCAGAGAAAACCCTAAGTAGGGTAAAACAAGTGCATAATGATTTATCCCATAAGTTCTAATTTAAAGTGAAAGTGAGGAGATCTATTTATATGATATCACACTCACTTATCCAGGATTACATGCCTTAAAACATGCAAATTCACAATTATTAAATGTCAACTTAAAATTAAAAGAAAATAATAATAAAATATAAACTATGGTAGGCTACCTAGGGGTGTTTTCATCCCCAGGTGCCAAAACATGCTCAAATAAGTGATTTGCTCAGAACAAAAGACCAGAGCGGGATGGAGGGAGGGTGTTATGCCTTGTATAACCCCTAGAATACTATAAAATCCCTCAACGCCCTCCTCAAAGCATGGAAACAACTTGGCATGGAGGATTCCTTCCTTTGAGGAAAGAAGGTCAGGGAGAGGAAGGACCCACTGACTGAAGGGCCAGGAGGGTGCATGAAGTGGTCGTAACTGAATACCAGTGTCTTGCGGCTGAAGTAGAGGCCTCCAGGGCATGCAAGAAAGGAATGGGGCCATGAGACATAGTAGTCAACCTTTAAGGGCCCTAGACACCAAGACTGAGGTTAAAAACCTGTTTAACATGCAGTCAGCAATGCCATTAAGCCATAGTACCCTTAAAGGGGGACCAAAGAGTCCGTCCATGACCACCATCGCTCAATAACACCTCTCCCTTGAGTCAACCTGAAGGTGCATTGGGTACAAGTGCAGCGTAACACTGGCTCCAACTACGGGACGAGTGTTATTCCTAGGAATGCTCGAGAACCTATGAATCTACCGGTACTTGTAGACCTACACACATATAAATGCCCGAGAGATTAGAAGCATCTAGAGGCAAACACTTTCGTCCTATCTTGCTCTCAAAGTAAGGGAAACAAACTAAGAACAATGAAAACTAACAAGACATGAAAAGACATGAAATGCAATGCATAGAAATATGCCTAATGCAACTAAACCTACCTACTCTAAACATGGTAATCAAAACAGGTCAAGTGAAATCATACCACCAATGTAACCATATAAGTAAGTGATTCATACATGTCGTCTTACCTTCATACCTTAGTGTAATCCAAGACAATACCCCATTGATGATACGTTGAGTTTCTACTAGGATCTTTATCTTGATGAGTGCAGGAAACCAGAGCTTCTTAAGAACTTGGAAAACCTGAAATGGGTGCCATGGAGAAGCATCACTTTGATAGGATTTGTTGATCCATTCTTCTAGTTGGCTTATGTATTGGATACCTCCATCATACATATCTTCAGAAAATTTTGGCCTGAAACTCGCCCATGAATTTTGAACTTGGGAGACTATCTATGGAGTTGGGATTCGCAAATCTTCACATGTGATCCAAAAACTATATTTGCATTTACTCAAGATTTTCTTTGTACATGCAGGTATATCCCTTATCCTTTCCATAATCATGTTAGTAACCCCAATAATCTTTTAACTTTTGAAATTGTCAACAATGTAATCCATACCTTCATGCTTCAAATGAAAAGATAAACAATAAATATTATGAAACTGAGGGATTAAGATCATACCTGTCCACCTACCTTCCTTGGTCTTGTTGAGATGTATCATTAAGGGCTTGTCGATGTAGGGTAGAGCGATTTGAACAACTTCTTCTGCACATCTTGAGGGTCAAATTGAGAGTGATAGTCTATACTCATCATATGTTGAATATCTACAAAAGAATCCTCTGTGTAACAAGCTTCCCTGCTGTAGGATGAGTATGATGGTGACATCATGGAAGAATCACCAGAGATATGAGGTTCCAAGTCTTCGAAATTTTCATCATAATGGGCCATCTACATATAACAACTACCTGCAAATTTTGGTGTTGTTCCATCTTCAGTTATGGTGGCAAAAGGGTTGAGCCACTCTTCGTCATTAGCCTCATAAGGGGAAGGAATGATCATATCTCTTTCAACAGGGTCTTCACAATTTATGTCTTCAACATCCTTGTTGTAGGTGACTAAGAGTCACCTAAGAGTTCCCTGTCTCAAATAGTATCAAGTTCTAGATCTTCCTGAGTAACTTCATTGAGTTGTTCTTCCTCACTGCAACATATGGAGACAATGCTACTTGGCCTCGAGGAATCATACAAAGGTGGACCCATAAATGTCCAATGACAATCGTCCTCAAAATTCTTGTTATTTTGTTCCAGAGATCTAGGATGTCATAAGGAGTTTTTGTATGTTAGAAGGGAGGACTCATTGTATCCTTCTATTCCTCAGCTTCTTCAATTAAGACTTCTGGATCGTCATATATAGGACCATCATCATATTCATCTGTTTGGGGAGCTTCATCTATCGTGCTCAAGATATCATCAGTTAGGACCTAAACAATGGTCGCTTCAAACTTATCTTTGTTTTGGGATTCCTTATTGAACAAGTCCTTTGAATGCTTGACATGATGTATCCATTCGTCACGGCGCCCTGAATCCTAGTTTTTACAAAAAAATTCCACCAATTCTGCAAATGATGATATTGTTCCTTTATCTAGGCCCATGAACTAAGCGAGAGCCTTTCCTCCCATGTGAAGGACAAATGATCACATGTAAACATCTTCTTCTTCTTTAATACCATATTCTAAATCCATAGCCATAAACCATTCCATATGATGCACGACATTATCATGGTCATCCTTGAAGGTATGCCAGAATGCCTCTGGTGGCTCATCTGAGTATATTGGGAAAGCTGATAGATCAAGAGGAGCGAAACCGATTTCCATTTATGTAGTAGTCGGATTATCAGGATCTTCAAACTCGAATGGAAATCATCTGTGGTTCCTTCTCTTGCATCATTTTGAATCTCGCTTTTTCTGAGGATTTCTTCCCATATTATGTCGATCGTGGCCTTTCTTTCCTATTATTCTACACCATAATCCCAATCCGTATTGAATGCATCAATGAATTGCCTAAGAGAAGAAATTTTTTTGCAAGGAAATCCTTCATACCAAATTATGACATATAAGTTGACTTAAAGGTGAAGAGACAACATGAATAGCCTCATCCGGATGTCTTCTTGCACGATGTTACTTGCCTGAATGAATTGCATGAATGCTTGCACATGGGATGTTGCATGGTTCTGATACTGCTGGAACAATGGGAACAATTCCTTCCCACCATCTTTAAAGGCGTACTTGTGTGGGAAACCTGGAACCCATGATAAGTCTAATATGTCCATCCACAATTCATAATTGGATGCCATCTCATCGGACTTCCTTGTCTTTATAGAGTACTTTTATTTTTCTTCGATTGGAGTCGCAAGGAGAAGTCTGCCAGGTTAGTTAAGCAAATCCCGCCAAAGTACTAAATAAATCAAGGGTGTACCTGATAGATGGGATAGGATGAGCTCTTTGTGGAGTCCTCAGGTAAGCCTGTAGGTTAGTCCTTAAAAAAATGTAAGCAATCATATATAATTAGGACTTCAAGACTTACCAAAGTATCATGCCTTGTTGGGCTTTTCTTTTTGGAGTCGCCAGGTAAGATCTGCAAGATTAGTATTTAAAAATATTTTCAAAATACCTAGAAAGACTTACCTCAACTCTTTCTTACCAGATGTCATTCTTTCCAGGGTGTGAATGACTCGGGATCAACCGCTTCAAATTTGAAATGGTTCCCCGGCAACAGCAGCAAAATGTTACCAATTGAAATGGCAGGTTATTGCCGCCGGTAAGCATATGCAAAACAAGTGACCACTGTCACCTTAGTCACTTTCCCTTAACTACTTCGAAAGTTGTAACTTCCTAGGGAATATCCCTATGTGACTCTACAAAAGACACTAAACACCAAGATATCTCTCTCGAGTATGTTATTGATCAATGCCTAATGGAGTCTAAAAAAGTATCACTTCTTAACCTTATGAAACTAACCAAGGGATAATATGACAATTATTAGTCGTTGTATAAGAAAGAGAATCCCGAGTGTCAAGTAATGAATATAATAGGCCGATCTTCAATCTATGTAAGCCTATATTACCATCATGTTATTGTAACCAAGACTAAAAAGGATGATAATGTGTAGTGCTAATAGTGAAATATTCAGAATTAATTATGAAAATAAATTCAACTAAGTATCAATAAAATCCTATTGATAAAACATGCAAATTGATAAACCTTCACAATATTCACGCAAGTATCAATGCATTTGGTAATAGTTTAAACAAACAAACAAAGAGTTAACCCTAAAGGATTGGACAAATCCTATGGTGTCAAAGGAAACCAACACACTCCAGGCGTATGTGGGTCCCACATATTCATGCAGAGTGGCAACCTGCGAGGCGGAGTACATACCTGACAGTTTGAGGGACTTGGCGGGTGATGGAAGACCGGGTCGAGGGTGGAGGCCTGAGATAGCAGCTGCGAATTGAGGACTATGGAGGGAGAATGGTCTGCGGTGGATATATAACAACAATATTTAACAACAACAACAGTGTGGGAGTGGGAGCGGGAGCGAGGGAGGTGGCAGCAATTGTAGGGAAAGTCGTGCGAAGAGGGGAGGGGAGGAGGTAGTCGCAAAGGGTGGAGAGAGCGCGTGGAGTATGATGGTGGAGGAGCATCCCGCAAGCAAGGCAAATGAAGATGAAGATGAAGATGAAGGCTAGGAGATCGAGCGCAAGTACCCACCCGCGAGGGTGGAAGGTGTGTGTGAGGGTGGTTATTTCAATACCCGCGAGCTAGCGTTAAGGAAGGAGAAGATAGCTACGAAGATTGGAGCTAGCTAGGAGAGGGCAACATGGAGTGATAGGCCACCAGCAAAAGGTAGCAGTCATGATGAGGATGCAACCCTCTCCTCTCCTCTCCTCTCCTCTCCTCTTCTCTCCTCTTCTCTCCTCTCCTCTCCTCTCCTCTCCTCTCCTACTAGCTACTAGCTGCGTGGAAGGTTTGGGAAACGCGATGATGGAGGAAGCCAAAAGGTGGTTGGCTAGGAAGAGGTCTTGTTGTAGAATTTTTGGGGAGGTGTCACGGTGAAAGTGGTAGGGGCTGGCTGCTAGGGGAGAATGCACACATTAGGGATACTAACCCTAAGCTAATTGTTTAACTAAAACTAATCTAAGGAACGTATTTTATTAATCTAGTGACTAACCATAAAGCTAAACTAAGAACCCTAACCATAAACCCTAATCTAAGACTAACTTACCTAACCCTATATCATATTTGTGAAATGAATAAGTGTGAAAACCTAGGAAAACCATAACACAAGTCCTACCTAACCTAGGGTTTCATAGCGCTAACCTAGTGAGGAAGGATCCTAGGTTAAACAACTAGCCTAGGAAGACTAAGGCAAAACCCTAGGGCACTCTCACAAGGAGATGTGCCATCATTTGCTAAGGTGACAAGAGGAAGGTAAACACCTATCCTAAGGCAAAGTGTAGCCCTAAGGCTACCACCAAGACTCAGGCATGTACATCACCAACATCGAACAAAAAGGTAAGAAGCTTGACCTCCTTGTGCTTATGTTCATCCAACAAATCGAAGCATTACCAAAAGTAGAGAATTCACTAAAGAATTACTATAAAAACAACTTGCATTAACCAGAAAACTTCCTCACCAGGAGCACATCCATCCAGAGAAAACCCTAAGTAGGGTAAAACAAGTGCATAATGATTTATCCCATAAGTTCTGATTTTAAGTAAAAGTGATGAGATCTATTTATATGATCTCACACTCACTTGTCGAGGCTTACATGCCTTAAAATAGGTAAATTCACAATTATTAAATGTTGACTTAAAATTAAAAGAAAATAATAATAAAATATAAACTATGGTAGGCTACCTAGGGGTGTTTGCATCCCCAGGTGCCAAAACATGCTCAAATAAGAAATTCGCTCCTAACCAAATACCGGAGCGGGATGGGGGGATGGAATTATGCCCCATCTAACCCCTAGAATACTGTAAAATCCCTCAATGCCCTCCTCAAAGCATGGAAACGACCTGGCATGGTTCCTCTAAGGAAAGAAGGCCAGGGAGAGAAAGGACCCACTGACTGGAAGGCCAAGAGGGTGCATGAAGTGGTTGTAACTGAATACTAGTGTCTCGTGGCTGAAGTAGAGGCCACCAAAGCATGCAAGAAAGGAATGGGGCCATGAGACCCAGTAGTCAACCTTTAGGGGCCCCGGACACCAACCCTAAGGTTAAAAACCTCTTTAACAGGTAGTCATCAACGCCATTAAGCCATAACACCATTAAAATGGGACCAAATGGTTTGGCCATGACCGTCATCACTCAATAACACTCCTCCTGGTCGAAAAATTGGCCCTCTCTCCCTCAGGTACACCTGAAGGTGCGTTGGGTACAAGTACAACGTAACAACTTCCTTGTTAAACAATGATGCATCTTTAAACATTGTTAACTTTTGATCTTCTCCATTTCTTTCTTGGACTACTTTAGTTTTAGTGATTCATGGTCACATTGAATCGCCACAACTTGTAAAGTATCTATATATTCTTGAGTCAGAGAATCTTTTGGGTTTTTTTTTTGTCATCATGATTAGGAACATTTCCACTTCCTTTATTTCCATGATGATACTCCTCTACCTTTTTTGTTATTTCATAATTGTTACTGATATCATATTTATATTCATCATTATGATGTTGGATATCTTCATCCTCTTTACAATCTTTATCAACACCATGTTCCTTCATGCCTGGTGTGTCTATCTCTTTGTTTTTGTTATCATTATTCTCAACTAGTACTTCTTCAGGTTTATTAACATGTTGAACTATATGTGTGTGTTCGTTATTGTCATTCACAACAACCTCTTTTGCAAATTCATTTTGGTCTTCCACATTTTAGTCTTCATTCATGTCCTTTTTATCTTTCTTTTCTTCGTCATTGCTATCCTCTTCCTTATTACGTCCTTGGTTTGTTTCTTGTTTATTCTCATTTTCGCTTTCTTTTTCACCTTTTTGCTTCAAATGATTTCTTATCATTTCCTTCAAAATTATAAATCTTCTTCATATTTTTCCCACATTTTGTTTATTTTCTCCATTCATTCAGAAAATTTATCCACGGATGATGCCATTTCCATCTTTGAAGATTTGAGAACTTGAAAAGATTTAAAAAAAAAAACTAATAATAAAAATTATTATTTTTAAAGATTAATATTAATATTTATTATAAAATTTTAGTAGTTTTTGGAAGAAAAAAAATAGTTCTTAATAATAATAATTTATTATTATTATATTATTTTGAAGGGAAGACCCTAAATATTAAAACAATGATTGTTACTATTATTAATAACAATAATATTATTTTGTTGGAAATGAACAATCAAGGAAGGAGAAAAGAGGAGTTCACGAATGGGTTTGGTTCAATAAAACCAAGTGTGGTTTTAGAAACCCATGTCTTATTTTTGGCTTTGAATGGGGGATTAGTGGAATGAAAATATGAGGGAAGGAGAATGGAGGAGATGTCGAGAACCCTAGTAGCTTTGATACCACTTGTAAGAATATAAGTCTTACAAGTTGGATAATGTATTTTTATATATAATTGATACTAAGATAATACAAATGGGGTATATAAATACACCAAGTGATATTTTATTAAGTGATCATGCTTTATCATATTTAAACTAATTATATAAATTAAACCTAATAAATAATAATTTAAATAATGTTAGTAATATACTTTTTGTTATAATACATTTTACTAAGGATGGAGGTTTTAAGTCAAAAGATAGAACATTATGGGGTAAGTGACATTATTTAACAAGATTATTTAATACATATTAAGTTGTGAATTTTAGTTTGTTACATTTATATAAGTTAATATAAAAACTTTTTCTTTTTATAGTGGTTTTTGTGGTTGGAGTCGACTCGTCATAGGGACATTGTTGGTAGTTGTGGTGCTACATCAACCCCCAACGTCCTGTAGGCATGAGCCACGTAGACATGAGCTATTTTTTAGTCCACATGTGGCTCCACGACTAGTGTACCTTCTTAGGGTCATGAGACCCCCCCACAGTGCACGCCAGACTTTGCACATGATAGAGCAGATCAGGAAACTAATATGCTCTATCAGGGTTGTACCAACAAATTTTGTGTGGTCACAATATATTGACCAAAACCATCACAACCAATGTCATGTTTCTTTCAATTGGCCTTCTCTCCATCAAGATGCTCATTTGTTGGCTCAAAAGTGTGTATATTACCAATGCTTCACTGGAAAACAAAAGTTTGTTGTCCTTCCTCAAAAACCTATTTAAGATCAAGTCCCTTTTACAATATTGGGCATGGAATTCATTGGGCCAACAAGGGTTCTTCACAAAGGTATGTCATTGGATCTGTTGAAGGGGATAGTGCTTTGATGAATTGTCATATGCCCTCACTCTTCCTTAAGCTTGGTCAATAATACATTTACAGGGAATGTTCTCATGCTCAGACTCGCATCACAACAACCCAATGAATTTGTT
This sequence comes from Pseudotsuga menziesii, assembly GCA_001517045.1. Classification (NCBI taxonomy): domain Eukaryota; kingdom Viridiplantae; phylum Streptophyta; class Pinopsida; order Pinales; family Pinaceae; genus Pseudotsuga; species Pseudotsuga menziesii. The sequence continues at coordinate 409,807 of LPNX010614722.1, forward strand.
AGTATTTGATACCATCATTAAAATCACATTGTCATATGAGGAGTATAGGGGCGATGTTTGACGACCTAGTTTGACTTCAATGGATTGGGCATGTCACCATCTAAATTGTGGTACAATTTTAAACATTTGAAGACAGGGTTATGTAAATATGGGCACATATTTTTGCAGTGATTTGTGGACAAACTATACCATTAACAACTCTAATTATGATGTTAAATTACTAGCAATGAAAATAGTTCAATTCTAGGCACTTATACCAATAGTAACAATAAGGATGCATAACAGACTTGTAGGTGTAATCCTTGGTATATTTATGACAGCATTAACGTGCCATCATGTTGTATGCATATTATAGCTTTCACTAGTGTGCCCAAGTTAATTTTTGAGGTTAAATGACCAACATACTAGTCCTGTCGCAACAAATGTACACTCAAATTGCAGAGCAATCCAGTAGCAAGTTCTAATTAATACAAATGTCCAATATGGATTAAATCCTTTTCCACCAAGTTATTGTATGTTCCATATATTAACATGGTATTAGATCCATGGTGAAGATATAATTGGACATATAAGAGCTCCCTTGAGTCTTAAGGGTCCTGTTAGATCCTATAATATGACATATTTGAGTCATGATAGTGATTCATGAACAGAAGTAGCCTCGCAAGATACACCATCAAGACACTCAAGGTCAAGAAACTCTCTTATGGTTTCATATTTGTTGTAAAATCACATGGCTTGGTGTCTTTACTTGTGGAATGAGATCAATGTATAAATATGCATGAAGGCTCTAGCTTGAGAAAAAAATTGGGATACGAGTAGCTTCACCTATTATAATCATATTTATTGATTATTCTCATGGGATTACTCAATTAATACCTAGATCTAATTTCCCCAAGCCAAAAAATGCCTCCAATAAAATGAATATGCCAATCTTGTGCCAATCAATGTGCAACTAAATATGTTTGGTTGTCTCATTGAAGCAATCAAGTCAACAATCCCTTTGCTCAAATATTGTAAAAGTGATCCATTCACATCAAAGAGACCTGTCTTTTTCCTATAGTTAGTATGCTCATCCTCAAAATCTATTCAACACCACCTCATATATGTTGATCAATTTGTAATTGTGGTTTTTTGCATCAACATACCTACATTTTGCAGTTTGGATGAGAAGAACATAATGAAACCCTAGGAATTCATTTTCTTGCATATGGCTCCTTCTAGATAGTGATCTATTCAAGAGATAATAGAGTCATTTTTACGGTCACAAATCCATTGGTGCCATACAAATTGACTAGGTTCTAAATATAAGGATGCAATAGTTACCTTTTGCAAAGTGGCCACCTGGTGTAGATCAAAGAATTCCTCCATCTAAAAAATCCATGTGATTAGATCCTTGCCATCAAACTTTCTTGTATCAATATTGGGGATAAAGTAATTCCTTGGAGCTGAATTCAACCCATGATATTGTAGTGAATCATCAACTTTTGAGGACTCCAACTTCCTACTCTCCAATTGTTATTCAATTTTCTCCAGAAATGACTGGAATAAGTCCTGTTTTTCCTCCTTATCCTCTTCTTAAGTAGATACATGATGAATAAAGTTATGTTTTATATCCTTAATCAATTCCTTCAAGTCTTGAAGATCTTCTTTTCTAGCCATCCCTTTGAGATCCTATTTACTAGCCATCCTTTTGAGATCCTCTTTAGTAGCCATCCCTTTGAGATCCTCTTTAATAGCCATATTAGTTTCCAATTTAATTAAGTCGTCCATTTTCACATGTCCTTTAATCATATCTTCCAACTTGTACACTTTAAAATATATGTTTTCCATTTCATCGTATGTCAGGGATGAATCCTCTAGGGGTTTGAGTGGAGTGTGATTCTTTCCAATTCCTTTTGGTGGAATTTTTAACAATAAATATATATCACACCCTAGGTTTTACCACAAATAGATCATTCTACTGAAAGCTATTCAAATGCAAAATGACGTACCTTTTTCAAACCCTGATTAGAAGATTGTTCTATGGTCGACTTGTAACTAAAGTAAAATTTGAATTTTGACTCCTTTGGGTATAAAAATTTTACCTGTGGTACCCTGATGTGTCCTCTTTCCATTTCTGTAGGTCTGGTCTAATTTGTATGTGCCAAAACAAAGTTATTGAAAATTTCCCAAACCTTCTTTTATTTTGTCCTATCCAGAATATCGAAATTGTACGGTGTGGCATGTGTCCAGTATTTCGTTTCTGTAGCTGAAAATTATACCACATATACCCTAGTCTATATTCTTTCAGATGCAATGGGTCTCACTCAATTTGGATCTTGGATGCCTCAAATATGACCTTTTTCCCTAGAACACCTATTTCAAACCCTAATTGGAAGATTGTTTTAGGGCTGACTTGTAACTGAAATAAAATTTGACTTTCAACTCCTCTGGGTATGAAACTTTGGCCTATGGTACCCTAATGTGTCCTATTTCCAATTCCTCAAGTCTAACCTAATTTGGATTTTCCAAAAAAAAATATTGCAAATATCCCAAAATGTCTTATTGTTTTCCTATCCAGAAGAGCGAACTTGTACCATATGCCATGTGTCCAATATTTTGTTTTAGTAGCTGAAAATTCTACCATAGATACCTTGGTATTTCTTATTTCTAATGCAATTGGTATTCCTCAATTTGGATCTCGTATGCCTCATATATGACCTTTATCCATAGAACACATGTTTTCAACAAGGTTTTGGACTAGTAAAAACCCTAGATTCCTCTGCAATTATCTTCGAAACTGTAATGGATCGGGATTTGAATTTCAGAATGGAGATATTTATACCTATTTTTTTAACATTCATTTAACCTCAATCTCTGAATAATTCTAGAAAAAAATTTGTAGCAAAAATTCCAAGATGACTCATTTTGCAAAAGTCAGTCCTGAGGAAAGAGCTCTGATTCCAAATGTTATGGAACAAAGTCCCAGAGATAACATAAAACTGGCAGAAACAGACCAAAAGAGAATAATATATGCCTTAATAATGAAGAAAAAATATAAACAACAATCCTCTTCGAGGGAGGAACCTCCTTACACAATGTACTTGTGTACCCAAGACAATACAACATAAAATGCTTGCTCAAATAAAAATATCTCCTTCCTATATATAGGAGACAAAGGTGTACAATAACAAATAATAGACCCAAGCCTACATCAATAATATGTAATACACCACCATATAGGTACAAAATTTCTACACTATAGGGGGAATTGTGCCCAACATTTAGGGCTTAACACCCGGAGGCCAAGAAAAAGAAAATAATGTAAATGTTCTAAGTTTGTCGTTTCAAAATTATTCTTAAGGATGGATTTTAGATGGGTTAAAATTTTATGGTCACTACTAATAATAAGGTCATTGAGATAAAGAAAAAGGATCATGAGGTGATTTCCTACTTTCTTGGTATGGAAATTATGATCAAATGACATATAAAAAAAATTGTCAAGGAGAAACCTATCCATTTTGGCATATCAAGCTTAAGGAGCTTGCTTAAGACCATAAAGAGACTTCTTAAGATGACAGATAAACCTGGAGTCATTCTAAACATAGTCGAGAGGTTGTTCCATATATATTTATTCCTATAAATCCCCATGCAAAAAGGTGGATTTGACATCCATTTGATGGACCTCCCATTTATGTGAAGCGACAAGGGATAGAATAAGGCAGATGGAGTTCAGTTTGGCAACAAGGGCAGGTTTTATTGTAGTCAAATCCTTCAATTTGGGAAAAACCCTTTCACAACTAAATTTTCCTTAAGTCCTTCAACACTTCCATCAGATGCATACTTAGTTTTATAGACACATTTACATATGATAAGTTTTCTTCCTTTTGGAAGAGGTACAAGATCCAAAGTAACATTCACCATTAAGGAAATGCATTCTTCATTCATTGCTACGTCCCAATCTAGATGACCAGAAGCTTCTGCAAATGTCACTGGATCACAAGTCTCTAAAAATTGAGTCAAAAGAGAAGAGGCTTGTTGGAATGTGAAATTGTTCAATGCTAATATTGAGGATCATCGGTAATATCACCAACTACTTTACATGTTGTAAGTACCCATCTAGGAAGCAGTTGTGTTGGTGCAGGTTCATGTTCAATGAACCCAACTAGAGTACTATGAGCAAGAAGAGGTGGATTCTCATCCTCATTTTTTTATTCTAAAGAAGAAATTGAAGTAGGATCAACATCAAAGAATTTGGAAATATAAACTGGCACAAGTGTTGAAGATGGCTCAAAGGTCAAATATGGCACAAACGTTGAAATAGGTTTGCATCCCAAGATATTTTCATCAACTTTAACATATATTCTAATAATAATGTCAATGCATTTTGGTTAAAGAATTATATAAACTTTTACATCTTCAGAATATCCAACAAATATGCACTTCTTACTCTTAGGTTATAATGCCTTTTATTTTTCATTAGGATTGTGAACCCATGCTACACTACCAAACACACGAAAGTGGCTTGCGTCTAGTTTAATGTTGCACCATGCTTCTTCTAGTGTTATATATTTTAGATCTTTCATGGGAGTGTATTAACTATTTAATTGGCACAATTAATGGCTTCAACCCAAAATTGAAGACTTAATACCTTAGCTTGGATCACACAATTAACCATTTCCGTTAATGTATGGTTCTTTCTCTTAGCAACACCATATTGTTATGGCGTATGTGGAACAATATCTTGCATATGAATTCCCCGTGCATTATAGTAAGTAATAAATTTATTGTTTACATATTTGCCTCCATTATATGTTCTTAACTTATGTATTTGATGTCCATATTGTTTCTCTACGAGGGTATTGTAGGCTAAGAACTTCTCACTTAAGTTTTAAGAAGTAAAACCAAGTGCGACTAGAGAATTTTATTAAAGAAATGTAACTATGAAAGGTATTCTATTTTGTATTATTATTATTATTATTACCACTTCCGTAGATGTTGTTTCTCCGATTAGGGATGTCATTGTTGTATTTGGTCATGTAAATATTTGAGGTAAAACCTTTGTTGTAAGTCGGGTTAGTAGTACCCACAAAATATTATTAAAATGTATTTTTGAGTCTCCCAAGGAAGTTCATCCATGGCAGCAAGGAGAATACAACCATGTTGGGTTATTAGGCATCTCAGTTGATTAGTATAAATAGGAGAGGTGCCTCCCTAATTTGGACATGGTGAGCACTCAAGCAAGTTCGCTATAGAGAGGAGAAACAATCCATATGAGGAGGAGAAAGTTGTCTAGCCTTATTTCTTGGGTCTTACACTATACTTGGTTGAAGTCTATATCGAGGAAGTTGTGCTAAGTTTTATTTCCCATGAGGGTTTCCCAGGATAAATATTTGTTTTCTCTTTTGTTCTGTTTTGCTTGTTAATCTTTCAGTGATCCTTTTGTTTTGGCATAGCAACTTTTAAAATCTTAACTCGGTATCATAACCAACCTAAAAGAAGACATTGTACAACAACTTTTTTCCAGTTCAACAAGCTAGACCTCACTATTCTGGACACCTCCCTCCACAAATAAATCATAAAATAAGGACCGTTCAAATCACCTAGGAGGGCACATCTTTCTTTCGTAGTAGTTTTCAATTCTGGGGATTTTTATTTTTCGACCTACCACTACGACCGAGAAAAACTAGGGCATAAGAATTTTCAAGGTTCCATCCACTGATTCTAGAAAAGCAAGATACAATTTATCTTGCCTTAGGGAGGCGTATATTTTCCCCCAAACAGTTTTGTAAGTGATCAAAGTTCGAAAAATAGGGTATTACAAACAAACCATATGTCATCCTGAAGCAAATTCCAAAAGTAGTCCTCAAATTGGTAAGTTCTATCTCCTATATTTCCATTTGGGGTTCTCATTCATTAAATATGACAAACAATACCAAGCTTGATGAAAATCTTGAGGGAGCAGAGAACTTCAGAGCATCAAAGTACAAAGTATTTATCATCCTTGATTTCTCATCCTTTGAATGGTATGAAAGCAATAAGATGGGACACATTGCTCTAAATTTCCCTCATAAGAAATATCAATTCAAGAAGAAGAACTGAAAGTACCTTACCCATGCATTTGAAGAAAATGAATCAAATGAAGAGAGGGCTATAGAAAATGAAGACTCTAGTGAAGAGTATGACCTAATTTTAGCTCTCACAAGATTAGTCTCTCATGGAAGTGACACTTGGATTATAGATAGTGGTGCTTCCAAACATATGATAGGTCACAAAGATTATCTCTCATGTATTAGCAAAAAAGACTATTCACACAAGGTGCAACATGAATATGATTATCAATACCGCATCATAGGAAATGGAGAAGCCTCTTACAAACTAAAATCCGAAAAGTTCATGAAGATGAAAGAATTCTTATATGTTCGAGGTTCGAAGAAGAATCTTGTTTCTATTTCAACTCTAGATAAGAAAGGTTTTAGAGTTTCCTTTGTAGATGGTGAAGTTAATATGTGGTCGAAAGGAAAGACAATAGATGATGCTACTGTAATTGGTGTTGAAGAAGGAGGACTCTACAAATTGAACGTGCACACATATTTAGCTCCTATTGCCACTACCATCAGTCCATGTGAACTTTTGCATAGAAGACTTGATCATGTGAACTACAAAGCAATTCTAATTGTGAGCAAGGTAGTGACAGTTCTATGAGATATCCATATCAATCATGAAGGAGTATGCAAAGGATGTGCGCGAGGAAAGAACACCAAGAACCCTTTCCCAGTTAGTAGTAACAACAAAGAAAAAGGGATCTTGAATATTGTCCACTCAGATGTGTGCAGACCAATGCCAGCTACTTCCTTAAGCTGGTACATTTATTATGTCCCTGTTATTGATGACTACCCTTGTAAGACTTGGATATATGTTTTGAAAGGAAAAGATGAAATATTTGAAAAGTTCAAGGAATTCAAGGCTCTTGTGTAGAATATATTCAAAAAGAAGATCAAGACCTTGACATTAGATAATGGAGGAGAATTCACTTCAAATAAATTCAAGAACTTGTGTAAGTAATCTGGGATTAAGTGGGAGCTTACCACACCCTATAATCCTCAACAGAATGGAGTGGTAGAAAGAAGGAATAGATCTATCATGGAAGTAGTCAAAGCAATGATCCATGATCAAAATCTAGCTATGCACCTATGGGCCGAAGTAGTAAGGACCCCAATCTATGTACATAATAGAATATCCCACAATACTCCCAGGAAAAAAAATCCAGAAAATATGTTCACCAGGGAAAAGCCTGAAGTCAGTCACTTGAAGATATTTGGTTGTCATGTGTACTTACATAGTACCAAGGAGAAAAGATCAAAATTGGACCCTTCATGAAAGAAGGGAATATTTGTTGGATATAGTGACCAGTCAAAAGCTTATAGAATCTACATTACAAGCTTCCGTCATATCAAGATCAACAAAGATGTCACATTTGATGAAGATGCAACTTTCACTAAATCCAGAAAGAACTATGTAGATGAAGATCACGAAGAATAGTAGGAAGCTCCTAGAACTACAAAATATACCAGACTACCAATTAGAGATATCAAAGAAGAACTTATACTATAAGATCATGACATGGAAAAACCCCAAGGAACCATGGAGACACCCCATGAGATGATTTCAACAAAAATAAGACTAGCTTGGTCTCATGATATAAATCCGAGAAGCAGAAAGATATGGTTCACTAGAAGGAATCAAGATATCAAGAATCTACTCCAACTATGTGGCATTAATGTGCAACATTGTTGATGAAGAACCCACATGTTTTGAAGAAGCCTCAAAGAAGAAGGAATGGATGGATGTCATGATTGAATAATGTCAATCTGTAATAAATAATTATATTTGGATGTGGTGCCAAGACAGAAGGACAAGTCGGTAGTTTCTTTAAAATGATTTTCAAGACAAATCATTCAACAGATGGTAGTGTTGAAAATTTCAAAGCAATATTTGTTGCACAAGGATTTTCACAAAATGAAGGAATTGATTATGAAGAAACCTTTGCACCAAGATATACTTCAATTAGAGCTATCCTTGCCTTGGAAACCAAGATGAAATGGAAACTACATTAAATGGACATAAAAACAACCTTCCTAAATGGTGTCATAGAAGAAGAAGTATATATTGAACAACCACCACATTTTGAGACACACGACAAAAAGAGACATGTGTGTAGACTGAAGAAAGCTCTATATGGGTTGAAGCAATCACCCAGAGCATGGTATGGAAGAATTGATGAATTCCTGACGAGCCTGGGATTTACCAAAAGAAAAGTTGATTCCAACCTTTCTTGTAAGGTTGTGGATGATGGGATCATGATCTTACTATTGTATGTAAATGATCTATTTTTTGTAGGAGAGGAGAGGCTCATCAGTGAATGTAAGAAGAAGCTTGTGGTAGAATTCAAGATGAAAGACCTTGGCACGATGAATTACTTCCTAGGTCTTGAAATATGGAAGCTCCCAGATGAGATTTTCCCAAACCAAGTAAAATATACAATTGAGATCCTAAAAAGATTTGGGATGTTGGATTGCAAGGCAATAAATAGTCCAATGGTGACAAACCTGAAGCTCCTAAATGATGACTCTTCGGAAAGAGTAGATGTCACCTTATATAGACAAATTATTCGTTTACTGATGCATTTGACAAATACAAGGCCAAATATATGTTTTTCTATGAACACCTTGAGTCAGTATATGGTGGAGCCCTGACACAACCCCGACATGTTCATCTAGTTGCAACAAAATATGTGATGAGGTACCTAAAGGGTACATTTGATTGTGGCCTCAGATATGCAACTGACTGTGAGTTCAGATTGTATGGTTATGCTAATTCAGTTTGGGCAAGAAGTGTTGAAGACATAAAGAGCATTTCAGGATGTTGTTTGGGATCGGGTGTGATCTCATGGATTATCATAAAGTAGACCAGTGTTTCCCTCAGTACACCTAAGGTTGAGTACATTGCAGCATGTTTAGCCTATAGCGAAGTAGTATGGCTTTGCAAGTTATTAACATGATTGTTTGATGTCGATATGGATGCAACTGATATTTATTGTGACAAGCAAAGTTGCATCAAGCTAATAAGGAACCTGGTGTTTCATGAAAAGTCAAAGCACATAGAGATAAAGTATCACTACATCTGGGATATGGTGCAAAGAGGAGCTGTGAAGCTCCAGTGTGTTCCTACATAGGAACAAGTTGCTGATGTGTTGTCTAAACCTCTGTCTCGTGTAAAGTTTGAGTACTTTCGACACAAGCATGGTGTAGTTCGAAAAGAACCTCCCTACAAAGAGGAAGTGATGATGAGATCGAAGTGGTATGCCAGTGTAGAGAAGGCTAATCGAGTTTATCAGTATGCCTACATATATTGAAGAAGTCTAGAATTCACTTGTGGACGAGTATATCTTAGCATTCAAATGTCAAGGATGGTCTGTGGACACAAAAACCATCTTGTTGAGAGTGGTCCTAGCACTCACAATATGAGGATGGTCCTGTAGACGATAGTACTCTCACATGGATATTGGTCCTACATTCATTTGTGGATGAGTGTATACTAGCATTCACATGCTAAGGATGGTCCTACGGACGAGAACACTCTCTTTTTGAGAGTGTTCCTAGCACTCACAGGTTGAGGATGGTCCCGTAAACAATAATACTCTCATGGGGAGAGTGGTCTTGCATTCATTTGCAGACGAGATCCCACATTCATTTGCAGATGACAATATTCTAGTTGAGGATTGCCCTACAGACGATAGTACTCTCATGTGGATAGTGTTCCTGCATTCATTTGCAGACGAGATCTTGCATTCATTTGCAGACAACAATTTCCTAGTTGAGGATGGTCCTGTGCACAATAGTACTCTCATGTGGAGAGTGGTCATGCATTCATTTGTGGACGAAAATATCCTAGTTGAGGATGGTCTTGCAGATAAGAACACTTTCTTGTTGAAAGTAGTCCTAACACTTACAAGCTGAGGATGGTCCTGTGGACGATAGTACTCTCTTAATGAGAGTGGTCTTGCATTCATTTGAGGAAGAGTCATGCATTGAGTTTTTGATGATGATGTTCCAACATTGTTTATGTTGTGGGTGATTCAACTTAGTATTTGTATACTGATGATATTGTAGGTGATACTCAAGATGGTGCCAAATATGGTGATGCTTGAGATGATGATGCCAGATAGGATGACGTTAGAGACGATGATATACGATGATAATGTTCTATGGATGATGACAATGATGATATACTTATTCAAAACTTCCTGTGACATATAGACTCACTAGTCATTTGTACAAATGTATTGTTGTTGTAGAATACCTTCCTTGTTAAGAGGGAGAGTTAAAGAAATGTAACTACAGAAGATATTCTATTTTGTATTATTATTATTATTACCCCTTCTCGAGATGTTGTTCCTCCGATTAAGGATGTTATTGTTTTATTTGGTCATGTAAAGTCTTGAGGTGAAACCTTTGTTGTAAGTCGGGTCAATAGTACCCATAAAAGTATTATTAAAATGTATTTTTGAGTCTCCCGAGGAAAGTCGGCCTTGGAAACAAGGAGAATTCAAACCTGTTTGGTTATTAGGCCTCTCAGCTGATTAGTATAAATATGAGAGGTTCCTCCCTCATATGGACATGGTGAGAACTCAAGCAAGTTTGCTATAGAGAGAAGAAATATTCCATTTGAGGAGGAAGTTGTCTAGTCTTATTTCTTGGGTCTTACACTGTACTTGGTTGAAGTCTATATCGAAGAAGTTTTGTTTGGTTTTCTTCCCCACGAAGGTTTCCTAGGATAAATCTTAGTGTTCTATTTTGGTCTGTTGTGCTTTTTATTCTTTCAATGATCGTTTTGTTTTGGCATAACAACTTTTAAAATCTTAACATGGTATTAGAGCCAACCTGAAAGAAGACATTGTGCAACAATTTTTTCGTAGTTCAACAAGCTAGGGCTCACTATTTCAAATACCTCCCTCCACAGATCAGTCGAAAAAATAAGGACTATTCAACTCGCCCTAGGAGGGTGCATCTTTTTGTCGAAGCAGTTTTCAATTCTATGGATTTTCAGTTTTCGACCTACCACTAAGGTTGGGAGAAACTAGGGCATCGGATTTTTCAAGGTTCCATCCACTGATTCCAAAAAACAAGATACAGTCTATCTCGCCTTGGGGAGGCACATATTTTCCTTTAATTAGTTTTGCAAGTGACCACAGTTGGAAAATTAGGCTTTTCCAGTCAAACCCTAGGTCATCCTGAATCAATCCTCAAATCGGTAAGTTATATATCCTATATTTCCATTTGAGGTTATCATTCATTAAAGATGAAAAATAGTACCAAGCTTGGTGAAAAGCTTGAGGGAGTAGAGAACTTCAGATCATGGAAGTACATAGTCATGCTCATCCTTGAATAACATGACCTAGAAGGCTACATCAAAGATGAGATCAAGGAACCATAGAGAGATGAGGCAAAGGCTAGGCACAAGAAGGATATGATCAAAGCCAAGAGGATCATAGCTAATTCTGTCAAGGATCATTTGATCCCTCAAGTACCTTCAAAAAATACTCCAAAGGAAATGTTTGATGCACTAACAAGTCTATTTGAAGGGAAGAACATCAATATAATAATGACCTTGAGAAACCAACTCAAGGATATAAAGATACAAAAGGCATAAACTATGCAATCATACTTCTCAAGATTAGCTCAGGTCAAAGAACAATTAGAATCCATTGGTGACATAGTGGAAGAAGCGGAAGTTGTGATGACCACCTTAAATGGTCTTCCAAAATAATGGGATTCCTTCATTACAGGAATATGTGCTAGAAGAAAGCTAACCAAGTTCAACAAAATATGGGAAGAATGTGTACAAGAAGAAGGAATGATAACAAATAGAGAAGAGAAGATAAATGATATTGAAGATCAAGCTCTAGTTCCTCATGCAAATAATGGAAGAAATAAAAGGAAGAATCAAGGATCACCTTCCGAAAGACCACAAGACTTCAAAAGAGGTAAGAGACCTAAAAAGGATTACTCATACTTTGAATGTTATGCATGCCATAAGATGAGACACATTGCCAAAAATTGTCCTCATAAGAAAGATCAGTTCAAGAAGAAGAGCCAAAAGAACCATGCCCATGCAATTGAAGAAAATGAATCAGATGAAGAGAGGGCTAGAGAAAATGAAGACTCTAGTGAAAAGTATGTCCTAATTTCAGCTCTCATGGGATCAGTCTCTCATGGAAGTGACACTTGGATTATAGATAGTGGTGCTTCCAAACATATTATAGGTCACAAAGATTATCTCTCATGCTTACCCAAAAATACTATTCACACAACGTACAACTTGGAGATGATTATCAATAACCCATTAAAGAAATGGGAGAAGCCTCTTACAAACTAAAATCTAGAAATTCCATGAATATTAAAGAAGTCTTATATATTCCAGGTTTGCAAAAAAATCTTATTTCTATTTCAGCTCTAGATAAGAAAGGTTTTAAAGTTTCCTTTATAGATGGTGAAGTTCTTATGTGGCTGAAAGGTTTTAAAGGGGCGCATTGATTTAGCTCTTTCATCCAGTACCATTAGTCAATGTGAACTTTGGCATAGAACACTTGTTCATGTTAACTACAAAGCATTGCCAATTGTGAGCAAGGTAGTGATAGGTCCACCGGATATCCAGATTAATCATGAAGGAGTATGCAAAGGATGTGCTCAAGGAAAGAACACCAAGAACCTTTCCCAAGCAGTAACAATAAAGAAAAATGGATCTTTGATATTTTCCACTCAGATGTGTGCAGACCAATGTCAACTACTTCCTTAAGCGGGCATGTTTATTATGTCTCTTTTATTGATGACCACTCTTGTAAGACTTGGATATATTTTTTGAAAGGAAAAGATGAATTATTTGAAACGTTCAAGGAATTAAAGGCTCTTGTGGAGAATCTATTCGAAAAGAAGATCAAGACCTTGAGATCAGATAATGGAGGAGAATTCACTTCAAATGAATTCAAGGACTTCTGTAAGGAAGCTGGGATTAAGAGGGAGCTTACCACACTCTATAATCCTCAATAAAATGGCGTGGTAGAAATAAATAATAGATCTATCATGGAAGCATTCAAAGCAATGATCCACAATCAAGATATACCTATGGACCTACGAGCCAAAGCAACAAGGACTGCAGTCTATGTACATAAACATAATATCCCACAGTGTTATTGGGAACAAAACTCCAGAAGAGATGTTCATTGGTGAAAAGCCCGAAGTTAGTCACCTGAAGATATTCGGTTGTCATGTGTACTTACATATTCCCAAGGATTAAATATCAAAATTGGACCCTTCATGAAAGAAGGGAATATTTGTTGGATACAGTGACTAGTAAAAAGCTTATATAATCTACATTCCAAGTTTTCGCCAGATCAAGATCAACAAAGATGTCACATTTGATGAAGATGCAAATTTCACCAAATCCAGAAAGAACTATAGAGATGAAGATCACGAAGAAAAGAAGGAAGCTCCTAGAACTACAAAATCTACCAGGCCACCAATTAGAGATATCAAAGAAGAACTTACACCAGAAGATCATGACATGGCAGAACCCCAAGGACCCATGGAGACACCCCATGAGATGATTTCAACAAAAAGAATACCAACTTGGGCCCATGATATAATCTGAGAAGCACAAAGATATGGTGCGCCAAAAGGAAGCAAGAGATCAAGAATCTAATCCAACTATGTGGCATTAATGTGCAACCTTGTTGATGAAGAACCCACATGTTTTGAAGAAGCCTCAAAGAAGAAGGAATTGATGGATTCCATGATCAAAGAATACCAATCTATTATAAAGAATGATGTTTGGGATGTGGTTCCAAGACTGAAGGACAAGTCAATAGTTCCTTCAAAATGGATTTTCAAGACAAAACATTCAATAGATGATAGTATTTAAAAGTTCAAAGCAAGATTTGTCACCTGAGGATTTTCACAAAAGGAAGGAATTGAACGGTGAATAAACCCACAATAAATATTTGCACCAAGATATACTTCAATCAGAACTATCCTTTCCTAGGCAACCAAGATGAAATGGAAGCTACATCAAATGAATGTAAAAACAACCTTCCTAAATGGTGTCATAGAAGAAGAAGTATATATTGAACAACCACTGGGTTTTGAGACACACGACAAAAAGACACATGTATGCATACTAAAGAAAGCTCTATATGGGTTGAAGAAAACACATAGAGCATGGTATGGAAGAATTGATGGGTTCCTGAAGAGCTTGGGATTTACCAAAAGTAAAGTTGATCCCAACCTTTACTATGAGGTTGTAGATGATATCATGATCTTGCTATTGTATGTATATTATCTATTTTTGACAGGAGAGGAGTCGCTCATTAGTGAATGTAAGAAGAAGCTTGTTGTAGAATTCAAGATGAAAGACCTTGGCACGATGCATTACTTCCCATGTCTTGAAATATGGAAGTTCCTAGATGATATTTTCCTAAACCAAGAAAAATATACAGTTGAGATCCTAAAGAGATTTGGGATGCTGGATTGCAAGGAAAAGAACACTCTGACAGTGACAAACCTAAATCTCTTGAATGATGACACTTCAGAAATAGTAGATGTCACCTTATATATACAGATTATTGGTTCACAAATTTATTTGACAAATACAAGGTCATATATATATTTTGTTGTGAACACCTTGAGTCAATATATGGTGGAGCATCGACATGTTCATCTAGTTGCAACAAAACATGTGATGAGGTACCTAAAGGGTACATTGGATTGTGGCCTCATATATGCAGCCGATAGTGAGTTCAGATTGTATGGATATGTTGATTTAGATTGGGTAGGAGGTGCTGAAGACAGAAATAACACTTCAAGATGTTGTTTGGGATTGGGTGTGATCTCATGGCTTCGCAGAAAGTAGACCAGTGTTTCCCTCAATACAACCAAGGATGCGTACATTGTAGTATGTTTAGCCTATAGCGAAGCAATATGGCTTCAAAAGTTATTGGCAGGATTGTTTGATGCCAATATGGATGCAACTGATATTTATTGTGCCAACCAAAGCTGCATCGAGCTGACAAAGAACCCAATGTTTCATGATAAGTCAAAGCACATAGAGATAAAGTATCACTACATACGGGATATGGTGTAGAGAGGAGCTGTGAAGCTTTAGTATGTTCCTAGAGAGGAACAAGTTGTTGATGTACTGATAGAACTGTCACAAAAGTGTAGTCAGTCCCATGCTTCAATAACTGCATGAGGTGACCTTTACCACTGACCCCATAAATTCATTCAATGATTGGAAAATAACCAAAAGAGGGTATAGTTGGCTTATTCAAGGCACATGACATAATTTTGGATGGGTTATAAGGTTGACACTTAGCAACAAATTATTTGGTCTCCCATGGCCCCCCTTTCCTCTTCCCCTGTGGTGGAATTGCAACACCTTTGGTTCTCTTTACATAGTCATTCTTAGACCATTATATTATTTACACACATAATATTTGCATACATTTCAAATTGGCATGATAATTCAAACATAAGATGCAAATAAAATATTTACATCATACATGCCTAGCCATTCACTAGTTGGGCCTTGGCCTTGAGTTCCGTATTAGGAATCCATAGTAGCATAATTACACCATTTACATATATAATTAAATACATTACAAGGGTCAAACTAGTGGTATTGCATCCATCTTGTTGATGGGTGACCAAAATGTCTAGGAAAGGCAGAGAGTTGTCTTGTTCAATCTCCATGGTGAACTAAATGTGAGGAGAAAAAAAATTTAGCTGATTGAGAAAATTGTGAAGGGAGTGTCCACCTGGCTTAATGACAAAGGCATCATCGACAAAATAAAACCACATTTTGGTTTCAAAGAGAAGCTATTAAGGGCTCAAGTTCAAATTGTTAAATGAATATATTGGTAACCTTAGGGGATTGGCATGATCGCATGGATATACCCTTTGTTTTCTCATAAAATGTGTATTTGAAGAAAAATAAGGCGGAGCTAAGGAAAATTTGGATAAGATTAAACATTTCTTCATTAGCAAGATTGGATATCATTATAAGGGCTTCGAGGATATGGATTTTGGTGAAGAGAGACATGACATCAAAACTAACCAACATTTCATCTTCACCAAGGCATATCCTGGGTTTTGTGGATAAAATTTAAGGAGTCTACCTGTAAAAGGTTGAAATTTGTTTGCTAAGAATCTAGAGAAGGCATGGGTGGGGGGTCCTATGGCGCTAACAATAAGTTGAAGAGGAATGTCTTTCTTATGGATTTTTGGTTAGGCATAGATTTTAGGGGTTAGAAATTGTGAGGAAGAATTGACTTTTTCATCGAGAAGTCCAAATAGTATTTTTTTATTATATTCGCCACATCTCTTGTATTAACCTTATTGTGATTATCGTTGTTACATAAATTTGAAACAAATTAATGTAAAGAAAACGAATATAATAACCAGATGTTTACTCAATGCTATGTTAACGAATATACTTTTGTTATAAAGCAGCTAAATCAATTAACAACATGTTTACTTAGTGCTATGTTACTCTTCAAATTTGGACTGAAATATCTGTCAGGCTACATTTCACAGGTCGATGGGGACATTTCTCTCTCGAGGCTTGTTTATATAACCACTTTCAGTTGTCTACACTTTCTTCTCCTTTTCCCCTATTTTTTATTTGGGGTATGTGGAGATATCAGAACTTGTTGATATTTGAGCCATCCAACATTGATTTTCACTCGGCTTGTAGATATATTATGGGATTTTGTTCTTCAAAAGTTGATAAGCACCATTCAGCTTCAGGATTCTTCGATGGTGCTTCACAACATGGGGATTGTGGTCTTGGGATTAACTTGATTTTGAACAAGGAGCACTTTTATCACCTCTGGTTTGGTTGCAGTAAGGGTTTGAACACCCGTGCTGAACTGATTTCTCTTTGGGGACTCCTATTATTTTCCTGCAGTAAGGGGATTCTTTCCCTTCAAGTATTCAGAGACTCGCGAGTGGAAGTTGATTGGATTGGAGGAAGAAGAGGATTATATTCATTGGTTTGGAACACTATAAGGATCAAATTAAGTCCTTACAACATTACTTCTCTTCTATCAACTTCAAGCACGTGTATAGGGATTTCAATAGCATGATTAATTATCTCTCAAAGCAGGACTTGGAACTCCATAAAAGCATGTTACATTTTGAAGAATATATAAACCTCCAATGTGTGGAGAAAGGATAATTCAAATCGATCAATACACATTTATTTTTTTGGTTTGATCATTACATAATATATTATACATATAACAACTTTTTATCATTACATCATATATTATACATATAACAACTATGTTTTTATGTCCCCGACGGGGGACATTTATAAATAGGTCAGGCATATTAGTTTGGTTGTACAAACATCAATTTTTTGATAAAAACTAATGTTTAACTTTGCAGGAGTTAAAAAAAAATTTAATTTTTAAATTTTTAAATTTTTTGATTGGTGGCTGGGTGGATGACGTCAAGTTTAGAAGTCAAGG
This sequence comes from Pseudotsuga menziesii, assembly GCA_001517045.1. Lineage (NCBI taxonomy): Eukaryota > Viridiplantae > Streptophyta > Pinopsida > Pinales > Pinaceae > Pseudotsuga > Pseudotsuga menziesii. Next base: position 427,373 of record LPNX010614722.1, read on the forward strand.
CTCAAGCATTGGCGGCGAAGGTGATGGAAGCAGGTTTTAATAAAAAGTGTATACATGTCGACTGCATGCACCCATTCGTTGGATGCACAGATTAGTATTCATTACAACACCTTAATACATGGTCCAGAAATGTGCAGCGTAAACCCTTCCCTACCCGAGCAACACCGCCCATGACATACTTCAAGTCACGCGCATGTCAACTGCCATGTGGCCATTGAAAAACAATGGCGGGCCATTTTATGCCCGATTCTGTATACAAGGGAGTGCCACGACAATGAAGTACTTATTATTACAAGCTCTCCTATTTCTTGCACACAATCTTCATTTTCTTCTTTTGTTCCACTGGCTTCATTGTTTGGTTGCTTTCTTTTCAACTACATACTTAGAAGGATGAGGAAGATTAGTTGCTTGATTGCTCTTTACCTACAGACTAAGAAGAGGGAAGGAAGGCCAGTGAGTGAAGCAGTCAGTCACTTCGTTTACTAGAACGATGGAAGAAGTTGGGCGATTCTCGCAGGCGACTTTGATAGGCATCCAGTTTGGCCTTGCATCGTCCAAAGAAATTGTAAGTGGACGCACGAAATAGAGAAGAATAATCAGCAATCGGGTCCTTGTTTACAACAATTCTGAGGCAAATAATCTATTTTAACTCAGTTAAAACTCATTTTCATGCCAATTCAGTTGGAAACCACCTTTGAAGTCTAAATGTAAAGAATGTGTATGTATGATATCCAAGTTAAACAAAATATAGCACTTGTTTTTACTTTTTTTGGTTGGGATTACACTTTTAACCAGTTATCAACCTTAACGATTCTCTCATCCTTGGTAATGAGCTTATAATTTTCTTGTTCTGAGCATTGAATATTCTTGACAAAACCTAAGGTGGGGTTTGGATGGGGAGGGGTGGGGTGAAGAGGGTTTAATAAACTTGTTTGAGCAATTCACGAACTGAACTATTTTCTTGGGAAAGTTACCACCCAACGGATAAATAATCGACGTTGTATGGGAAAGGGCTCTTTTGTTGAAAGACATAAACTAGGCATAATCCAAGGTCATTTCCCCCAAACTAGTGTCATGCAGAGAATTTCTAATTCAACAGAATTACCAATTCCACAGTAACTCTACAAATCACGGTTATTGTAACTTCTCCTGAAGTTTCCTATAAATTTAAATTTCTTAACATCATCTTCATCTTCTAGGTTGTTGAAAAAGGACCAGACTTGCTTGTTGCAGCACTAATGTGAAGGATGGTGACGCCATTGTCACATATAGTTTAGACTACAATACACATTTTTTCCCATAAAGGTAGTGAATTCCAATAGTTGGTATAAAGTTTTAATTTTATAATAAGATGCTTAGGGTGATTTATTGAGAAAGGTTAAACGCTCTGTTGAGGCCTGGAAATTCGCAGGCGGCAACAACAAGGGATTCTCCCCATTCAACGTTCCCAACTAGCCCGTGACTATTTGGAATAGGGAATCCGTCCGGTTTGCGGTCCGGCTACCGTAGGTCAAAGTAACAAAAACAAAGGTTTTACCAGTTGCGGCCCGGTCCACCGTGTATTTTTGTATTTTTTGACTTAATGTATGAGATGCACGTGCCTAACTAAATGCAGGGTGATAAGTATGCAGGGAGCAGTCACAACGTGATGCGCAGGTTCTTACCTCTCGTTTTAGCACTCACAAGCATCTAAATCACATATAACAAGAAATTAAAACTAACTACCTAACCTATCCCTAGGGAGCAGGATTATCATTCATTGGTGAGTAATATATTTTGTACATGCATTATGAAAAGTTACAGATAGCTGATACCTCTTTCAAGACACATGAACAATTACAGATATTTGAACAACCAAATAGCCAATTGTTTATGAACAACATTCATTACTCACAGTGGAAAACATCACAAAATATACTGAAGAGCATTCAAACAAGAACATAGGTTCAGGAAGTTAAAACACTCTCACAGTTAATGAAACACAGCTGAAAACGAAATAGTTCCCCTTCAACATTGCTCATTTAATCACATTGATACATTCCCCATTGCGCTTTCTCCAACAGAAAAAGTTGCAGTTTTTTATTGTAAAACGAAATAGTTCCTCTTACAAGCAAATGGTTTACAAGTTTTTCCAGGGAAAAAGTCCCCGTAACTTCTAAATTTCAAATATTTAAACAAAATCAGCAGACCGCTTGGGTTCCCCCCAAACGTGTGACTCTTCGGTTCTTCGAGCGTTTCATATCCCTCCTTTCATCTTTTCTTTGTATGCTCATGATCAGCTGAGTCACCATTGGACCTTTCAGATCTGTGCATTTGTTGCTTTCGATTTTGTCTTTTCCTTCGCTTGTCTCCCTTGCGACCCTGCCGGTTTCGATTTGATTTTTTCAAAATTGTCAAGCTACACCTTCACGCCGCGGTCGCCCCAACAGTCCCTTGAGTTCTACCTGCAATCAATTACTGTGCATCATTCATTGGAATGGCATTTTAAACGTTAAATTAAACCACCTGGAATAGCTTATCCACAAGAAAATGGCCAGGTGCACCCCTTGATATGAGAATTTTAACAAACGCTGCCATCACTACCTTGTCCACTTACAACCTCAATAGACATCATTCATGACGGAAGACGGAAAACTCGACGGCGGCTCAAAATACTTACACCGGAAGGGTAGCTCATTCACAGCCGCAACGGCGGATCCTGACAAGAATGGGTACTGCGAAAAAACTTAAGCATATCGGAGTCGGAAGAGTTTTGACTAAGCCTCGAGCGGGAAAGTTCTAAATCGGAAGTCAGAAGAATATCGACATCGGAAGACGAAAGCTTTGCACAGCCGCAACGGCAGAAAATAAATGACTACGGGCAAGCGACTAAAAGACTGACGCATCGATTGGCGAAGCGTTTTGGACTTCGGGCGCTTAGTTGCTTTGGGAGCCGCAACGGCGGAAGAAAAAGGTTAAAGACATGCGACTAGAATCGGAGGGCGGAGCGTTTTGGACTTCGGGCGCTTAGTTGCTTTTGGAGCCGCAATGGCGGAAACAAAAAATGGCTACAACTTCCGATCAAAATAAAAGATGCTCCGATCACAGCATAAAAATGCTAACTCTGAAATTCAACAACGGTTAAAACAACAATTCCAAACCCAAGCAACTTTTGAAAATAGGCTGAGGGTCAATATCTTGAAAATCATCCAAAAATAAAGCACGAAAAAAAGGTTCAAGGATCCAACGATTAAAAACAACGCTAAATCATGAGGAGGGGCCCAAAATTTAAGAAATTTGGGGAGAACGGTTGCAGCTGCAACACGCTCATGGGAGGATTACTTAATTGGAAGCCATGTGCTAGCATTGTCGCATATAGTTTAGACTATGATACACATTTCGATCGAGGACATCATTGGGGAAACAACTATTAACAAATTTTCATGTTGTTGACCATTGCCAAATAAGCTTTTCAGTCTAGGGATGCAGTTGTGTTTAGTCTTGATATAATGTGACAGTATACTCTATATTCATGTGTAATATTAAGCAGTTTTTATGGTTTTTTTTTATGTAGACTTTGCTAAAACTTGAATTGGGCAGATTTTAAACTCTAGAAATTGGAAGTGATACACTATGATCATATTTGTTATTTGGAGATGAGAGTGAGGCTCCCTCTAGATTACCATTTACATTGGATTAAGTAATATTTAAAAGTTGTTGGCATTTGCACAAGAATCTCTTAATGATCCTGTAACATTTTAAGTTCCAGTGAGTGTCATTAAATGGTTCACAAAGTATATATCTGTACATATTGCTTTGACATATTATATTTTAGTGGATTTTTTTATACACCTCTATTCACGATTGCAGCTACAATTGCGGCCATTGGAGCATTCTGTAGCTTCGAATCTCATCGCCATCCATAAGCAAGAACATCAACAGATATGAAAATCCTTCATGTAAGTCTATATTACTTGGGCTTGTGGTGTACCCTTGATCCCTAGGAAGTTAGTGACTCATTTATTCTGAATCAGGGGCTTCAAAATTTCATTATACATGAATGGGTAGAAATTACTGTTCACATTCATGGGTCTAGTTTTTCTAACTATGATGATTTTGTGAAGGTAGAATGAGAGATATGGACGATCTGACGACGATTTAAATGGAAAAGCAAAGGAGCGACCAGTAGCAAGGTTTTCCCCCCAGTTTGACGGTCTCCATTGCTATGAGACTTTGGTTAGGCATTGACTGCCACAATGCTGAAAATCGACATAAGCATTATAAGCAGAAAATTATCACAAAAACTTATAGGTCTGTCCTAAATCAAATCACTATTATTAAGTGGAAAAAAATGGAATTACATCATTCTTGTTAAATCATTATTAAAATCAAAAGTAGAAACTCAGTAGATGGAATGCCAAAACCTCTTACTTCTTTCTCATTAATTCTCATCTGAAATCTTCTGAATCTCATATTGCCACCTTGGTTGTTAACCATGTCAGTGGATTGTATGGCAGGTTCCCAAATTGCTGCAGCATCCTCCAGTCGGTTGACCTCTAAACTTGGGTAGTGCACCATCTAATAATTCAGGGTAAGATCTCTTTGTTCAATGCAAAGTTTAAATTTAAATAGTCCCCCTCTTTTTTTTCATTCATGACTCATTGTTTGATATCTTGTGTGTTTACAAAATTGCATGATGGTAGTTGTGCTCCATGCAATGTTAAAACGACGATCTTACAGGTATGCAGACATATTTGCCTCTATGTGTGGGTTCTTCCCTTTAGGCGATAGAGAGATTCTCACACCAAAACTGAAAAAATGCTTCTATCAACTCAACACAAGCATTTTATACATTGCATTCTCTATGCGCAAACAAGTTTAGGTCGAAATGTGTCAATGAGAATCGGGAGAATTTGGATCCAAAAATCCGTTTGAATGAGTTTTATCGTAAAGTTGAGTGGGTATTTTGGGAGGTTAGTGGCCCAAAAGACACGATAAGACGCGGTATTCACTTGCCACCCGAAATCCTCAAATTTGGTGTCTATTAATTGCCATTAACATTGATAAAACAATCCCTCAATCCCATTGTTTGGGTATCTTAACTCTTGAAGAGTTGGGTTAATATGAACAATCTAGTTCATGAAGATGGTTAGCAGGCTGCAAAATTTTTGTTTCCTTGAGAGAGAGGTGATAAGAAAGTCGAAGAAAGAGAGGCAAAGCAGTTGAAGAAAGTAATAGCTCCTACATTATCAGAATTGACAGTTCCTAATCCATATCTAAGGAGGCTGAAGAACCTCTGAATAAAATTAAAGGAAAGGTTTAATATTAAGAAGGCAGTACTTACTTATAATATTTTTTACAGTATACACATCAAGACTTTTGAGTTAGTCTTTCTATCCGCTACCATCATACATGCTTTGCTATCCATCTCCATAGTAGTGGTAGGAAAGAGCCTTTCTTCACTGTAAACGAACTATCCTCACCTTGATTTCATCTCTACAACACCTTTATGTTGTTCCAAACTCCAGGCTATCTCTAAATCATGATTGAGGCGTCACATAGAAAATGTGATCGTGAGCCCGGGATCTTATGGATTCCATTCATGTCTGGGAGATTTTATTCATCTATTGGATCAAACCTTAACTGAGGATAGTGAGTCATGACTAAGAAAGTTCTCTCCGAATCAAGAATTCATAAATGGAGTAATGAGAAGCTTTGGACTCTGGAGAAGAGATTGTCACTATGAAAAAAGAAAAAAAACAATTAGACATGTGGTTTGAGAGCTATGCAAGAGCCCACATGAATTCAATGAACAATATTAAAGAAATATAATAGACAAAAATGGATAGAGCTTAGTAAGTCGCGTGCTATGAACTAAAGCAACATCTCGTCGTGATGGCGGCTAAATGGATGGTGTATGCATGCTGGTGGATATGTGGAAGCCACAAGCAGTCTTGAGAACCACTTTTTTTCTTTTCTTTCTGGTATGGTTGGATCAAACTAATGCTAGCGAATTTGGGATTAAAATGTTAAATAGTTCTTTTATCATATGCCATATCCTTTTCCTTTTGCTTTATATATGATTTCCTTTTTTCTTTATATATGATTTTGCTTTTGCTTTATAGAGGTGTAATTATTGTTTATTATTTCCGAGCTCCAGCTATTGAATATATATATTTTTTTACTTATTTTGGGTTTATATATGGGCTTTAAAAGGTTTTTTTATAAAGCTTGTTTTTGGATTATATCATCAATTGTTTTAATCTGGATTAAGTTTTTTTTTCACGACTTTATTTTAATTTGGATTTGACATCTTTGATAAATATATTGATATTATGAGTATTTTATTTAATTATTATTTTATTTAAAAATTAATAAAAGAATTTATATCTCAATTTTAAATGTGTTTTTTATAAAAATATTATAATTAATATTTATATATAAAAAAATGTATTAAATTTTATTGATTTAAATTAAAAATAATTGAACATTGATTAATATTGGAATATAAGTATAAAAATATATACTACAAATAGCTTTTTATAAACCAAACAATTTCAAAGTGTAGCTTAATTTGGAAGAAGGTTAAGATTATCAATAAATAAATAACATTTTTCATGGTAAACTTTCAATAGTTTTAGTTTGTCAATTTTAAAAATCAATATTATTTTGTAAAGAAATCAACATGTATTTGTAGAAATATATCTTAATATAAAATTTCACCTAACTTTGGATATATATATTTATGTTTTTTATGCAATCATAGCCACCAATGCAATTTTCCTATAGGTACCACTGGGATTAACCTACTGAGAAACACATCTTCTAACTATTTATTGGTAATTCATGAACTTTTTAACCATTGATAAATCAACCTACTAATGAGTCATAACCACCAACTTATTAACTCCTTTACCATTATGGTTTACTAACCTATTCCCTTCTTAACTATTACTTAATTATTTCGATAGGTGTTTAGATATTATGAGATTTTGGACTTCCTTGAGTGGATCAACAAGATTAATACAACCAGGATTCATTTCATGGTAGTTGTATCTTGTTTTGCTTAAATGCATCTTGATTAAGATTTAAATAAGCTTCAGTTAAGCATTGGTTAAAGAAAAAACTATATTATTTTAATATAGAATTATATATTTTAGTATTTATTTAGTACTGGGCCTATCGATGTTCACGAACAACTTTACTTATGGTTGTGCTAGCCACTAACCTACTTCACTAACCATACATCCTTTAAAAATTCTACAACTAACCCTTTATATACCAAATAATCTATGTCGAGAGAAACTTATACTACCTTGATAGTCCTTGAACTTGAGTTTCCAATTTGTCTTTTTTTGTTTTTTTAGTTATGAGGTCTTTCAACTTGAGATTTGGAGGGAATAAACTGTTCATCACTATTAGCACTTAGTTTGTTGAAACATTAAAAATAAGTTTTGAAGGTTATTTCCTATGTATTGATTCTTGTGGCAGAGTGCTATTTACATCATGATCCCAACATGTTCATTTTTTAGTCTTTGAGTTTCTCCCTAAAATACTTGTTAGGTTTTCAACTTTGAGATACTTGGTTGATATTGGATCGATTGTTCTAGAATGTATGTATTACAATTCATGTGAGTACTATTTTATTCATCATACTCTTGAAAATTAAATATTCAACACATGTAAGATGGCCATTTTGGGAAGTTACTCTTGTTTACATATCTTCCAAATCAACGGAAAACTGAAAACAAAATTAAAAGAGGCTTTTTTGATGCAGTTTGAGTCAGCCAATTAGTTTCCTCGGCGTTGTAAAATCCAAATGATCGCTTGTTTTCTCAGCCGTCATGGAATCTTTTTTCTACTTATCCAATTTTTCTCTTGATTGTGAAGGGCGATTCATTTTTTCTTCTTCATTGTTTGTTGAATATGACGATTACCCAATCATTAATTTCACTTTATGAAGGTTAATGTTCACCTATGTGTCTACGTAGAAGCAAAGTGTGAAATTTTGAATACATTCAACATTTATTCGTATGGGAAGAACTTTCAATACACATTTTGATTGACAAGCCATTGGAGTTTGTTTATTGGTCATGTGTTCAAGTTATTGGACATTGTTTATTGGACATGTGTTCAAGGGTGAAATCAATCCTAATTATTAATTAGGTAAAGTTTTCAGTAATTGGGAGGGTTTTGGAGTTTATGGGATATCATCCATTTTTTGGATTATCAAATGCCTTATGCTAGGATCAAGCTTTTAATAGATAATTACTCATTTCTATCTATCGCTTCATTATAGCAATGAGACTAGGGTCTCACTAGGGGCTTACACTCAATAACTATTTAAGTTGGTTTTGGCTACAGAGTTGTAAAAACATATCCCCCACTTAGGGAGGAATCAATAACTTACCTTGTTGACGAAGCTATGGTTTTGACTAGATATTTCTATTTTTTTGCCCAAACCTAGCAAATTAGCCATGTGGATCAAGATATTTGGTAGCTTCAAAGAAGCATTTGATCTTTCCTTGTGCCTATGGAGTGACATGTGTGGCATTTTTTAGTAAGTAAGAGGGTATAAGGTTGTATAAAGCGCAATGAAACAAGAGAGAGGTAGAAGCAAAACGAAAGCTTATTATATGTATATATAGAAAAGGTACGATAAACTTGTGGTTTAGAGTATATAGTTGTAAGAAGGTAATTAGAAAAAGGTTCTTGAACAAATAGTTATTGATCAAATGGTTGAATAAAAGAGTTTTTGTTCTCTTGGGAAAGCCACTTCAACATTTCTCCTACTATATAAAAGAAATTTGGTATTGTTAAAATAAAATTAGAAAAGTAAATTGGTATTATTAAACAAATTAGAAATTCTCATGATTTTTATACTATACATTCAAAATGGATGAAGGATTAAAATATCTTAAAATTATAAATTGAGCACATAGATCTGTGGGCAAACACACAACTCACAAAATAGATCACACAACTTACTCAGCAATTGAAGAATGAAACAGTGCAAAAATGGCTTGCAACTATGAATGCTTTCATTAATAAAAAAAGTAATTAGATAATAATTACAATGAAGTACAATGGCTAAATAGCCACAAGCAATTCGAATCCAAATGAGGAATTCGAATTGATTACACTCTACTTGATTGTAGGTAACTAAGACCTTGTCTAAATCATTATCGGAGGACTCAATGGTTAACTGAACTTGTCTAAATCATCACCGAAGTTCATCGGAGTTCTAAAACACAACTCAAGTGTCTAATTCAGTGTTGACTGAAGCTAACTGACTGAGGTAGGTGAGAAATGCGCCTCTTCTGCTTGCAGCCATGCAAACCTAGTGCTAATTGGATGTAGAGAACTAGAACTAAATGTAACTAACTCCTAACTTAGCTTGACTAGTCACCAACTCAACTCAACTGACCTTGGTTGGTATCGGCACTCCCAGTGGCTCCTAAATTGTAGGGATTGGTCTAGGAGGATCCTAAATGAATGCATGCAAGTGCAATTAGTGGAAGTAGGCTTCAATTAGTGTTCCCCACACTTTAGTAACTGAAACATGTGCCCCAATTAGGCCAAGTGGACCCAATGGTGCTAGTGACTAAAAATAGACTGGATGGACTCCCGATTTAGACATGAATCCTGATTTAGACATATGACCAAATTGGACAAGGGAGGATTAATAATCCTAATACCCCCCCCCTCCCCCCCCCTTGAATGCTAACTTGGACAATATGTGGGCCCTGGTAACTAAGACCATAGGTCACCCATTACATCAAGTAAAATAAAGTAACTGCTTAATACAAGGAGCTCGGGGAAAAACCACATGGGAAAAAATCCCCCCCTCTATCTAAGCAGGTAGAATCAGGATTCAAGTTTGAAAAACTTGAAAATATGTTGCTGCAATCTTCATCTCTGTGAGGTAGCGAAGCAACATGCATGGTGTGTTGTGCACAGGTATTATGGGGCATGGCATGTAGACTTCTCCTTCTTCTCCAAAATTGAAGATGGAAGGAAGGAGGAATGTAACCTTTGTCTCTTGCTGGATGAAGAGGTGTATGATCATATCTATTATTTTGAATGTAGTGAGACTAAGCCCTTGCCATGTAGCATCTTACAAGGAGTCTATTGCATCTCTCCGAAGGAGGTAAGATTACATGGCATAGTGCAAGGGTCTTTCCTTTCTAAGTGTTAGATGGGTTTCCAGTCATCTTCCTAGCTTCCAATTTGGAAGTAGGGACTGAATCTAGATCTGCATCACCCTGAATCTCAATCTCATAAACTGAAAAAGATGGATCTACAATACTAGTAGAACCTGCAAAAGAAGCAGATGAAATGATTTTACCTTCCCTTGCAAGTCGCTGTTGAGAGTGCACTGATTTTGAAGGAGGCATGAAATGTGAGAATTCATATGCTTTTGAGGCATGATTTGCAACACCTTTCACTATGATGTTCCCAGTAGAGATATATGTGATCTCTACTGAGTCAGGACCAAAGATCACTCGCTTTGGAGAGCCAGTATGGGTCATCTGGTAGACAGATAACAAGTTTGAAGCTAGGGAGGGAACAAATAGCACTTCTTTGAATCTTCCACGTTCAAGCTTGATGGATCCCTTCCCTTTTGTTTGGACTTCACTGTTATTGCCCATCTGAATACTAGGACCATCAAAGGACTGAAAAGAAGAGAATGATTCTCTGGATGTAGCCATATGATTGGAAGCTCCAGAATCAATGAGGAAGACATGTGTTGATGAGCAGCAAGCCTTCAGTGCATGGCATTTCCTTTGGTATTCTTCATCTTCTTCTTCAGAGTCATCCTTCCTTGTGCTAGCAGGTGCAGAAATGTTATGTTTCTTCAGAAGAAGAGCCATTTCATCAAGTTGTCTTCTCATACAGGAGCTTTCTGAATGAAAGCCCCTTCCACAATAAGAGCAGAGGACCTTGCCTTTGCCATTCTTCTTGATTCTCTTCGAACCTGAAGGCTCATTTGATTGCTCTTTCTTCATATGAGACTCATCTCTTTGCTTTCCTTTATCATTCGCTCCCTTAGGTCCTCCTGCAACCAGTGCTTGATCTCTGGAAGATCGAATGATCCCCATTTGGATCAACTTGTCATGCTCATAAGTGAGAGATGCAATGAAAACATCAAGAGTGGGCATCCTCCAATTTGGAGTAGTGATCCTCACCGATTGAAAAGTTGACACAAAGACTGAGTAGTTTGCACTAAGTTTTGAGAGAATGGCAAGAATGAGTTGATCATCCTCCTTCTCCACCTTGCATTGCTTCAATTGGTATATCAGGTTCTTGAATTTTGTGAAAAATTCATTAAATGATTCGAAGTTGGATGGATTAAGAGCGATTAGTTCATTTTCTAGCTGATGGACCCTCATCTCATCCTGCTTATCAAATAGGGAAGTAAGCTTGTCCCAAATCTCCTTGGGAGTCTTCAATCCTTGGATGTAGAATCGAAGATCTCGAGAGACTAAGGAGGATAAGTACCCATGAGCTTCATTAAGCCTGTTCAAGTACTTTTCTTTGCATGATTCAGAATTGGCACTGCCTCTGTTTCTTCTATGAGTCTAAAGAGCTTCTTGGTTTGGAGCGGTACCTCCATGTCTTCCTTCCACTGGTGCTAGTTAAAGGGAGTGAGAGACTCTACTAAATGAGCCATTTTGAATGCAGTAAGGAGGAATGAGCTATTGTAGCGAATACAGTGAGAAGAAAGGGCTGCTTGTAGTGAATGTTGTGAGAAGAGCTGACAACTTGTCACATAATCAAACATACAAAGTAAGGTCGACAGTCTGCACTTTTGGAATTTCCTTCACACCCAGCATAGTTGATCAAGCAAGCTTGATCAACAATTTCCTAACTTGGGATACTAAGTGGTAAATTCTCCACTTCTGGTGCAGTACTGGAAGGAGCAATTTTGCTAAAAAAAAATAATCCAGCTGGAGATCTGAGGAGGAGAGGTGCCTTGTCCACCGAGGCTCTGATACCATATAAATTGAGCACATATATCTGTGGACAAACACACAACTCACAAAATAGATCACACAATTTACTCAGCAATTGAAGAATGAAACAGTGCAAAAATGGCTTGCAACTGTGAATGCTTTCATTAATAAAAAATGTAATTAGATAATAATTACAATGAAGTACAATGGCTAAATAGCCACAAGCAATTCGAATCCACATGAGGAAATTCGGATTGATTACACTCTACTTGACTGTAGGTAACTAAGACCTTGTCTAAATCATTATCGGAGGACTCAATGGTTAACTGACCTTGTCTAAATCATCACCAGAGTTCATCGGAGTTCTAAAACACAACTCAAGTGTCTAATTCAGTGTTGACTGAGGCTAACTGACTGAGGTAGGTGAGAAATGCACCTCTCCTACATGCAGCCATGCAAACCTAGCTCTAACTGAATGTAGAGGACTAGAACTGAATGTAACTGACTCCTAACTTAGCTTAACTAGTCACCAACTCAACTCAATCGACCTTGGTTGGTATCGGCACTCCTAGTGGCTCCTAAATTGTAGGGATTGGTCTAGGAGGCTCCTAAACTGATGCATGCAAGTGAAATCGGTGGCAGTAGGCCTCAATTAGTGTTCCCCACACTTTAGTAATTGAAACATGTGCCCCAATTAGGCCAAGTGGACCCAATGGTGCTAGTGACTAAAAATAGACTAGATGGACTCCTGATTTAGACATATGACCAAATTGGACAAGGGAGGATTAATAATCCTAATAAAAATGGTATGTATATGCATATATTCAGTCTCAATAGCACCATAGTTGTAACAATACAATTCTTCATAACTTGCTAATTCACATGAAAGAAAAAGGATATATGAAAGTTTCTTAAGGTTAAATCTACCAAAGTTGGTCTCTTAGATGAAAATCCTACTCCATTAGTGTTTTTTTTTTATCTGGGTTGATAGTAAAAATCCTTGACTTTCATTTAGAGTTGAGGAATACTTATTTTCCCAACTTAATGGATTTCCTCATGCATATTATTACAATTGAAAACCCATAAGTGAGGATATGAGAAATTGACAAACCAATCTTACAACTTTTTTAATTTTAAAGATTTGACACAAGCTATTTCCAATTGTAAAATCAACTCTACATGCTCTTGCTAGAACATGTAGCAATATCAAGAACATTGCCACCTCGTGGCTCTTATTTTAGATATGAACGTATTAGTCACTGTGAGATTTTGCCTATGGCTAATTTGTTATAGTTTATAATTTAATTTAAATATTGTTTTTTTTTATAAAACATTTTACTCAATATCGAGCACAATTAATGTAATGTAACAAGACCATATTCTTAGGATAGGCTTTATTGTAGTTTCTTTCATGCAAACTTTAAACGTTATTTTTTGGGTGATTTTTTTTCCCTTCTAGTATAATTACAAATGTATTCGTATAAAGTCCACACCTTATAGCATGCAGCGCCGAGAATAACACAGGCTCGACGCGATAGAGGCGTTAGGGTTTTGTGACATAATACCATTATCTTGAACCCATTTTGGCCATTTCCATCTACTATCCATGACGAATCCATCAAATTCATATGCATGATGCCTTCTGAGCCATGACTCTCTTGGGCGTGAAAATGAAATAAAACGACATAGGTATGTGCAATCGATGGCAGTAGGCCTCAATTAGTGTTCCCCACACTTTTTAGTAACTGAAACATGTGTCCCAATTAGGCTAAGTGGACCCAATGGTGCTAGTGACTAAAAATAGATTGGATGGACTCCCAATTTAGACATATAATCAAATTGGACAAGGAGGATTAATAATCCTAATAAAAATGGTATGTATATGCATATATTCAGTCTCAATAGCACCATAGTTGTAACACTACAATTCTTCATAACTTGCTAATTCACATGAAAGAAAAAAGGATATATGAAAGTTTCTTAAGGTTAAATATACCAAAGTTGGTCTCTTAGATGAAAATCCTACTCCATTAGTTTTTTTTTTTCTGGTTTGATAGTAAAACTCCTTGATTTTCATTTAGAGTTGAGGAATACTTATTTTCCCAACTTAATGGATTTCCTCATGCATATTATTACAATTAAAAACCCATAAGTGAGGATATGAGAAATTGACAAACCAATCTTACAACTTTTTTAATTTTAAAGATTTGACACAACTATTTCCAATTGCAAAACCAACTCTACTTGCTCTTGCTAGAACATGTAGCAATATCAAGAACATTGCCACCTCGTGGCTCTTATTATGTCCCCGACAGGGGATATATATGAATCGCTCAGGTGAATTAATTTAGGAGGTAGGTTAAAAATTTTGGCATTTGAAATGTTTTTGGTATAGTTTGTATCAAATTTTTTTAGAAGGATTATTTAAATTTGATTTATCTTGCTTTCTATTCATCTATATAGGGTGACGTATGCCTCGAACTTTGTATCCCAAGACCCGGCGGCGAGCTTGCGTAAGCAAAAAATGATCATTTTCAGTCTCTTACCCTGTTGCTCTGACAAATCTGATAAATGTTGCTCTGACGCATTGGAAACTCCACTTCCTCCCTCGCAGAAATGATCGTTTTTAGTCTCTTACCCTGTCGCTCTGACAAATCTGATAAATGCTGCTCTGACGCATTGGAAACTCCACTTCCTCCCTGGCAGATTGCATGTATGCTTTGCCCGACAGAAGATTGAACAGTAATAGTGTCGTAACTAGGGAAAAATCCATTGATATAACTGAAACAGTCCCATTGTCTAAGAAGGCAGATTAATTTTGGGTTTTATGCGACTGAATCACTAAATCGTTGCTTTATATTTTAATTAATAATGGAAGAGTTCATTTTATTGATTCCTAGCGTGGCACTTTGTTCAATTTCATCGGTTGCTTCTATTTATAGATCATAAAAATTTACTGATTGCTTTGTCTGCACTCTGATTAGGTATGTGTTTTCTGCTGTTGGTTTACAGGCTTGGACAAGCGAAGGAAAGTACTTACGATGCAATCGAGAAGGCAAAGGAAGGCCTTTAAGAGCAATTTGGCAACGTAAAAGAAAATGCAGGCCAAACCACTGAGCAGGCCAAAGAGAAAGCCAAGGAGAAAACCAGAGCTACTCAGCAGAAGGTGGCGGAAATGGGGTAGGCTGTTTCAGATAAAGCTAGGGAATAGAAAGAAGCCATCAAAGAAACGGCATGGGGAGCTGCCGAACGAACCAAGCGAAGCCTAGAAGAAGCCCAAGAGCAGGCGAGGGAAAAAGCCCGTGCGATGGCAGAAAAGGCAGGCGAGACGAAAGAATCTGTTGAGCAGAAAATGTCCGAGGTAGCCCAACGAGCCAAGGAGACTTGGGAGAAGGCTCAGGGTAAGGGTAATCAAACCCTGGAACAGGTCCAGGAATAGGCGAGGGAAAAAGCTCGTCAAATGGCAGAGAAGGAAGGGGAGACAAAAGTGTCCCCTGGCAGAAGCAGTCAGTGTTCGTTTACTGGCTATTGGCACAATGGAAGAATCTGCGCGGTTCCGGCAAGAGGCGACTTTGACAGGCATCCAGTTTGGCCTTGCAGCATCCTCCAGAGAAATTGTAATTGTAATTGGGCGCACGAAATAGAGAAAAATAATGGGCAATGGGATCCTTGTTTACAGAGCAATTCTGAGGCAAATAATATATTTTAACTCAGTTAAAACCCATTTTCATGCCAATTAGTTGTAAACCACCTTTGAACTCTAAATGTAAAGAATGAGTACTAAATGTAAAGAATGTGTATGTATGCTATTCAAGTTAAACAAAATATAGCACTTGTTTTTACTTTTTTTGGTTGGGAGTACACTTTTAACCAGTTATCAGCCTTAATGACTCTCTAATCCTTGGTAATTAGCTTATAATTTTCTTGTTCTGAGCATTGAAGATTCTCGACAAAACCGGCTAAATAATTGTACGGGAAACTGTTTTCCTGGGAAAGTTACCACCCAACCGCCTGCTAAATAATTGACATTGTACGGAAAAGGAAAAGGCTCTTTTGTTGAAAGACAGACATCAGGCATAATCCAAGTTCATTTCTGCAAAGTAGCATCATGCAGAGAATTGCTAATTCAAGAGAATTACCAATTCCACAGTAACTCTAAAAATCACGGTTATTGTAACTTCTCCTGAAGTTACAATAAAATTTATATTTCTTAACGTCATCATCTTGAAAAAGAACCAGCTTTGCTTGTTGCAGCACTAATGTGAAGGATGGTGACGCTGTCACAGATAGTTTAGACTACTATAAGTGTTTTTTTCCAGAAAGGCAGTGAATTGCAATAGCTAGTATTAAGTTCTCATTTTACAATAAGATGCTTAGAGGTATTTATTGACCAAGGTTAAACGCTCATGGTCGGACGATTACTTAATTGGAAGCCATGCTTAAATTATACACTATGGTGCCGGCAGATAGTTTAGACTACAATACGCCTTTTTATTCATAAAGACACTGAATCTCAATACCTATTATTAAGTTCTGATTTTACTATAAGATGTTTATAGTGGTAGTTATTTATTGAGAAAGGTTAAACGCGCATGAGAGGATTATTCAACTTGAAGCCATGCTTTAAAATATACTCAAATTTGATTGATTTCATAAAAAACATTGTGTGTAAGGCTATGCATAACTTTGTAAATTGAATTTGTTTGGACTGCCACTTCCCCACCTCCAACCACCCACAACTCTGTACATTGGATTTCTCATCTCCTATTCATTTGGATTTCTCATCTTGCCTTTGCACCATATATCCGCAAGCGTCCACATAGAAACACTCTTCTCTTTCACCTCAAACAACTCAATGGACATATCACTTATATAATAACGATTCCATTTAATTATAATGCCTACAAGAAAAACAGTTTGAAGTCCATTAATTCAAATGTTCTTCATCTTTCACTTTACAAGTCCATTATGGTTATAAAATTATTATTTTTAATTACCAAATATTTCAATCTCGGTGACAGCAAAATCTATCTATTTTAAAATTTTTGGATCAGTGATTAATTTGTATAGCTTTCACGTTTTATTCTATGGCAATCTCTGTCTCTTTAACTTGAAAACAATTGAGGCTGACGCTTTGGATAAGGCAGCGAAGAAAAAATATCTAGAAGCATATGCCAAACAAAATTGATCGGCATCATAGAATGCCCTTCGGTTGCTAAAGCAAATACTAAGGCCGCACTCCACTGACACATTCAAGGTTTATGTTTTTAGTTTAAAATAGTTTTTTTAAAGGTACTTTTGAAGTTTTGTGGAAAAATATAGAGATGTAACATTCTATTTTTCTAAACAAATGTGTTTATGTAGAAAAAGTTGGAAAGGTATGTTTTAAATATAATTTTTTTTCAAAAATTTTGTGTATATATATTGTGGAAAAATATAGAGATGGAACATTCTGATTTTTTTAAACAAACGTGTTTATTTAGAAAAAGTTATAAAGATATGTTTTAAATATATATTTTAAAAAATTCAAAACATATATAAAACTAACTTTTATTTCAATTTTAAAATCTATTATTATATAAAAGTCAAATAACATAAATAATGGACCAATATTTTTTTGTATTTTGTTTATAGTTTAAATAATAATTTTAAAATATTAAAAACTAAAAATAATGAAATACATAAATTCACTTCACATAGATTTGAGAAAGATCACTTATAAGCTTCTCATTCATGAATCGTCCTAACCAAGCTATGCAGTTCCACGTGAAGATAATTTAGAAGCTTCTCATTCATGAATCCTTTGAACGAATCCTTCTAACCAAGTTATGTAGTTTCACAACAATGGTGATTTTAGGAGAATATAATAAAATATTATAATAGTTTTGATGTTTAAAAGAGTTAGTTAAATAAAATAAATGAATTATATTAATTAATAATTAATTTAGTTTTTAATATTTTTAAATAATTAAAATATATTTGTAAAGTAAATTTATTAATCAAATTATATATTTAATATAATTATTTTTTTTTAAAATAATTAATGATATTAGTAGTGGTAAACATTCATTGAGCAACTTTAACAAAAAAGAAAAGAATTATTTGATTTGTTTTAAAATTTTATAACCATAATTTTGATATTTGTCAAAAAAATTAATAATTAAAAAAAATTAATTAATTTATATAATTATTTAGTATAATATTACTTACTTTATATAGTTGATTTTCATTATTTATTCAATGAATATCAAATTATAGAGCAAAATTTTAAAACAAAGTGCATTGATTTAATTAAAAAATGACTATATTTATGAATTTATATTAAAACAAAGAATAATAATTAATTAAAGAAAATTACATATTTATAGTTTTTTTTTAAATGGAAATTTTTTGGCAATCAAATTGCATTAATAGTGATGCAATTTACACCATATTAAGATGACATATTTATTTAAAATATAAGGAGGATCAAGGCAATCCATTGACAATATCCCTCAAATTAACATCATGGTTATTAGATTAGATCATTTGTGATATAACAAATTTTTCCTAAGAAATAAATTAGAAAAGTTATTTAAGCAAAATTTAGTAATTAGTTTCAAGAAAATAGTAATATTGAACTCAAGTTTCTCCGAGCTCTCTAACGCAAATATTGAACAGACTGAGAGAAGGCCCATAGTTTTCCTCTAACAATGGATGTGTTTATCTATTCTAACGTATTCATCCTAAGTCCTAGCAATCTGGCAGAGTACAAGCTCGAAGTGATCAGGGAGTTGTTCGTACATACAATATTACAGCTAAATTCCAATTTCCAATCTTGTTTTATCCGAAAAAACATCGTCATCTCCTTCGTCAATGAAGCGGCCCAATGTTGGTGCGATATTCACGGCTAAGCACTTTTTTATCTCGTCAATAAAGACCACCGAAAGATAGTTAAAAAAATAATTAGATTTTAGTAGTCATGAGTTTATCTTTTAGTGGTTTATAGGCATATGGTATTGGTTAATTCATGGTATTATGGTATTTATATTGATAAAGTTTATTTTAGGGTTTGAAGAATTAATCTTTAAATTTTTAATGCGATTAGCTTTACTACGGAATTCGCTATGGCCTAGTTTAGTTGACTAAGGATAATGGAATTTATCACCCAGGATAATGGAATTTATTGTCTTACTATAAAATATACGCAATTTTGATTTCATATAAAAAAGTGTAACATTGGCATTGTCATGCCATTTGTTTTAATGTCATGCAGGTGTAACATTGGCATTGTTTGTAAAGCCTTCACTTATATTTTTTTATTTTTCCAAATTGATTAGGTTGAGTGAAATGGGGTCAACACTCGCATTGTTTGTAACGCCTTCTCTTATATTTTTTTTAATTTTTCCAAATTGATTAGGTTGAGTGAGATGGGGTCGACACTGGCATTGCTTGTAAATCCTTCATTTATTTTTTTTATTTTTTTCCAAATTGATTAGGTTGAGTGAGATGGGGTCGCTTCTCTCCTAGCTTTAATGACGATTTCATTTTCACCGGTTTATGCTCCCATATTGGCCATCTACCTTCAATTGTCATGAATGACACATAAAAAACAACCACGATTTTTTTTGAAAATTTTATAGTTTTATGTTTATTTTGATTACTTAATGGTATAGTAAAATGTTTAACAAAATTTTAGGAACTGATAAAATATCTTGCAATGTCTAAATATATTAGAATGATATTTAATTTTAAATTGAAATTTCATAATATAAATATTTTTATCATATCATAGTATATTTGAGTAAGAGGTAAAATATTTTTTAATTTACAAATTTTTATTATACATGTGTGTTTTAAAAAAAAAATATATGTATAGAATTGTTACATAAAGTCCATATGGTTTTTATATTTGATAAGTGTGTTAAAATAATCTATGTAATGTCTATTTCATGTAATTAATTTTTCATTTTAACTCAAGTTATTAAGGAAGGCTTGGAATTTGATGGGCATATGCCTCGCCTTAAATACTATTGAAAATCTTAAGAAACTGTTTCAAAGAAGGGGCAAATAATTAGGTGGAACTTATTTTGATGATAAAAAAAAAATTCAAAATGTTATTAATTTTTATTATTAGGTTTTTTTAAGATAGGTGTATACTTACATAAGTGGTTATTATGATATATGTAATAATGGAAATTGTTGTCTTACTTTACTAAGACTTTTTTATTTGATTGAAGGGTAGGTGGTGAGTTTTCCTTCAATGAGAAAGGTTTTGCTTTCTTTCAATTTCTTCTTTTTCTTATATTGGCTTAGCATTATTCAAATATGGAGTACTTCCCTCACTTTCATTGCCTTTCTTTTGCCTTTCTACCCTTCCTTTACAGATAACTTACTTTTCAATCCCAAATCTGCAACTCCAAGAGAGAGGTGGGTACCATTTTAGAAGGAGAAGTTAGTTTCGAATTCTGATACTATGATACTCTGATATTTAGGCTTTCTTTATGTCCTTCATGGCCTATTTGAGATGTAGTAGTCGTTCTCGCAAAGCTGGTAAAGCTCATCCTCACTTTGGATCCATTGAAATAGAACTTGAGTCTAGAATCTTCTAAGTAGTCAAATCTCTACCATCCTCAAAATGATGCCTAAGTAGGATATAACAACATTTATTCTATTTTTATTGAGTTTTAAGTAGGCTATAACAAAATTTAATCTATTTTTATTGAGTTTTAATTTTTTCTATAGGCAATTGCAAACCACTAGCTATCATAGATGCAATGTCGGGGACATTGCCACCTCGTGGCTCTTGTTTTAGATATGAACGTATTAGTCACTGTGAGATTTTGCCTATGGCTAATTTGTTATAGTTTATAATTTAATTTAAATAGTGTTTTTTTTTATAAAACTTTTTACTCAATATCGAGCACAATTAATGTAATGGAACAAGACCATATTCTTAGGATAGGCTTTATTGTAGTTTCTTTCATGCAAACTTTAAACGTTTATTTTTGGGTGATTTTTTTTCCCTTCTAGTATAATTACAAATGTATTCGTATAAAGTCCACACCTTATAGCATGCAGCGCCGAAAATAACACAGACCTGACGCGGTAGAGGCGTTAGGGTTTTTTGACATAATACCATTATCTTGAACCCATTTTGGCCATTTCCATCTACTATCCATGACGAATCCATCGAATTCATATGCATGATGCCTTCTGAGCCATGACTCTCCTGGGCGTGAATCAAAACATACTTGGCTGGCTCTGCTCATGGTACGAGGAGGAAATGAACCCATTACATCGCGACCCTTTAGCTGCGTTTCATGCGTATCTGGTCTGGTTAAGAGGGTAATGCTATAGATCACTGGTTATGCGCCTTAAGCTTAAATTAAATGAAATAAAATGGCATAGGTATGTACATTGTTTAGGATGTTTGTTTCCTTTGACATGTTTCCAGCCAAGGAACGCATGAAACAGGACAGGCAAAACTGGCAAAAATGTTTTTGATGCAGCAGCATCGAGAAGAAAGAGACTAAATTTTATTATTATTGTGTTCTAGATTAGGTTGAGTTAGTTTGAGTGATGGTGAGGTGTGATGTAATAAAGGCTGTTTTGCCAAATGGGCTCTCGAATCCCTAAGGAGCTAGCGTTTGTTAGTTGTTTAGATTGTTTGTGATCTTTTAGCGTTTGTTAGTTGTTTAGATTGTTTGTGATCTTTCAATGTTGTAGATCCTATTTGCCAGGATCTAATAAAAGATGCTGGTGATTCTTTAAAAGACGGGACTGTAATCGAATTTGGGGTTTGTTGGAATAAAAAAACAGAGTAGTTATACTCTGTGGTTGTGGGTTTTCATAAAGCTATTTATTTTCCAGATAACCATTTTCTGTGTGATAATCTTCACTGGTTATATCACTCATTATTGTGACTGTGATTGAGAAGGAGTCCGCAGATATAGTGAAGAATCCATCAGCGCAGGAGATAGCTTGGAACCCTGACAATTGCTGGCAAATCTCTGCATCTAGCTGCTAATTAAATATTGATTGTTGATCTCAGCGTATTAGTTCGTATTCCTGAGGAGGTTGAAGCGATTAAACAAAAAAATCAATTCTTCATCGGACCCTGACATCATCTGGATCGACCTCGTGAGCAAAAGCCCTAGCGCGCAGCACAAAATCTCCTGGACGCCACGATTTGGGTCAAGCAGAGGAAATGTTGTCAGATTGTTTTCTTCTCCGTTGGATTAAACAAGGAGTGGTCACGACCTGAAGTAGAAGGTAAAGTTTCTATGGAAAAGTCAAACAATTTTCCACCATCGATCTGGGTGAATCGACGGTGGCTGAGAGTCTAATTTGAAATTCGTTTGCCAGTTAAAATATGCATTTATACATTGGTCAGTGTTTGGAGACTTCTTGTTGCAATATTCAATTCTTGAGCAGAAAATAGTTCTTTTATTGTTCGCCAGTTCCGCATCAGTTTTAATATAAACTGATCTAATAATGATCTGGTCGGTATCACTGTAAGTGGCAATGGTAGGCTGATCACGAGTGTATCTATCTACTAACACGCAGAAGTTTAGGGATTTGGAAACATAGAGTTGGAAGATGTTAGTGGCCATGACCACCGGGGGTTTTGGCAGCGTATGGAAGTTGATTTTGAGATTTTATGGGTTGAAGGCGAAGAAGGCACTCTACTACGACCATGGGAGTATGCACCCGTTTCTACCAAGAGCAAAATCTTTATCTGCTTTTATAGAGCGGGGCATAGACATAAACAAGTCAGTTATAAGGACCCCCTCGCTTGTTGATAGCAATTTGTATCAGCATCGCAAGTCCTTCAAGTATTGCACCACCTCCAAATGCCAACCTGACGATGGCAAAGCTCCTGACAGTCAGAGTTGTGTGGGCCACTTGGTTGAGCACGATTTAGGGTATGGTAGTGGATCGTCGCAATCGAATTTAAAGGAAGAACCAGATGGAAAGCAACGTGCTAAAACAGAAAGGTTAGGTTTCAAAGATGATTTAGTTAAAAGAGAAATTGCCTTGAAGATGCTTCGGGATGCATTGATAAGTTCTTCGGGCCTCGAAGAGATCAAACGGGTTTTAGATCAGGAAGTCTCCTTGTTTAATGTTCCCCAGAGTAGGATATTCCTCGAGCTGTTGAACAGTCTAGAATCAAACCCTCAGCTGGCTTTAGAGGTGCTTATTTTCTTCCCCTTTTCAGTACTGTTTTCACTGACATGTTAATGTGTGTGCAAAAAACTTCATTTTTTAATTAAAAAACTTACATTCTGTACATATAGTTGATTTCTGACAATGACAAGTCAGTGATTATATTGACATCTCTGTATAGGCAACAGGTAGATTTGCAATCTTAAAACTCACATTTTTGGCCCTGAAGGTCTTTAGTGATTGATGTCACTTCCTCTCAGGTATTCAATTGGAAAAGGAGACTATCTGACATTTCACTAGATCCAGAGGAGTACTCCAAATCGATTGTTCTTGCCGGAAGAGCAAAGAATGTTGATTTGGCTGTTGAGTTGTTTGCAGAGGTTCAGTCTAGAGGAATTAACAGGGCGATTTCAGTGTACAACGCTTTAATGACTTGTTATATTTGTAATGGTTTTACTAAGAAGGCTCTGTCACTATTTGAAGACATGAAGAGGAATGCAAACTGTATTCCTACTATTGTAACCTATAATATACTCTTATCTACATTTGGGCGTTCGATGCTTGTGGACCATATGGAAATGGTTTATCAAGCAATTAAGGAGGCAGGCCTCATTCCCACTGTACATACTTATAACACTCTCATTGCTGGTTATGTGACTGCCTGGATGTGGGATGAAATGGAGAGCACTTTCAAAAAGATGAAAGCAAGCCCTGTAAAGCCAAATAAGTCCACTTATTCTTTACTGGCGAGAGGCTATGCGCATTCAGGACAAATGAAGAAAATGGAGGACGCTTTTAAACATTTGGGGGAACCAATATGTCAGAAGGACGTGCCTATAGTTCGAGCCATGGTCTGTGCATATTGTAAGAGTACCGGTACAGATAAAATTGAAAAAATGGAGAATCTAATTCAGCTTATACCTGAAGAAGATTATAGGCCTTGGTTAGATGTAATATTAATTAGAGCCTATGCACATGCAGACTCTGTCAAAAGAATGGAACATTCCATAAGTAGAGCATTGGAGCGTAAAACAACTATCACAACAGTAAGTGTGGCTCGTTCTGTCACGTCTACTTATTTCAGACATGATGCAATAGAAAGGCTTGAAGCTTTTGTGAAGCAAGCAAAAGCAGCTGGATGGAAGCTATGCCGTTCTTTGTATCATGCAAGGATGGTGATGCACGGTTATCAAAATCGGTTAAATCAAATGGAAGATGTTTTGGAGGAAATGAAGTCCTCTCACTTTCGCCCTACTAAGAAGACCTTTTTGATTTTGTATAAAGCATACATGAAGTTTGGGATGGAAGCTGAGATAAAATGGACTCTCAAAAGAATGGACGAGGCTGGATTTCCCTTACCAGAGGATTCACAGATATTTTGGCAGCAAGTTTTTCCTTCATTGCCAGAAGAGAGTCTGATCTAAAGGAATGGAATTCTCATGATAAGAACCAATGAAAGTTGAGACAGACATGGAGTACATATTGCATGCCAATGTTGATGGAGAGAAGATGTAGGTAGCTTGTACATGTTTCCTGATTGCATGGAAACTTTCAATATGCGCAAGCAATCTGTACAATCAGTGGAGTTGCATAAAGGAAAAAATGTGTTCATTAGAATGTTCATGACTGATATTGCACAGGGTGCAATCTCCCAATGCATGAAGGCCCTTCTTGAGAATTATTTGTTATAGGTTGTAAAAAGATATCCAGTATTACATGTAGCAGTTGTCTTTCGATATCAGATTGGTTGAATTGCTGTATGTCTAGTGGATGCAACATGTCCATGGTTTGATTTCATGTGGAATAGCATTTTTACTTCATTCTTTATCAGAGAGAAACTATGCCACACTATCAAAGGATTATGTGTTAACTTCATTGGTTGTGCTTCCTTTTACCTTGTAACATTCATTTTCAAGATTGGTTTTACTTGGACCTTGGACCTTTTTATCCATTTTGATTGCCCATACATGCAGATCGGTTTTTACAGTGGATGAATTTTTCATTTCTTAACAAGTTTTGAGCAAGTCTGTTTGCTCAGTGCGACAGCCCATGCATCCACTGTAACGAGGTAACATGAATTTTTGTTTTTTATTTACAAAATATATGTCCCACTTAGGTTGTGTAGTAAAAGTGTGAATATGCCGTTGACTACTTCATGTGGTAACTTCATGAATAAAACCCAAACTGCTAATAATTATACTGACTATACCCTGTCCAACATCAGTCGTCATTCAGTGCTGCTGTTATGGTTGCTGCCCAGATTTGTCCAAAGGGACCAGATTTAGTCTCTTTTGAATCAGTTCATCGGGTTCCTCTTTGAGATTTAAGTAGATCTATGCTAACATTTTTGAATGACCAGGCCCCTCCCTCTGGAATCAATAAACATTACTCTTAAAACTATCAATTTCCTATAGCTTTTGATGACTGCTCTGAAAATAGACTGAAATTACTGCTTTCTTTCAAGAGCAACATTATATGAGCCAAAAGTTTTGGAGCACATGGAATAAATACACAGTTTCAACAACCAAACTCGTCTATGATTTACGATACTCAATAGAAAATGGATCAACTCCTCAGTCATAAAAATTTCCAGATCTTTCCAAAACTTTGAAACTATGCCAATAAATAGAGAGATAGCACCATTTAGCTTGAAAAAACTGCATGTATCATTAAGGTCTGCCATACTAATGTTCCTATGAATGCCCATAGAAAACTTAACCACATAAAAAAAGGAAAATTTTCTCCTCAATCTTAAGCTGAGATAGACATTAAATTCAGCTTTTCTTGCCACCTGGATAAGATCTCATCATGGCTTGGAATCAACCTATCAACTGTATGCAAGATTTCCTAATCTTTAAAGGTGGCAGTAATTCTGAGAGGTGCACCATCCAAATTGGGGAGGATACCAACAACAGTCTGGACTGTAAAATTGTTGTTGACTACCCTTGGCTTCATGCCACCAATAACTACTAGTATCATATCCATCAACCAAACATATGCTAGGGTACCAAGTCATCAATCAGTTCCATCACCAAGCTGCAACTTTAACAGAAAATTTTGATGGAGATCTCAAGTGGACACCCATGCAACATGGGGGGTAACAATGCCAATACCATATCACCTATAGGGCACAAACTAACATCAACCGTATTTGGATAAAAAATTGCATCATTCATACAAGTTATGTTCAAACTTCAAAGGGAATATGTTTAACTTTAGCTTGCATAATTGTTTGTAATGTTTATTATAATGACGATATAATTTCTTATGAAAGAAACCTACAATAATTATATCGGCCCTAACTCTAAACCTACAGGTCTGTTTTATTGTTGAAAGCCTTTTACAAATCTTGGAAAAACTAGCTAGCTTGCAAGAGATCCACATGTGTCAACAATGATCCAACAAAATATGCATCCTTACATATCTCGAGTCTTCTCAACTGATTCTATTACTACACGTCAAAACGAATCTTCTTAATTATTTACTTGCAAATAATTATTTTGGTAGTGTTTTATGGGTTTTTGTGCTAAAATGTCTGAGTTTTCATGTATGCTGATGGATGTGTGTTAGTAATGGCTCTATGAATAGGTTATGAATGATATTTTACTTGTGAGATATATTTACTGCAAAATAATTATTTTCTCAAGAGCATATAATGTCTTTCACCAACATTTATGCTCATTTTTCCATAATTTATGAACTGACCCATTTATAATAAAAGCTCATATTCCACACCTGAATTCATTTTTGAACAGACACCAGTCCCATGTGCTTTTATGTTCTCCCTTTTTCTTGGTGTTACTTGTCAACCCCATGGGATAAATGGATATGCAACATATAAAAAATAAGAATGAAATTGAATATTATAAACACTTATTCACAATGTATGACCTTCATTAGGTTAGTGTAAGAAATTGAAACCATGCTCTTCAACAATAACACTAATTTGTATCAAAGAGAAACACAACCAAATACTTATGTTTAATAATAAAATTGTCTGATAGGAAAATATGGTACAAATGCATAATAAAATGAGGAAAAATAGAAAGATTCCCGCAACTATCAACTATTGATAACTTAGACAGTTCCTAAGGAGTCATGTCACCGACTTGACATAAAACCAAAAATTGAAGTGTAACTAGCCACAATGAGAAACCAGATCCTCTATGAAACAGAAAAGGTCAAGCTTGCCACAGGACTCTCAGAGATTCATATTAACATGTAGTTGACACTCGACTTTAGTTAGAGAATTTTAGCGTTCAGGCTAATTAATGTACAACAAGCACAAGCCCTCACAATAAAAATGCATTGATCTTTTGCAGGCTCCTCCACACATAGCATAATTGAGAAAGAACTTGTATTGGAGGACAGCCATATGTAAAGACTACTTCCAATGCAATATTCTTGCTAAGATCAAACATTACAAACTAGAAAATGGCTCATGCTAAAAGTTCAGCACTCAAGGGTTGAGATATGAAAGGTTAGTAATGTATTGATTTGCAAAAATTAGCAAATTTAATATCTTCTAACTTGTTCCATATGTCCTTTTCACAAGCTCTCTTTTCTTCACCAGAGTGAGAGCTTTGACATGGAGTTCCATGTGCTCAAATGCAAGAAACAAAATTGGTTTTGATATGAGCTCAGAACTAACTAAGCTTTAGGCATAATTTTAAGTTGTATCCCTTAAAGCTGTGTTCTGCTTACAATTAGATGTGGCATCATAACTATTCTGGTAAGCATTACTGCAATACTGATATTCTGCTGCCAATACTTTAGAGGGTTGTACTATCCGGATCCTACATGGTAAAAATCATTTGGTCAATTGGTTTACATTTATCACACAATAACACTGCTTTTAATAACTACATAATCACACCTCTATGCATTTGAATCTCACTTGGAAGTTGAAATCATTTAACCATGAAAATTTGCCTGGATGCCTGAAAAGAGTTCAAATCTGCACTCCACATCACATGAGTAGTTCAGTTGTTGAGGTCGGTACTCCCTATAGCGACTGTAGACAATGTAAAACAAACAAAAATAAATATTTTGCAATGAAGAGCAATGGGAGGAATGCATATCGAGAAAAGGCAAAAATACTTGCTTCTTTTGAGAGATGGCACCAACCTGAAGCTTGGAAGAGCCATCCTGATTGAAGGTGCCCTCCATGTCTTTTGAGGCATTGGTTCTATGATCTATCAGTATTGTGATTACAAGTTTATCAATCTGTTCAGTAGCTAACTAATTAATTTTAAAACTAAAGGAAAATAATTGAAGTAGCATTATTTGATAGTTTTTGTCCTCTTTGTATTTTACTGGTTGCTCTATTAGGGAATACTTTTGTCCATTACCATCACCCATCATATTTATATGGCAGAATGGTTTCAATGAAGACTCTTCTTCAGAAATTACCATCTCTAACTTCTCCCTAAGCTTTGCCCACTTGTTTTTTTGCCATGTCGATTTAGGCAACAACTTTGAAAACAGGTACCTCCTTATGTGTTGCTGGTCATCTATGATTTGTGCACTCTAGAAGTTAAGATGCAACAACTTGCGTAAGAAATCTAGAAGTCAAATTGAAGAAAAGGAACTATGAAAATATCACCAAAGATTGGATTGGTGAAGCTAGTTATTACTTGTAAAAATGAAACAAGATGACTTGGAAGGCCAATTTCTTGCGATAAAATAAACATTAAGAAGCACTTCTCAATCTCAACATCATGTATACACCATTCACTAAGTCTAGACTCTAAACACACCAATATCATACAAATATACATGAAATGCAAGAAGTTTACTGTTTAACCTATCACTTGGACAACATTCAAAATCAGTTTGTTTTTCCTTTTTGGTAGCATCATGCTTGCTTACCTGACCTTTCTACCATGATTACAAGCATCTTTACTGTTGAAGATATAATTTCTTAAGAAAGAAACCTATAATAATTATATCAGCCCTAACTCTAAACCTGCAGGTCTATTTTACTGTTGAATGCCTTTTACAAATCTTTGAAAAACTAGCTAGCTTGCAAGAGATCCACTTGTATCAACAATGACCCAACAAGATATGCATCCTTGCATATCTTGATTCCACTCAACTAATTCTATTACTACGCCAAAACGAATCTTTTTTATTAATTATTTGCAAATGGTTATTTTGGTAGTGTTTTATCGGTTTGTGTGTTGAAATGTCTGAGTTTTCACGTATGCTGATGTATGTGTGTTAGTATGGTTCTATTAATAGGTTACGGATAATATTTTACTTCTTGTGATATATATTTACTGCAGAATAATTGTTTTCTCATTTCATGATCAGATAATTTCTTAAACGAACATTTATGTTCGTTTTTCCAAGTTATAAATAAAAAGGGTAAATATGTTGCAGCTTTTTAGATTATATGACCTGTAGCATTCAACTTATTTCCCTTAGCAATTATTGTTTCTTTCTACGACATTTGATTATTGTTTTAGTGGTTCTTTACTTTCAAGCATTGTGTTTTTATCTCCGAAGTTAGCAATTATTGTTTCTTTCTACGACATTTGATTATTGTTTTAGTGGTTCTTTACTTTCAAGCATTGTGTTTTTATCTCCGAAGTGTGAAGGAGCTCTTAAACTTTCTGTCTGGAGAGCTAGAGGGAACTCTATGCCCTGGACTATGCCCTGGATAACTCATGGTGCAAAATAGTTGAACCATTGCTAGAATAAGCTAGTTACAGTAGTTGCATTTAGCAACATTTTGCTTTATAGTACTTAGAATTAGCAAAGGAAAAATTAATTCAATAACACTTGAATCCTTGAGAGTTGCATAAACAGTACACGTCACTTCACAAGCTTACCCACCTTGGTTGATAATTCAAGTCTAGTTATAAGATTCAATGGCTAGTAAATTGTTGTAGTTCTTTAGCTCACCAAAGTCTATAGAGTTGAGTGGAATGTATTTTGTACCCCAAATTAAAGAATCAAGCAGGCCCAAATGTGATTAGTGCAAAGGCAAGCCTTGGTCTTGTGCCAATTGTATTATTTGTTCTCTACAATAGGACACAGAATGAAATTACTTTAGTACAATTGCATTTGTTCTATCCCACCTTATGGTAAAAGAACATGGAGAGGGTTGAACCTCCAAATCCTCTCCTCATCATCCACCTTGATCAAGATTGAGGGTTTCTTCATTGTCAAAAGAAATTGGAAGGCTCAACATATTGTTATACCTTTTATTCACTGGAAGGGAGGAAGCTTCAAATATAGAATATCAATTAATAAACATTCTCTACTATAGTCCCTTTATTCTCTAAAGATAGAAAACCCCTAGGTAAAGATCCTTGGTTCTCTACCGTTAGGCATTTCAACAAAGATATTAAGTCCCTCATGACATTTTGTCTAAAAGTAGATATAGGATTTCATGGGCTCTTCTTAAACAAGTCTCTCCGTTTAATAACTCCAATTTATAATTGAAATTTAAAACTCTAGTCTCTAGACGTCTGTTTGCTTTTTAACTTGATGTCGAACACCAAAGAACTAGTGTAAACACTAAGCTTTAGGTTGTAGAATGTTGTCTCTCAAGAATATGCCTGCTAATGGTTATAAATGGTTGAGTTCATCATCGTCAATCGATTTAGGCTCAACAAGGTCTAGAAGATTCATTCCAAGGTGATTACATGGCTTTATTAGCTTGGGGTGATCTATAAAGCTCCTCTATAGTTGAGAAAGGCTATGCTTGTTTGGCTTCCCGCACACGTTGGAAGGCCGAGAAATTTTGTAAGCACTTCTCAAGATCCCACTTATTATGGAAGGTATCTCCGTTGGGGAATGAGACGAGAATTTATATAGTGAATTTTGACAAGACTCAACTAATCCTCAAAATTGAAATTATTTTCCAATGCTTGAAATCTAGAGATCAAGTTGTCTTTAGGCATGACTTATAAGGAATATGATATATCCTTGACATGGATTGTTTTAATTTCCATAATAGAAAATCTATCATTAAAAATACAAGCACAAGTGGAGAAATGTTCATTAGACATTGAGCATATTTAGTAGTTGTTGGAGAACTAGAGTGGGAACTCATGCACTATGAGTCAAATCCTACCAAGCCAATCTAGATTTTATTTACCAATGCCTTTTCAATCGTTAGCCAATTAACAAGCCAACTCAAACCTTTCCACTAAACTAGGCAATAGGTACACGAGGGGATAGAAAAATAAGCCACAATGAACCCTTGTCCTTTGACCACTGACAAGGTACCGTGTATGCCTCTACCTATATTTAAGGAGCCTTGCATACAAGAGGAAAATAGTTTGGCCCTCCTAAATATGGATGACCCACCACCTACCTTTTGTTGCCCCAAGCCACATGATGATGACCCAAAGCTTGATGTTGTTGTCACGTGTACCTAAGGAGTTACACTTTTCTACGCCCTACAAGACTTTCATGACGTAATTTTTTTTTGCACAAAATGAAAGGAACACAGAGAAATAGACTACTCTCACGACCTAATAAGGAAGAGGAACATAGTAGTGAATCCACATTAGGCAAGGATTTATGCCTTAATTTTTTATGTTGCTTAAATCATAGTGGGCATTTTTTATTTTAAATGCCCCAACAAGATATGAATCCTTGCCTTGATCCAACTTTCTAGCTTGCAAGAGATCCACATGTATCAACAATGACGCATCAAAGAAAGCCCGACATACAAGAGAGAGTCTACTTCATCACATACGCTCCAAGAAAGATATAACGTTTAGTCTTCTTGTAGATTTCTCCTCTACAACAAAATAAGAATAGGAACCCTAGTTTTAGCCAAAAGCTCCACCAAAGCATAGTACACATCATGAGCAAGAGATCCATGTAAGCGAAACCTCCAAGAGTGCTAGATCATTAGAGTAATTACGGTTCAATATCATGTCGCCCACATGTGCAAACCACTGATGCTATCATATAAACCTTGTGAAACCATGTTAAGAAGTGAGATCATGTCTTATGGTCAATGCCACAATGAAGTCAACTAATGAAGATGAGGATGTAATGCCAATCTAGCCGATAATGAATAGAACGTTATCACACCAATGGGGTGAAGAGTGTCATCATGTCAAACATCATATGCATGTGAAAAAAAAGTGTAATGCATCTCCAAGATAACCAATTAACTAAGCAAAACACCATCAAGTCATCCATAACATCAAGGCACCAACGAGTGATCTAAGTCTCTGAATCAACCCACATAAGCATCACAATACAAGTAATAGGTGGGTGGAGCTTTTTGATGGTACGTTTTTGTGTGTGTACATAGGCATTATACTTTCGATGAAAGTTTGTGTCAAAGTTATTGCAGGCTCGTCACAACCCCACTCTTCTTGTCAGTAGTACGAGGAAAGTTTGCGTCGGAGTGGCTTTGAAATTTCCTTGTTTTCGTAAGTGCGACATGTATTTCATCGCAATATCGACCGAGGATGTCGTAAGCACGACACATAGTGACATCCTCGTAACCCACCATGTTGCCTCTCATCATTGTAAGAACGACATCTATTTCGTCGCAAGATTGATAGAGCTGTTGTAATAACGATGCACAGTGACATCATTGTAACTTGACACGTGGCCTCCTATTGTCATAAGAGCGACATCTCTTTCGTTGCAAACTCAACAGGTGTTGTCGTAAGAGAGACACACACTGACATCTATTCAACCCACCACCTAGCCTTCTATTGTCGTAAGAGTGACTTATATTTCATTGGAAGATTGACAAACACCGTTGTAAAAGAGATGCAGAGTGACATCAATGTACCCTGCCATGTGGTCTCCTGTCGTCATAAGAGCGACATCTATTTCATTATAATCTCGACAGATGTCATCATAAGAGAGACACACCATGACATTAATGTAACCTGCCACGTGCCCTCTTGTTGTAAGCTAAACAAATGTCGTCGTAAGAGAGACACATATTGACATTGATGTAACCCGCCACGTGATGGTTTATTCACATAGGATTAATAACGGCGAACAATACTGCATATGCTATGCAGCATTTAATGCGACGGCGGTCGCACTGTCCGCCGTCGGATCCGTTCCAAAGAGCGATCCGACGGCGGACAGTGCGACCGCCGTCGCATTAAATGCTGCATAGCATAAGAAATATTGCTCGCCATTAATAACGGGAGGAAACAACTGTCAGAAGAATGACACAGTCAATTCAATGAAAATGACATCATGTTTAATTCAAACATGCGATTGTTTTACAATGAAAGTTTGGGAGAACAATATTTAACATGCAGCAGAATAATAAATGTTGTGGCGGCTGTATTGTGGGTTGTTGGATTTCAAACAGGCTGAGATCCAACGACCCACCATGCAGCTGTGGCAGCATTTATTACTCTGCTGCATGTAAAATATTTTTTGCCGAAAGTTTGTTGCGAAATCATTGTAAATTTGAGCACATTTAGTAGGGAAGAGTCTAACGGTGCGACGATTTTGCTCGTCGGCAATTGTCGCGCCGACCCTCTGGCCACCGGATCAGTCTTCCTCCCTGTCGCCAGCCCTCGTTCACCCACTGTCACTGCCTCCCGTTCTGTCATCCCTTCCGTCGCCGTCAGCCTTCAATGTCGTCTACCTCCTTTCGTTTCCATCCATGAAATTAATTCACCACGGACCCACGTCCCTCCTTTCCCTCGACGATCTGGAATTCAAACCTTGACCCCGTCGAAAGTACTACTCTATCTCTCCTCAGGTTCGATCCTGTTCATTGTAAACTCCATCGGCCACTTTTTCCCATCCAAATGCTTCAATGGATTGCTTCAATGGCTTACTATTCGGTGAGATTACCGGCGGTTCCATGTAGTTGTTCGGATTCAAGTGAGCAGGAGCTGAGAAGAAGGGGGCGGCTTTGGGAATGAGGGATTACAGAGGGGATCATTATTCTGTTCTTGGGGTAAGATGAAATGCTTCGAGGATTGAAATCAAACGCGCTTACAGGCGTCTTGCAAGGCAATATCACCCTGATGTCTGTAAAGATAGAGGGAGTAAACAGAGATTCAAGCAGATCAACAGAGCTTATGGGGTGAATACACACTATATATAATCATAATGTTGTTGTTGTTGGGATTAATGGGGGTTTTATATGAATGGCATGTGAAAATTGTTTTTGGCTGGAGCATGAGTGATAGAATCATCAGCATTGTTTTGTTTGCATTCTTGGAGATCAATGAACCAGAATCCTTGGGACTGGTGTGTTAACATTATTTTGATCTGGTTCTCAAGAATAAATGAAATATACTTTCCATTCGTATTGCCCGTAATCTTGGCCCTTGGATTCGTTCATGAATAAGGAATGAAGATCGCCGTGGCTAGAACTGCACTGTGCTTTGATTTTGTGGATTAGTGGATTAGTGTGGATTGCTACCTCCAACATACTCACCCACCGGCGTTCAATATAAATGCGTGGGTTAGTGTGGATTGCTACCTCCAACAATGCCGGCCCTGTTCACCCACCGACAATGCATTTAAATTAGAAAACCCTTATTCATTATGAAAGCAGGCAAATACATTTAAGTTAGTACAAACCCATCTTAAATTTTGAATCCATCAATCCCAATCCACAGCTAATTTGATTTAATGGGTTGTTTGTTTGAACTCAGGATATGCATCCGTGAGCTTTGCAACCTCCAGCTGTAATAAAAACAGGACAGACCCATCTTAACTCAGTTTTGATATACGCTTTGAAATTGTGAAGCGAGAGGTTGCACATCTGCAGTTCCAGCCCATGGCCACTCTGATTTTATGGGCCCTTTGGGCTTTGTGTGAACTTGGGATATGCATCTTTGAGCTTTGTAACCTTCAGCTGGTATATCAAACCTGGGTCTATGTAGTGTCCATATCTCAATACACTCAATATGTACTTATTCAATGCAAGTTTACAAACCCACAAGAACAGGTGTTAATGGTTCCCTTTCCAATTCATGGTTCCTTTTCCCATTCAGAGTCTCAGACTGTAAAGAACCTCTCTCATATAGTTACAATCATCCATCGATCTTATTTTTAAGAGCCCTGTTTCCAGTAGACATGTTTTCTCTATACAATGCTATTTTTAATAAGGCAACAGCTTCTGCCTTTGATAGTAATAGTCCCACATGTTCTTTGTCATGGATGGATGTAGACTGTGGAAGCTACTTGCAAAAATATACAAGATCAGCAATAGGGAAAGGAGAAGTGAATGGATCAGACATCAACAGAGCCCTTCACATTTTGTTCTCTGTGTGCATGCGTCTTGGGCTTTTTGATGGCAATCTAAGCCACCGACTGGAGGGAAAACTTACAATGCAGGATGTGTGCTCTGCTGAACATCAAAGATTGACATTGCAAGCTGCAAGACAGGCATTGTGCTTCTCAAGAACAGTGGACATTTGCCGCTGTCAAAAACACAAACCAAGTCATTGGCTGTCAGTGGGCCTAATGCCAACAATGCAACTACTCTGCTAGGAAACTACTTTGGTCAGTCTTGTTACACATATAATCATTCATTATGGTTGTTTCATTTTGCAATCTAATACGTGTGTGCTGGTGTAGGTAGTTAAACATAATAATCCACTCTGTTGCTGCCTGTCAATGTCCAGGTTTTCCATGTAACACCACAACACCGTTTCAAGGCCTACAGAGATATGTCAGGAATGCTTTGTATTCACCTGGGTGTGGGGACCTGGCATGCATTTCTGACAATATGTTTACTGAAGCCGTAGAGACTGCAAGAAAAGCGGATGAAGTGGTTGTAGTTGTTGGCTTAGACCAAACCCAGGAAAGGGAGGGACAAGATCGAATAAATTTGACTCTGCCAGGCCAACAAGAGAAATTAGTGTATCAAGTTTCCCGTGCAGCCAAAATACCTGTGGTGCTTGTCATCCTCTCTGGCGGTCCAGTGGATGTGTCGTTTGCAGTAAATGATCCTCTCATCTCCAGCATTATTTGGGTAGGTTACCCCAGTGAAGCTGGTGGCCAGGCACTTGCAGAGATTATTTTTGGTGACTACAATCCAGGTATCTTATCATTCCTTCCATGTATTGCTGTTTCAAAGAATACCATTGGGATTTTATACGTCTACAATATTCCTTCCCCATCAGTCAAATGGCTAAGACATTATTCTCCGCTATGTTTTCAGATTGTTAAGTGAAACTTGTTACGGGAAATATTATCACACAAACAGAGAAGCAATCCCATGACAACAATAAAAACGTTTGGATTTCATTTCTATAAGCAAGACAACTTTTGAAAGGATATTGACTCTTGAATTCCTTAAATTTAGTAGACCTCATTTGGTGTATTTTTAATGAGAGTGGTTTGCTGATATGTGTTTAAGGGGAGCTATGCTTTCAAAACAATGCAACAAGAACTCACAGAAGCCATTGGAAATTAGGATTTTCTCAAAAATAGGGGCAAGAAATTATTGTTGGAACCTCATATAATCCCATGTGGTATTCCAATTTTTTAAATTGTAGCCATCTTCTTTACTGGGAGAAGTCCAGGTTTTCTCCAAACTTTGATGAGACTATAACCTTCTGTTAAATTCTCTGAACTTCTTGGCAAGACCAGTGAACAACATAGATTTAGGTCATCTGATGTTCACCGGTAATCATCTTCTAGGAGCTCCTCATACGCCTAATGGTGAAATTGTATTTGTCATACCGCATGGAGGCCTAAGGCTACTCCCATTTTTTGGAAAATGCTTCTATTGGTTTGTTACCATGGAAGAAATCCACAAAATCATGTGCCATATGATCCCTTGCTGAGACACAAATGTGAGGAATGTCAATGTGATTTAATAAAAAAATTCCTTGATAATGTCAAATTCTACTGTTTAATGTAGTTACTTTGGTGCCCTAGCAGTAGTGGTTAGTTTGATATTGAAAGAAAGCTCTCCCCTTTAAATGTGATGCTCCCTCCCTATGTTTTCATGGACAAATGCTGTAAATTTCTTGCATTAGTCTTTGGTCAACTATAAAACAACTATGTTACTAACTGTAATCTAGTCTCAACTAAATCTATGAAGGTGCTAGATGAATTCTAAAGAGGAATTTTGGTCTCTAATCTTGCAGTTGTTTAGACTATTGAAATCTAGAGGAGCATAAGGATCTGGTTACTTCTAGGATAGGAACTATTTCCTGGATAGGATCGACTCTACGAGTCTGAAAGTGACTTGAAAAATAAACACTCCATTAGTATGGCTGTCATTTATGATACCCGTTTAGATCTAAGGGTTTATTGTCCGAATCACTATAGACAGATTTACATTCTTTGTTACACGGAAAAAGGAAAAGGTTTTACTATATCAGATTGTAGGCCCCATTTCTGGAGTTGCAGAGTACGTAAAATACAGAAATCTTGGACAGAATCTGAACTAGAAGACCATGTCTGCAGAAACTTTGGAAAAGATAATCATGGAACTCTACTACAGTAGCCGTTATACTATTATTTCCTATGGCCTTGTTGGCCAAACCTCCTTTTCTGAAACTTAACAAAAATGTTAGTTATAAAACAACTATGTTACTAACTGTAATCTAGTCTCAACTAAATCTATGAAGGTGCTAGATGAATTCTAAAGAGGAATTTTGGTCTCTAATCTTGCAGTTGTTTAGACTATTGAAATCTAGAGGAGCATAAGGATCTGGTTACTTCTAGGATAGGAACTATTTCCTGGATAGGATCGACTCTACGAGTCTGAAAGTGACTTGAAAAATAAACACTCCATTAGTATGGCTGTCATTTATGATACCTGTTTAGATCTAAGGGTTTATTGTCCGAATCACTATAGACAGATTTACATTCTTTGTTACACGGAAAAAGGAAAAGGTTTTACTATATCAGATTGTAGGCCCCATTTCTGGAGTTGCAGAGTACGTAAAATACAGAAATCTTGGACAAAATCTGAACTAGAAGACCATGTCTGCAGAAACTTTGGAAAAGATAATCATGGAACTCTAATACAGTAGCCGTTATACTATTATTTCCTATGGCCTTGTTGGCCAAACCTCCTTTTCTGAAACTTAACAAAAATGTTAGTGACATCTTCCATGATAAACAATTGCAATGGAGGAGTAAATTGAAAAATAATTCTGAAGCAGCATCCTACAATTAGCATTTCAATTTTTCTGATCTTTAACTGCTTCTTCTGGTGGTTGTCACTCCTCTTCAATAGGAACAAGTCCCGACTGGATCTTCCAACAAAAGACCGAGTTGTTGGTTCTGTTTTCCCTTTACATCGGTGATGGCTGCACTGCTCCTGAAGATGCCATTCCGAGTGATGATGAGCTGTTCCTCATTTTTGGTCGACCTCATTTCAGAATCCATTGGATCTTCTTGAAGATTTAGCTAACCAATGATTCTGTCTTGGTTTTCTGTATCTGCAACAACTGTTCTCCTAGCCAGCCAGAGATTGATGGACCTCCTGCTTCATCTTGGCTGCAAATAGAAAATGCTTCGTGCATGGGAGTCCATCTGCTCTTGAAGGCTAGAATTTGATGCCTCCTCTCTAACAGCTTCCCTGTCCTTGAGCAGTTTCGTGTAGCGCCTTTCTCCTTATGGAGTTATCCCTTTGACTTTCTCCATTGACATCCCAACTCTGAATGTCTCTAAGGAAGGCCGTTTCATATAGGATTTGCAGTCTTGATATGCCGTTTGCTGCTATTTAGTAGTGCTTATCCACATTTTTTTCTTAAATTGGATTGTGATTTTTATAACTTAGTTCAAACTTCACAGGCAATGCCATTGATTCCTTTTTGTAATCAATTTAAAAACCATTTTAATTCATGGATATGGCAATGATCAACTATAAAGTATATTAACATCTGTATCTTTTCCTTGAAGATACAATATATGGAGATGGTGGACTGTTCAGGCATTCTAACTTCTAAGCAGTTAATTGGATATGAATTCTAAATTCAGAGTCAAGTTCATGTTTCACAACAAAATTATGAGCTGTTGCAGCAATGCAAGGAAGTATATATGAGGATTTTTTAGTGTGATTGCAACAATTTATTAGAAAATATTCAATATTCTACATTTCTGATGATCTTGAAAGCCAAGGACACCTCACGACTGACATCACCCTTGTTGGCAGTTTGATGTTTCCCCTAATTACAAGGATGGAATGCCCTGATTTGCTGATGCCTTTTAAGTTTATTTTGTTGACCAAAGCTGAGTTAGGCAAAAGTTGGTGTAAAATGAAATCTACTACCAATGATGATATGGAGCAAAGCATTAGAACTCCCTTGCCTCTTTGCCATTGGCGATGTATTTGTTTTGTTCTCACTTTGTGAATTTGAGATTTGCATCGGACGGTCAGTTTAAAAACAAAAAGTACTGCAGCAAAAATGAAGTACCTGAAAGTTATGTGTGTATGTTACTGTTCAGGTGGGAGATTGCCTATGACATGGTACCCTCAAGAGTTTGTGAAGACACAGATGACAAACATGAACATGCGTCCCAATCATCATACTGACTATCTGGGTCGAACATACAGATTTTACACAGGGAAGAAAGTGTTTGAATTTGGTCAGGGACTGAGTTATTCAAGATACTCCTACAAGTTCTCTTCCACAACCATCAAGAAGATTGATTTGAATGTGACAATTGAGCATGTTGAAGCCCTTGGTAATAGAGGAAAAGTTCATGTTAGAGTGGAGAAAACCCCTTGCAGGAAGCTAAAATTCAGATCCTTTATATTTGTGTGGAACCATGATAAAACGGATGGCAGGCATGTAGTGCTATTGTATTCCAAGTCCCCTGAAACCCATAAAGGAACTCCACAATAACAACTAATTGGATTTCAAAGTGTTCATGTCCTAGGTGAACGCACAACCAAAGTTACGTTTGTTGTTAAGCCTTGTGATCACTTCAGCACTGTTGAAGAGAATGGGCAAAAAGTTTTGGCCATTGGTTCCCATTCCTTAATTATTGGTGATACTCAATATCCAATTTCACTTGTCACCAAACGCTCAAACGGGAATGCATAGTACTATTTATCGTTTTGGATGGTTGGCTTCAAGACAATACTCGCATTCTCCTCAATCTTTGAAAAATAAACAAAAAAGTGGCAGTTAGGGGATTTCACGTTTCCATATGAGGCCATTGTGATCAACAAATTTTTATTATCTAATAATGCTTTCTGCCCATTTCTGGCTTTGTGATCCTAAGTTATTATTTGANGTATTTCACGTTTCCATATGAGGCCATTGTGATCAACAAATTTTTATTATCTAATAATGCTTTCTGCCCATTTCTGGCTTTGTGATCCTAAGTTATTATTTGATGATGCTTTTTATCCCACTTCTCCTTTAATTTTATCCCACTAAAATTTAAACTACCAATGTATAGAACACTATTATATATTGTATGGAAGTATGCAAACAGGGTTATGGCCAAAATGTCTACTATCAGTTATTTCAACTTATTTTCCAAATCTACACTTTAAATGGTAAAGATCTAAAACACAATCTCAACCCTAAAGGTCACGAATAAAGGTTACCCATGGTTACCACAATAACTCTTTCACTCTTTTAGTTACCACTCCAATTAACATTTAAGTGGAGAAAGTCATAATCCACAAATGCTATCTTTGGGTAAGTACCACTATCACCTCAATACACTTCTCTCCTCACTTTTGACCAGCTCTCAAGGTCAAGGGGGTCTTTTGTAAGTGTTGATTGATTTAATTAAACATTTAATATGAGAGTTCAGATTGGTTGTTTGAAATCTGATTTACCATTGTTGTGTGTCATATAGAATTTGTTGATATCATAAAATGATACTTAAATAGATGCATAAGTAAATAGAGCAAAGAACAAGCACTTAAGTGATGCAACAATGTGAACGATTGCCTAGAGTTAGATTTCAGATTTTAAAGACACAACTTTCTCTAAGCAAATGGCAAGAAAGATAGAACATTACAGCCATATGAATCCATTTCAAATCTGAAATTTTATATGAGAAGATAAATGAAATTTCTAGAAATTGTAAGAACGATTGAAACCACTCCCAAAACCTATGTGAAGGTATAAATTGTTTCAGCCCAAGATATTACTGTAAATCTGATCTATTGTGCAGAATTTAAAATAGAGATTTGAAGAAATGTAAGGATGAACTTCACAAAGTGAAAGATAATAATTCATTTAAGTGTTACTTGAGCTTAACTTAATTTTGTTTCCAAGATAAATTACAATTAATAATTTTCAAAAAATTAAGTTAGTTAAATCAAGCTTAAGAATAAGATGAATGCTGTTGTGAAACCTTCGACTTTGAGATTCGAAATAGAAAGTATTATTTTGCAGAATTTTAGTTTCCAAATTTCAATAAGACTTGAAGTAAATGAATAGATTTTAATTTTTTGGGTTTGTTGATGAGAGAGATTAGTGCCTTTTAATTTTGGGGGCATATGGGGTTATGAACACTATTTAAAAAAGTTGTTTTCTTAAGATAACAGGGCTGAAATGGGTTGCATACACATGCCGCAAGCACCCTATTTATTCTGAAATCTAATGCAGAAATGTCATCATGAAAGGGCTCTCCCTAGAGTTGCACCTTTAGCAAGTGACTTGACATAAACTCTAGCAATGGAAGTAATAAAACCTGCAATCACTTGTAAAATGCAATTTGCAAATATTTAAACCAATACAAAAGCCTAAAAGAAAAAGAAAGTAGTACCATAAAATTTCTTTTGATGTATCAAATTTACATTAAATGGATCAAACCACCAATCTTTTCATGAGAAGGATTTGGCACCATGCCCAAGGTTTATATTGCCAAAACAATGTTGTCTCACTTTAACAAGATAGTCTGAACATTGGCCAATGTTACTAGAATTTATAAGTTCATATGACATGGAGCATTTAGTGAAAAAGGAAGAGGAACATAAATTATTGAGCAGAAATTTGTTAGCTTTAATATGGTTTGGTCAATGTTACTAGAATTTATAATTCATACGACATGGAGCATCCAGTAAAACAGGAAGAGGAACATAAATTGAGCAGAAATTTGTTGGCAATAGTATGGTTTGGCCAATGTAACTAGAATATGGGTACAAGGATAGGTGTGTGTGGGGCAGGTTTCAAAGATTAAGGATGTCTCCTTTGTGTGTGTATGGATTAGTGTTGGAAAAATCAGCGTTAAGAATAATTCAGCGGGGGTCAAAATATCAGAGTGCAAAAAAAAAAAGTTAAATGACTTGGCAAAAAATCGGCAAGCATTAAAAAATGCAAAATATTTCATTTTTTCAATTAAATATAAATTTAAATGCTTTTTTTCGTTACTCTGGTGTTTTTTTGTTTACTCTAACAACGAATTTTGCAACAATGATATATATATATATATATATATATATATATATATAATTCAAAAATGCAAGAAAATACACAAATCAAAATGAGTTTTTTAGGGCTGCAGGTCACTGCCTGGGAAAGTTATTCTAAAATGGTTATGTTTCCCTTCGTTTGGAAGTGTTTTTGAGTTCTGGAACATCTGTGATTCCAATCACCAATGATTTATTCCTTGATCTGTGAATCTCTTGCACTAGGAATGAAACAGATCCAGGTGAGTTTGGCTCTTAGGGGCAGATCCAGTATTTTGGCCTTCTCTGTGATCAAAGACAAGACAAGACATCATATATTACCCAGTTAGGCATCATTGCTATAGATTTATGACATTTGAATGACAACCACTGGCATGTCAAAGAGTGAACCCTATTTGAAGGCAGGCTATTATCTATTCTCATTTGGATCATATTTAAAGTGGAGACCAAAGTGGATGTCAAATTATGTGATTTATTCTAACTCTTATAATGCCAAAGAACTTGGCACTAGTTTAGCTATTTGAGATGTGTTTTTCTTGTTAAATGTTACTAATTTGAAAAAAATTAGGTTTGTTGGACATAAATTTATTTAGATGGCTTTATTTTGTAGGTCTCTTTGCAA
The DNA here is from genome assembly GCA_001517045.1 of Pseudotsuga menziesii. Taxonomy (NCBI): domain Eukaryota; kingdom Viridiplantae; phylum Streptophyta; class Pinopsida; order Pinales; family Pinaceae; genus Pseudotsuga; species Pseudotsuga menziesii. Next base: position 470,397 of record LPNX010614722.1, read on the forward strand.
AATAAGTGTTTCTCTTGGGTCAATTTTGGTCACTTATAAACAATTACTAGAAAACCAGTATTATCCACTTTGTCACGTGGTTCAAATCTATGTATTCAGCTTGCCGATAAGGTAATAAATATTGTTGCCTGTCTATTTGTACCAGTCTATGTTCCACTATTTTTCAACCAAAATATAAATGAAAGATGAGACATGGCGGTGAATCGCCATGGTGGCAATGGGCATAGATGCAAATTTGCTTGCAATTTTAAAACCTACCCCTCCGGGACATTGGTAAAGACACTTCATTTTGCAGCCAAAGTGGAGTCCCAAAAGTTTAGATGTGCTTTACACTTTCTATAATTACCAATTTTCTGTTTCACTGTATTTTACTTATAGTCCATTGCACATTGCATTGTTACTAGAGGATGATATGATATTCTGGTTTTATATGATGCCAATTGATGGTGTGGCTGATCTAGTTGGCAAGTTGGATGGTATGAAGAAAATTTAACTGTAAGCTTTATGATTGAGTGCAGCCTGTTAACCTTATATTTCGTTATATGCCGCAATTGATTTCATTTGGGAACTGGCCGACATCATCATATCATGAAATGAAAAATGATAAATCTTAGGAAGATCGGTGTCATTTTTCCAAATATTTTGTTAAGAAAATGTTCTTAACATAAAAGGGTTTAAGTTTTAGAGCAATTCTTTCCATCACCCATTCTTATGGTTGCCACAATTGTCCTTAACATAGAAAGGCTTTAGACAACGTTTGACCAATTTTTTGATACATGGGAGCGGCCTATGTAGAAGTTTTCCACAAATTTTAGGAAATATCGAAGAAAATGTCGAAGGGGACATCGAGGTCTACAGCATAGGAGACACTGCCATAAATGCTACAAAATTTATATTAGAATACATAAAAATTGGAAGTTGAAACACAAGTCATTGAAGTTATTAATTTTATGATCTAAGTGAAATAAAACTAAATACAATCATACACAAACTTGATAAAATGAATTAGAAATACAACCATATTGAATAGCGAAATGAAAACTCAAAACTGTGAACTCTCGGTGTAATACATCAAGATTCAAATTTATAAATGTCTTAGGACTCAAAAGTTAAAAAGAGTAGTCTATCAAGATTCAAAATAAAGACAAACTAAAAGTAGAAAGAAATAGAGCATGTCAAACAACAAATGAGCATCATTGCTCAAGGTAACACCCAACTAGGAAATGCATCTAGTTGTTGCATGTAGCATTGGGTTCAACCATGGGAATGTCGCTATCTAAACGAAAATTATTTGCATTTCCAATCATGCTAAATGGCACACCAACCAACTTGAGTTGCATATCATCAGGTCCCTCATCTACTTGTGCATCATCCTTTGGATCAACATCCCACCATGTTGTTGGACATTTCAAATACTTGGGTGTCTTCGTATGCTCAAGACGTAAGTCATTGTCCACAATTAAATTTTCCTCTCTTTAAGGCCATAGTCATATCCCATTGTCAGTGGATTCCAAATATCTAAATATCTGCTAGCTCAATAACTCTCTATAGGAAGTACGTTCGACAATGCCTGAACTTTATTGGAAGGAACAAGAACCTCACAGGAACCCTTCCCTTGTTGGAACCTTGACCTTGTTGGGCTCTGCCCTTGTTGAAACTTTTCCCTGGCTGGAACTCTGCCCCGGTTGAAACTCTGCCTTAGCTGGAACTTTTCCCCGGCTGGAACTCTGCCTCGCTGGAACTTTGCCTTGGCTAGAACTTTGTCCTGCTGGAACTCTGCCCTCGGTTGGAAGTATGCCTCGACTGGAACTTTGCCTTGGTTGGAACTGTGGCTCGGTTGGAACTCTGCCTCGGCTGGAACTTTTCCCATTCAACATTACCAACGTAGAATTGTGAAGATTCCAAATATCTAAATATCTGCTAGCTCAATAACTCTCTATAGGAAGTATGTTGGACAATGCATGAACTTTATTGGAAAGAACAAGAATCTCACAGGAACCCTACCCTTGTTGGAACTCTGCCCTGGATGGAACTCTGCCTCGGCTGGAACTATGCTCCAGCTGTAACTCTACCACAACTAGAACTCTGCCCCAGTTGGAACTCTGCCTCAGCTGGAACTCTTCCCGGCTGGAACTCTGCTCCGACTGGAACTCCGCCCTCGGCTGGAACTCTGCCCCGACTAGAACCTTGCCCTTGGATGAAACTCTGCCTCCTTGAGAATCCAAATATCTAAATATCTACTAACTCAATATGTTCGACAATGCATGAACTTTCAGAAGGAGCTCTTTCCTCACAGGAACCTTGCCCCGATTGGAACTTTGCCCTGGCTGGAACTATGCCCATTCAACATTACCAACGTAGAATTGTGAAGATTCCAAATATCTAAATATTTTCTATCTCAATAACTCTCTATAGGAAGTATATTTGACAATGCATGAACTTTATTGGAAGGAACAAGAACCTCACAGAAAGGCCCTTGTTGGAACCATTCCTTTGTTGGAACTCTGCCCCGGTTGGAACTCTGCACCGATTGAAACTTTGCCCTGGCTGAAACTCTGCCCCGCTGGAACTCTGCCCTGACTGGAACTTTTCCCTGCTGAAACTCTGCTTCAACTGGAATTTTTCCCTCGGCTGTTTCAAATTTGAGATATATTTCAAGTTGTTTTCAATGAATAAAGAATGTATAAGTTTTTTTTTTTAATTAAAAATACAAGGTTTGTATTTATAATATGTCTACTCTTGTATTTTACCCGTACATTATTTTTCATTACGTATTTTTTGTGTATCGTGTATGAATCGTATTCGAATTCATACTCGAATCTTGCTACTTTATTTTTATGACAATGGCTCCCTTTGTCCACTTTGATTATCCAAATTTGATTATATCTTCCTTGTTTATAAGTGTTATGTTTCAAAAATTCCTCTTCTGCCAGTGTCTGTTTGGAGTTATTTTCTTCATTGTATCCATATTGTAGAGCTTAATTTAGTGGTACAATATGTAAATAGGTATGCAATGCACATGTATGTGTGGGTCATTGTTAAGGTCATGCAATTGCATGACAAATCTATGTTTCATTGTTACTTAATGTAAACTTACTATAAAATGATTTTGTGGCAGTTGAGATTTTAGATAACTCCATGTAAACATTTACAACAATAAAAATGACATTACATTAGCTAAAAAAACACCATGATCTTGTAAATTTGTGTATATTTGCACATTCTCATTAGTATTAAACTTGTGCTTTGTTTGCAAAGATAATAATGGCATTACATTAGCTAAAGAAACACCCTTACATGAAAATTTATTATGATAAAGTCTTGTGAATTTCTGTATATTTGCACATTCTCATTAGCATTAAACTTGTGCTTTCTTTGCAGACATTATTTTATCAGCTGTCTACTATCAATTTTTGTAATTTAAAATAAGCAATTCTGAGTGCAGTCATGTCTCCTTGCCATATACAAGGGTTGGCTTCAAAAATTGTGTGTTTTCCTATTAATATAATGCTAATGTGAAGAATCATATTAGAACCATGTGAGGTTGAAGCAAATGAGTATAGTAGGAATTTCATTATTTATGATTGGGATTATCCTACATTTTATGGGCAATGAATAAATCTCAAATACACATGCCGAAAATTAATATTGCCAAGGTCCTATCTCCTTCATTACATCAATGAGAATTCATTAATCATAATAAAATGATGACCAAGAGTAGGATCGTTGATTCATTGGCATTTATCAGAATTTGAATTGATTTTCATATCTGTAGCCACAATTACAAAAGAATATGATGACTACTCTCCATATACATTAATTCTACTTAACAATAATTGTATAGCTTGCAGTAAAGCATGCTAGAAGTTATCCATTGATGTCCAAAACTGACTAGAAGACCTAGGAGTCTTGATACTTTAATTGTATGATAGATGTCTTGCTTGAATTATGACTTTACAATTATGAGCATGGATTGTTATTAGAATCCACCTTTGGGACAGGAACTGTTTTTTTTTGTAAGCTGCACAGATCTATTAAAATACAGAGGCAAAATATACAAAAATCAACCTGGCCAAAGGAGGTCTTAGGAGGTGAAGCCACCCCCAAGCCTCTCAAAAATTGAGGGTCGTCTATGAAACCAGCGACGAGAATGTTCATGACTAAAAGAACTGACCGAGGGCCAAGACTGAGACATAGTTACATGATTCAAATTTAAAGTAGACAGACATAGATATAAACTTGGACATAGTTTGCAGACACCGACATAGATCATAGACATAGATACATAGTTCAAATTTAAAAACAGCCATAGATAGGCTTGACACTTTTTGCACAACAAAAAAACCTGGGATAAAGGGTCATTTTTGCTACTGGGAGGCACGAACATCAGGCCGGTGAACTTTCTTCAATGATGGGGTAGGCCCATCGTTCTTCTTGCGACTGGTTGGACGAGTTGGTAGCGGCTTTCGGAGCTGGTTGAGACGGTTGCTGCTGCTGTTCAGGATTTTGGTCAGTCATTTCCTTCAGGCGCTTCAAGAGAGGCTCCACTGTCAAAGGGATGGGGAAAGGCGGCTCCACCGTCGAAGGGATGGGGAAAGGCAAAGCTGGTGGAGCCGCAGTTGTGCAACCTGTCGCACTCCCACTGCCACCTCCCCCACGACTAACAAGAACCATTCCTCTAGTTGCACTTCCAATGCCACCTCCTCCCTGATCACAACCACCTCCACTCAGACCAGCATGCCCTGAGATGCCTGCGTTTCCCTTCCAGGCAAACAAGTTATCCATGGCTGTGCACTGAGCGTCAATCTCAACAATTCTGGTTTTTATGGCAAGGACGGAGTCACGGGCATCAGACCAGTTGCTGAGCATGTCCTCAACTAAATTGCATAACATGTTTTTCATGAGCCAGTAATGGTTTATTTGGCTTCCATCATGTCCTGTCGCTAACTTCTGGTTTAGGACTCTCCCCTGCCAGGCTTCCACGAGGATGTGGACCCGAGAAGAAATGTGGGTTTCATAGTTGGCCAAGACTTGTAAGATACAACCACGCCGGGCTTTGCCTTTTCCTGAGCTTGCCCATCTCGGCATTCCTCTTTGATGCGACATGAAAACCAGATTGTACCTCCCCTTCCTGAAATTAACGAGCTGAGGATTGCAGATATAGACTAACCAAATAAAGGTTGAACATCCAGATGCACAGAGAGCCCAAAAAGGCTCAGAGTCAAGCGGAACCTAACCAAAATGCTGAAATAATTTGCCATGGCACTCATATCCTCCTTCCGACCTGCCATGATACCTGCTCACATTGAATTTCTCTGCAGCGCCATGAAAGCTAGGAGGAAAACATGCCGTCGCCAACCCACGTCGCAAGTGCCGAAGTGACAAGCAGAGCGTCTCCCACGCGCGATGGACCTCAAAGGTGACGCGCGATGGACCTCGAAGGTTCTGGGGGCTCATGGTGTCGAGGTTGATGGACAGGCCGGAATCATGTTGCTTGCCACGCGGCAGGTGCAAAGGATGAGGAGTGGCGTGTCGTCGGTCGCCGGATCTGTCACCCGCATCCGAGATTGTGACAGGTTACTGTTACTAACAATAGGTTCAGAAGTATGCATCCATTGATCAAAGTATTATATCATTCAGTTATCACTCAACATCCTCTTAAAAATTGCAAAACATGTATTTAGAATTTTAGTCTCTAGACTTAACATAGTACTAAACATTTTGGTCTTCATATATTTGATATTTAGAGAACCTCCATGCCTAATACGGTGGAGTTTCATTCGAGTCCAGCTTTGCTAGCTCAAAATCAAATTTACTGTTGATCCGAATTAAAGGAAATTTCAACTCAAAATGGGCCTCCTAAAAAAAATTAATAAAATAATAGTTAAAATAATAAAATAATATTTATTAATTTTGGAGGGAGAAAAGAAAAAAACCACTTTTTTGTTTGTATTTTCGACATATCTCCCTGTGTTTTTGCTCAAATTCCAATCGAGAGAACTCGTTGGATGTAGAATTAAACTTCAGATCCAATGAGTACCCACTTGGCATACTTTTGACGAAACCCGCTACCTGAAAAAATGTGATGATGATGATCCAACGAGTACCCACTCAACATACTTTTGACGGACCCTGCTGCCCCAAAAACAAGAAATACCTGAAAAACATGATCACGTTTTTCATCATCACATTTTTTATGTATTTCTTGTTTTTGGGGTAGCGGGGTCTGTCAATAGTATGCCAAGTGGGTACTCGTTGGATCCGGAATTTAATTTTGCATCCAATGAGCTCTCCCGATCGAAATTTGAGTAAAAAAACAGGGAGATATGTCGAAAATACAAACAAAAAAATAGATTTTTTTATGATACCTATCCCCAAATTTATATTAAAAATGTGTTTAAGATCTATACGGTATTTCAAATTTAAAGCAATTTCATTGGCTAGCACATAATGAAATGGAATTTGAATTAGAGTTTAAAGGCCCATTTTGAGTTGAAATTTCCTCTAATGACCCTTCTGCCCATAGAAGTTCAGAACCATAGCTCCTACAACTGCCTTCAACGTCTTAATGTCCAATTCATTCATGCCACTAGAAGAAGGTGATGAAGAAGAAGTTTGTTCGGTTTTTTCACTTCCCTCAACATGTTTTTTCAATTCAGAACTACAAAGTAAATCATCCAATTTTAGTGGTACCATCCCACTAATTTCACTGCCACCAAGCCCTTCTAAAATAATTAGCATTTTGAGGTGGGCGTCATCTATCAGCTTCAGGAGATGGTTGTTTAACTACTCTATATCTGCTGTTGCCAATGGGAATGCCAATCTCATCAGCTTCTTTTTCATACTGATGGATACAGATTCTTCCACATTAACTATTGTTTGTTTAAATGAAGACAAATTCTTCTCCCATCCTTTTAGAGAATCTACTGAAAAATATCCCGCTGGCTTCATTGTCTTGGCTGGTTTGTAGATGCTTTTGCTGCCCCCAGAGCTTCATCCATGGAATCCTCTAGATTGTTTTGATGGAAGGAAGCTTTCATTTACCTTAGGAAAAATAGACGATAGGAAACTTTTATCCTCGACAAACAGTTGGAAGTTTTTGCACCGGAGCATGTAATTTACTGCATCATTATCAAATCCTAAAATACATCCGAACTTAATCATTTCACATAATCCTGCAAAAAGATTAGGATGCTCTGACAACAGGCCAGCTGAAATCACCTCTGCAAGATCAGTTGCCAAGGACATCTTTTCCTTTTGGTTGTGTGGATCAGATATTTGTATCAAAATTCGTTCTTTATGCTTTTCCCATCTCACCAGACTGGTTGTTCTTTCTTTAACTGTCTCTGCCACACCATTTTCTGATGGTAAAGAAAGTGAGTACTCAACTGTAAAGGGTTCAGTAGCTTCATATATAGTGGACTCAACAAGAGTACTCACATAAGATTACTTCTTTCGTTAGATGTGCCTGAATGGCATCCCTTACTCGTCTTAGCTCCATACAAGAGGGAATATCAATTGGCAGGTACTTGAAGAAATGGGCTCTAGACATGGGAGGAGCTGATTGCACACTGCACAAAAGGGAAGTAAAGGCAGAAATAAAAGCTGATGCATTTGTGTAGGTCGTTACACTATTTTAGCACCAAGTTCCTTTTAGATTCCTTTATACCTAGTTTTGTATGAAGGATGTGGAATATGTTGGTGTACTTGGACACATTTTGGTCCTTACCTTGGCATAAGGATTCCCATCTCATGTACTTATCCTCTTTGTTCCGATAGGGTAGTAATCCTCCTTGAGGACATTGACAAACCCCCCCCTAGATGGGTTTTGTCTCATATGCTTTAGAGTAATCTATGGCATGTTGTGTACGATAACTATCCAACCAATGTTTGACATAGGTAAAGGACTTCAAGAGTGCAAAGGTAATCTTCTCACTATAATTGGAAAATCATGAATAATGAAATAACCCTCTAGTTGAACTAACCATCTCTTAAAATATTCTATGTCATTTTGCATTCAAATAGAGGGATATCAAAATTTACTTGTATTTTGAAGGGTGTTTTTCCTTCCGAATGGTTGCTTGATGAAGGTGCCTCCATCATTGTTGAGAGTCGTCGAAGGATTTGTGTGAAATGATCCATCATCTCGTTCTTTTATTCCTTGAGGGATTCTTGGAGCAATGACTTGATATGATCTTCTTCTTTGTTGTCTTTCTTTTCATACACTGTATGGAGTTGCTTGGGAAGGCAAGGAAGACCTTCACGAAGTTCATTTAGTTCAAATCCCAATCAACAACGCAATCAACAATTCTCTTCATAACACAATCAACAATTCTCTTCATTTTCTATTAGGTTTTGCTTTAGCGTCTTCACGGTTATTATCTCCGTAGCTCAACTCAGGTATTCCCATCCAAGCGGCATTATATACTCATCATCCATGGATTGCTGGGTTCATTATGGAAGGGGTATTTGCTTATGGAACTCTATTCATAATTAATGAGTATAATCTGGAACATAATTGTTCGGCAGGAAACAAAAATGAAGATATTCATTATATTACAAAACATAGCAATGTTACAAAGATAAATAGTGCTGGGCAAATACGTTGCCACAGTTGCTTACGGTTACAAGAACCGGTTTATTAAACTACATATTAAACTACCTCTAAGGATTAGTTAACATTCCCCCCTTAATCCAAAGGGTCATCTGACATGCCTAGTAACATTTTGAATTTTTCAAAATTTTCACGTTCTAATGCTTTAGTAAATATATCGGCAATTTGCTCTGAAGTAGGACAATGAGTCAAATGAATACTTTTAGTCTCAACATGATGTTGAATCAAATGATATTTGGTGTTGATATGTTTGGTTCAATCATGGAATTTAGGGTTCTTGGCTAATTGAATTGCAGAAGTATTGTCAACAAGGAGAGGCATTGGAGTCTTATGTTTCTCCTGCAAATCTTCAAGAATTTTCTGAAGCCAAATGATTTCTTTTGTGGCTTGAGCTGCTACAACGTATTCGGCTTCGGTTGTGGAATCAACAGGTACTGATTGCTTTCGTGATCTCCATGTGATAGCTGTTGATCCAAGATTCATCAAATAACCTGAAGTAGACTTCCCATGCTCTTTATCTCCATCAAAATTTGAATCTGAATAACCAGTAAGACGGAAGTCTGAAAATTTAGAGTATTTGATGCCAAATGACTGAGTACCTTTTAAATATTTGAGCACTTGTTTTGCTGCGATCCAATGACCTTCGCAAGGTTGATGCATAAACCTGGAAAGTCTTCCAACAACGAAAGAGATGTCAAGACGAGTAGTAGTAAGGTAAATCAAGCTTTCAACAAGTTTCCTGTACTTTGTTGGATCTTCAAATGTACTGCCTTCATGAGAAACAAGCTTTTGATTTTTCTCCATTGGAGTTGAAACTGAATTACAATCCAACATCTCGAATTTACTCAATAGATATCCAATATACTTCTTCTGTGAGATAAATATGTACTTTGGTTTTTGATCTACTTCAAAACCTAAATAATAATGAAGTAATCCCAAATCCGTCATGTCAAAAACCTTTTGCAGCTCCTTTTTAATAAAGATACATAGTCATAATTATTGCCTGTGATAAGCAAATCATCAACATAGACAACTAGATATACAATTGATCGCCCAACTTTCTTAACAAATAAAGTCGCATCATCTAGATTGAAATACTTATAATTTAATTTGAGAAGATGCTCAGTTAACTTCTCATACCATGCTCGTGGTACCTGTTTCAAACCATATAAAGACTTCACCAATTTACAAATCTTTTGTTCTTTTCCTTTAACAAAAAAACCTTCCGGCTGAAACATATAAACATCTTCTTTTAGATCACCATTTAAAAAGGTAGTTTTTACATCCATATGATGTATTTTCCATCCATTTTGAGCAGCAAGAGAAAACAAAGTTCTAATAGTGCCCCATTTTGCAGTAGGAGCAAATGTCTCTGTGTAATCAATACCTTCTTTTTGAGCATATCCATTCTACAAGTCTTGCCTTGTACTTGTCAAGTGAGCCATCAACCTTATATTTAGTTTTATAAACCCACTTAGAGCCAATCGGTTTAATGCCAATAGGAGGGTCCACCAACCTCCAATCCTTAAGTAGTCATGAGTGGTAGTACAATATGTAGTCATCAAAACATTTGGTTTGGTGGAATTTTTAAGTGTGAAATGATGTAAGCAATGAGGGTTCTAGAAACCTTTAAGGTTTTAGAAGCATGGAAAAGTAACTGTGGCAATCTCCCAGATTGGCAGTGATCTTGGTGGAAATTTTGGCAGAACAAGTGAAATCTAGAGGCAAATGATAAGTTGCTACAGCATGAGAAAATCCTACTAACTGCTACAGTCATGTTTTCAAACTAAAATCATGATATGACTTGGAGTTTTGAAAATAGGTGGCATAACTCAAATGATGATATCAACTGCGATTTTGTCAGTTTGATACTTTGACTATTTCCCCCATGTTGTTACTTAGACAAGTTTCAACAATTGGTCATGTTGTTACTTAGAAAAGTTTCAGTAGTTGATCGTGTTCTTACTTAGACAAGTTTTAGTAGTTGAACGTGTTGTTACTTAGACCATCTTATACTATGATAGAACCCACCATTCCTTATTTTTTCTTTTCTTTATGAGATAAAGCACATTTTGCTTTATTATGCTTTTGTGAGCTTTAAACAACTTTTCACTGCTTTTCACCAAGATTAAAATGAGCTAGTTGTGCTAGGATGATTTGGGCATGCTTTCCACTTTTTGCCTCAACCACCTTCCATCGTTTTCTCCCAAAATCCACTAACCAGTGATTTTTATGTCACTCATGGCCTACCTAGATTTAGTTATCCAATTTGTGACCTCTAGCAATGAGTTGGATAATAACACATGTATAGTTTGGGGAATTTGTAAGTCTAAGCCTTATATTATTGTGAGTTACTCAAATGCCACCTAGGCCTCTCGAAGTTTCTTTCTGAGATGTATTATAAATGTATCCATATCAATGAATAATAATAGAGATGAAATTTCAATAATTGAGTTCTATTCTTTATGTTATTTCTTCAATACTTATTCTTAATTATGTCAGTATTCATGTAAATTCTTGTGAGGACTAATTTGCATCTAGATCATGGATTGTTTCATTCTTGTATGGTGTTTAACCCATTTACATAATTTTACATGGTATTAGAGCTTAGGGAGATTAGCTAATCATAGTTGCTTGCCGCAACGCACCATAAGTAGTGGAGTTACCACAAAAATTATGGGGCAGTTGCCTTGAATCCATTGGAGTCTACCATGGTGTGATGCACTCCCAAATGTGCCTATTGAGTAAAGTAGAGCTCATAGCTTATATCCAAATAGTCTTCCAATATAGATTTCCAAATAGTTTTTTTGCAGGTATTCTTGGTACAAGAACTTATTGGATTTGAAGTTGTTCCTGAAGAAGAAGAACAAAATTGCAGGAATTTCAACACAAGTTCGAATTGTTGCAAGTATCTTTGAAGAGACTCCTTCTCCTATGGATTTATAAGTTCAAGATAATTATGATTTCCCATATCCATTTGCATATGATTCAAGAGAAGGCATTCGACATCTCTTTTGAATAGGAACTCTCCTTCATTGTCTCATTGTGCTCCAATTAGTCTTCTATTTCAAAATATGAATAAAATCAATCGGTTGTTGCATCTCAATCAAACATAAAGCCTCTCAATGGTTTTCATTTTGGTGTGTAATTGGATGTTATGAATTTTGAATTTCAGTTTGGATTTGTTGGTTGTTCCCTCACCCTCACTGTCATGCTTCCTATTCAATGCATGATCATGATTGGCACAAGTTCTCAAAGTTGCATAAAAGATGGAGGACACTAGCTTTTGCTTGGAGTTGATCCTAATTCATTTGGACCTGATTTTGGTTCAAATTTCATGGATTATATAGAATCATCTCAAGTCTCATTTGGAATTGATATCGGGAAGTTCAAGTCTAGTGATCACCACCTTGATTCACTCTACTATCATTGTTACCCATTTAATCTACATGGCCACACTATCCATCCTGCATCTGATTATGTTCCTGATCCAGTTGAGCACATTCCTCTTATACTAAGGAGGTAGAGACCTCTAGACATCTTCACCAAGTTCACATCACCTTGGATCTCTAGAGAGCTTAATTAAATTTTGGTAGATTCATAAAGTCCATGTTTAGAGGTGAGGTTTTTCCCATGTGATTTTTCTCTTTTACCATAGTTTTTGGACAAATAAATTGTAAAGGGTGCCCATAATCCTTTGTTGCTTGGGTCCTCAATAATTCTCATGCTCGCTACCATTTTGGATTAAGGGGGGGTGTTGTAATATAACTCCATCTAGACATTATGTTTATATCTTTATTAGATCTTCTAGTGCTTAGTGAATTCATTCCATATGTTGTTTAGGCTTAATAGTGCATAGTATAGTGTCTGAGACCACATTTTTCCTTATTTGACCATCTTAGACTATGATGTGCCCACCATTCCTAATTTTCACTTTGATTTATGAGCTAAATCACATTTCTTCTTTATTCTTGTTTAATCCCGATTTTGTGATCTTTAAACTGTTTTTCACTACTTTTCACCAGAATTAGAATGAGATAGTTGTACTAGGATCATTTGGGCATGATCGCCATGCTTGCCTCAACCACATTCCGTCCTTTCCCCCAAAAACCACTCACTGTTGATTTTTATGTCATGCATGGCCTACCTAGATTTAGTTAGCCAATTCATGACCTCTATCTATGAGTTGGATGATGACACATGTATAGATTGAGGAATTAGTAAGTCTAATCCTTCTATTATTATGAGCTACTCGGATGCCACTTGGGCTTCTTGAATTATATTTATGAGATGTATTATAAATGTATCCATATTAATCAATAATAATAACAGAGATGAATTTTCATTAATTGAGTCCTATTATTTATGTTATTTCTTCAATACTTCTTCTTAATTCTGCCAGTCTCTGTGTAAATTCTTGGTGATGACTACTTTGCATCTTGATCTTGGCTTGTTTAATTCTTGTATGGTGTTTAACACATTTACATAATTTTACATGTCGAAGTTTCAACAACGTTTATTTGTATGAATATCAACCATTCCTAAAAAAAGGTCATAATGCTCCAAAATCTAAAATTTAACATGAGTATTTATTTTGAAACAAAGATGACTTGCAAGACTTGCACCATTTTTTTTCATTTTTGTAGATGCCAACCTCTTGCAAGCTATTTTTCAACTGACATCTATCTGACTGCGCCCCAAATGGGTTTTCACAAATATATTTATTATTATTTTTGTTGTTTTTTAATTTTTTCACAAAGAAATCATGCAGGTGAAGGTGTGGAGGCTTGTACCTCCTCGTGCAACATTTCTAAGTGTGGGATGGAAGAGACTTGCTTGATGAAACATTCCTTCAATGTTAGATGATGATATAGTGGTAGACAATGTCCATATCTAGCAAATAGGTGTGTTTCCCATCTATGGTTACAATATTGACAATCATCCTATTATTAAATACCGTGTCTACCTCATAAGGACCTAACCACCTCGTGCGAAGTTTTCCCATGAATTCCTTGAATATGGATTTGCTCAGTAATTTCCAATCCATTGGTTGGAACATCTTCGTTTTTATAAGATTTTCATGCCACTTTGCACATTGTTGTTGCACAATATCAATGTGTTGCAATGCAACCAAGCGAATTTCATCAAGTTCATTGAGTTGTTTTAATCGATGCTTTTGAATTGTTGTCAAATCCATACCGACCTCTGCAGTAGTTCTAAGTCTGCTAATTTAAAATTCAATCGGAAATAACCGACACATACCATACACCAACTTAAATGGAGAGAATCACATTGTATTTCGCCAAGTAGTCCTATAGGCCCATAGAGATTCTGGTAGTTGATCGGCCCAATCACAAAAGTGACTGGATAACATATTTGTAAGGATATTTTCGAGTACTTTATTCATGCTTTCGACCTACCTGTTTGATTGTGAGTGATAAGAAGAAGTGACTCGATGATGAGTCCTATATTTTGCAATAAGTGCCTCGATCTTATTCCCCGTGAACTATGATCTTCAATCGATTACTATCTCTCTCAACATCTCAAACTGGGAAAATATTTCTTTAAACATGAAGTCCATAACAACCTACTCATTGTATCTCATCAGCTCATTTTCCTCTACCCACTTGGTTATTTAGTATGTGCATGCCATCATATAAATTTTTCTATGGGACAAGGGATTGATTGGGCCCATGAAATAAATATACCACTTCTTGAAGGGTTCTATCACCAGTTGTGCTTATAACATCATATGATTAGAATGAATGGGTTGGCCCATTTGTTGGCATCTATCACATCCCTCTACATATTTCTTTGCGTCCTAGAATATAGTGGGCGAATAATAAACCATGTGAAACACTTTGTGGCCTATTATTTTATCTAAAAAATTCCTTCCATAGGGCTCATCAGGAAAGGATTTAAGGACATCTTATATCTCATCTTCCCTTATGCATCTCTAGATTATCTAATATACTCTTATGTAGAAGAGGTATCCATCTATCATTGAAAATATAAAACTCTATTGAATGATATTCCATATTTCTCTTGGAGAGACATGGTGCAGAAAGTTACCTGCAGCAAAGTAATTAACAATGCATGATGTGTGAGAAGACACTAAAAACAAGTGTTCGTATGGAAAACAGTTATCTATAGGCGATTTGTTGGTATTTATAATAAGTATAGATAAAAAGACTCTAACCACATTATATTTTCCAAGTTTGTCAATGATATTAATATCAAATTATTGCATTAATAGTAAGCATCTAATCAATAGAGCGATTATAATGGGTTTATTAGAAAAATACTTGATAGTCGAGTGATCCATGTCTACAAAGATGGGTTAAATAGTTATGTACTTCCATGATTTATTGATTGCAAACACAATAACAAGGAAATTTTTTCAGTTACCATGTAATTCAATTCTACGAAAGCTAAGTTCTTGTTGGCGTAATATTTGGAATAAGGATTCTTATACTATTATTGTCCAAGCACAGCTCAAACAACAATGTCAGAAACATCCAAAGAGATATGAGATATGGAAGAGTAGTTTCAATGTAGCTCTCACAAAAGAAGAGTTGTAGACCATAGTGTTTTTAATTTTTCAAAGGCAAATTGGCAACTTTTAGTCCATGAAAATTTTGCATCGTTCATTAATAACGCAAACAGAGGGAGGGGATGCGATTTTGAAATTTTTTTCAATGAAACGGAGATGGTACTCAATTTTCCGCAAAAATATACGTACATCTTTTTTCATTTTTAAAGGAAGCATGCTCAAAATTACCTAAACCTTTGCTGGATCAACCTCCTAAATCATTAATCATTAATCATTAATCATTGTAGCAAAGAAAAAATGTCCAAAGATCGCTCCTTCTATCATCATCATAATCCACTCAAAAATATATTAGTATGTTTACAATGTTTGATTGAGTGTTTTCTCTAAATTAGACAACACTTCCTCAAACTCAGTCCTACATGGAGTATATTTCAACACTATAATCGACTAGATCAAAAATAACGCCCAATATTACCCGCTGAAAAGTAGAAGGTGCATTGCACAACCCAAAAGGAATTAACAATATGTATTTACCCCACGGTCAGGTAAAGGTCGTCTTATATTGATATTTAGGATCTATATACATTTGATTATATCCACTGAAACCATCAAAGAAAGAAAAAGTATTTCTTCCATAATAGTGTGTCTAGGGATTGGTCAATAAGTGACAAGGGGAAATGGTATTTTTGCATGGATTTGTTCAATTCTTGATAGTCCACATAGATATATCATTTTCCATTCGTCTTTGGGACAATGAAAAGTGGTTATACCCATTCACTATCAAATATTGGGTAAATAAAGTTGGCATCTAACCATTTTTGGATTTCTTTCTTAACAATGTCCCTCAGAGTAAGGTCCGTCCTCCTTTGAGTTTGTTGAGTAGGGATGGAGTCCTTTTTAATCTAAATATGGTGGGCTTGGAGATCGAGGTGTACACCCTTCATATCCCTATAGTCCCAAATGAAATACATCATTTCTTATTTTAGGATTTCTAATAGCATATCAATATGTGAGGGGTCATATTTAGATTAATACTCTATCTCTTCCCTACATCAATTTTAATTTGAAGGTTGTCATGAATGACCATTGTTAATTCAGGATTATCAAGGATATAATTATTTACTGCAGTCTCTAATAGTTGATACATGACCGAGGTATAGAGGAAGGGTTACTGATAAACCTACAAATAACATCATCCTCCGTTTTAGTTTTGAAAGACAAATAATTTTCATTTGTCAAAACAGGCTAGACATTTTAATATTCAAGATCAAAATCAACCCATAAAGGATTTTCACACACCATGCTAGGATTTGTTGGTGGATAAAGGACCAGGTTTTTCATGGAATCCCCATGTGAAATTTTCATATTTCTTGTCTTTCATCCAATATAAGTGTCAATCGTGGCTAACCACATCCTCCCCAAAACTAAAGGATGGCCTTCAAGCTGATATTTTGTCTATGGTACTAGGAAGTATGTTGGATAATCCCAGGAGTCCACAAAGATAATTACATCCTCTAGGACCACTTCTAGTAAAATGGTGGAAAATTCAGCGAGTTACAGTACTTTGGGGGTTGTTCTAAGGTTTTCAAGGACTAATATTTCCTAGGTTTCCTTAGTCCCGATAGTAATAGCTTCCCCCAAATCCACTAAGGTGTTGGAAAAAAATATCCCTTGTATTTGAACAGTAATTGTTGGATTCACAAGGTCACCATATTTAATGGGTGTATCTCTACCTAAAAAAAAGATAGATAATTTACCCAATACATGGATAGTGGGTGGATCCCTGAGTTTTCTCCCATGTTTTCTAAGGCACGGCTCCCGAACAATCTTGGGGTAAATTGGTACATCCCACGGGTTCTTCAGTTAGTGAAACCATGCCATAGCATGTTCGTTCGTGGCATATGAAACAATGCCCCTATTTTCAAAAAATATTGTAAAATACCTCCCAAAATCGTTTTTTTAACCCCCTCCCAATATGCCTTCCCAATTTTAAAAAAACCTATTTTCACTATATATTGCATGTATCCATTTTTTCATTTACATTTTTTATACCCCTTTATATTCTACCTAGTATATTGACATGATGCCCCACATGCATTCTACAATGCACCTTGCTTCTTTTGATGTATATTGTGGATGCACATTACTTCACCCACAGAGATCACATTCATTTCCTAAATTAACACTAGTTTGTCATTTTTTCCAAGTGCCTACTCAAGGTCATAGCTTAAGGAAAAAATATACAATGTGAAAAAGTTCAAATCAAAGTGCTAGCTAGGGATAACGAGTGGATGAACTCCGATAGGATTAACATTGATAGTGTGTTAACTGCACATATAAAGCAAATACATTTTTTTCTAGGTGCCTGAAAAATATTAGAGCTTAAGACGAAAACATACAACGTTGTGTTTAAAATTTTGTAACATTGCATATAGAGTCCACCCCTATCAGGAAATTATTCAATGGTCACATACTCATCATGTCTCACATAAATACTCCAAAGTTTAAAATGATTAACAGTTGATGAGGATGGATGTTCAAAAACCCATTGGCAACAATTAAAGACTTGCATTGGCATCGTCTTCTAAAATGTCTTTTTCATTAGGTATTTTAGTAAATTCACATTACAAATCTGCTAAAACACTTCACAAGTTTCGTTATAGTTGGGTTCTGGACCAAGTCTTGGCTAACTTTGAAAGCTTGATGCCATAATGCTTTTTAGGTTACCTTGATAAATAAGCTATTGTCTATTTATGACATCAAATGCTAGCCACATATAATTCCACATAAAATGCAGGTAAAGTGATATATGGCCAAATACTAAACCAGATGATGGATTGGATGCTCAACGTAGAATCCAACCAAAATCAATATCCATGAGATTAAAAAAAAACATTTATTGTCAATTGCATCTAGCTCAAGCATTTGTGAGATTATTATCCACCCCACCCAAGATCAATTTCCTCAAGTGACATGTTGAGATCTTAATGAGTATATTGTTGTATTGGCCTTGAGCCCTGAAGAATCCAGTTCACCCTGGGTACCATCATCCGAATGAGAAGTACCTAGTGGGTTTCCCTGGGGATATGTATTGCATGGAACAAAAAACAAATGCATTTACTGTATGTCATGTGGTATATCTATGAAAAATTTCTTACAATGGATCTCAGACTCTTTAGTGGTAGAAGAAGTCCTGAATTTTCTGATAGTTTGCATGGTTCTTGAGACTTGAAGAGTCGATATGTAAGAAGTGTAATGAAGGCATAGAAAAGTGATACCATATGGACATAATTGACCAAGTAATATCCATTTTACAAACAATTATTTTCATTTTATATTGAGAGTCAAGACTGGCTTAACTTAAAACAAAAAACTAGATCCTTAATAGGCTACCATGCCCTAGCTTCTAGAACTGGTAGTTTATTTTTCACTAAATCCTGCTCCAACATTTTTACAAGCTACAGATGAAGCCGACATGCATATTGCAAAGGAAGAAATATGTGTGTTTGTTGTTAATGTTACCTTGTGGTTATGTGAGACCACAATCACTAGTCCACAATGCACACAATTCAGGAAATTAGACTGTTGCATCATAGTATAAAGTGACCCTAAATAATACATCAAATTGTAAAATGAACTTTTATGTGATCATGCCCTTTATTGTAAAATTAACTTTTATGTAATCATGCCCTTTTGGAAACATGACCCCGATTTACTATAATGACCTTAGATCATTAAAGCCCTCATGCATTATTTCTTCTTTAATCTTGATATAAGGAACTAAACCTTAAGTTTGGTTGGGTAATTCAAGTGGTTAAGCTTTGAGCTTCATGCAAGAGGTCTTGGGGTCTATCTTTCATACTAGTCAGCTTTGTCATATTCCTCACTCTATGTCCCTATCGGGTTAAGTACCATAATTAGCATTGGCATGTTTACAGTGGGTACTATCTGCAAAATGTGAGAAAGTGTCCAAGAAGTACCATCTGCAAAATGCAAGGAAGTACTCCAAATTTTTCCAACAAGTTCTTCCTTGAGAAAAAGATAAGCTCAACCAAAATTGAAATTATCAAAATCATTACAAATTCACAAAGGAAAAATAACAAATTTCTAACTTAAACATGGTATGAAGATTTACAAACATAAAAGGAAATTTCCATTTCCACATGGATGTAAAACAAACAAATTACGTGTAAAGCTTTCATTAAGCAAAATACTTTGTATAGAAAGGCACAAGATCTCTATAACATGATACAAGTTAAATCCATTTTTAAATCGATCCATGAATCACTCTCCGTCCACCAAGATTCCATTCTCACTGATTTTCTCTTTTGATAGAGACAAAAGTCAATTCGTCCTTCATAAAAAATCAGGTCTTTAACAAGCTTAAAGCCCTTATACTTCATTTCTTCCTCAATCTTGATCTTAGGAATCCAGTCAATTTATAACAGCAATAAATAACAAAACCAATGTTACCTAAGCTTTGTGCAAAACAATTTTTGATCACTTCTAATAATTTGAGTGGTCAAATCTTAAGTTCTGCACTCTCCATCAGTTTTCTATAGTGATGGTTTTGAAAATGTCCATTATTAAATAATATGGGTGTATCATATGCCAATAGTCTTCCAAATGATACTATCCAATCACAAGTATCACTAAAAAATCATCTCTGCGAGTTCCTGGAAGAAAGAAATGGGTAATAAATATTTTGCAAGACATTTCTTGGAGCTAATCATTGGTTTCCAAAAGAATCACAAAATGCCAAACCATAAAATGATCCATAAAATATCACCTGCTTCCTTGATGTGAGAGGAGGTTCACCCCACTGTATGGATTTCTTCTCAAGTTCTTCAAAGCTGATACTATCTTCCTGTAAAAGAACATACATAAAACATATTAAAATTTTAGTTAGGCATCAGGATCCACAGTCATGAAAACTACATTCTACATGAATGATGAAAAATGCAGCGCAGCAAATGACTCGGAGAGGTTGGAGAGTAAGAGCATGACTCAGACTTGCCAACAACTCACAAAATTTCATTAAAAAACATGCCTGAGTTTTACCAAGTGAGGATATGAAAAACTTCCCGAGTTTATTCAGGAATCCAAGTTATACTCACGACTTTTTCAGAAGTTGAGATAAATTGACTCAGCCCGGTTTTGGCACCAAGTTGGGTACAACATGCTAGTCCAAGTTTTGCTAATATGTTCTATGTATCTCATAATGATGTAGACATGATTTAGAAAACACTTAAAAAGAACAACATAAATATGAAATGGGTTGTAGTCACCTCAATTGATACTCCTAATTTTGAATCAAAGGATTCATAACACTTTTGAACAAGATCTGTTAATGTTCCATCCTGCACAGTAAGCATATAAGGAATATAAGGGGTAAGGAAAAAATTATCATGAATATTATTATATAAGAAAAAGTCAAATCCTACAAATACATTAGGAAAGAATATAGGTTTACCGGTAGCAACTGAGCTGCATTTCTCAATCCTCATGCCAAAGTGTCCATCTCTGATATATGAGCAATGAACAGATCTTCTACATCAACACTTTCCCTCCATTTGTGTCAAAGAAATGGAAAACATAGATAAGTTTGATATCACTTTGTACTACGTGTAGCATATTGGACAATACAAAATCATTATAAACCATCAAATAGAACCCAACACAACATTCTCAATATTTTGTACATTCTATGAAGGGGCATATACTAGCTTTTTCCAACTTTTTTTACTATCCTATGCAAGCACCTCTTGTAGTTCGTGTTTATTCCGTTTGCTTGATCAAAAGCATAAGCATCCAGAGCAGTTTTTTACTCAATTAACCCAACTTTTAACCTTGTTAAAATAAGGAACGGGTCTTTAGATAGTGATAAGTCGAGATCATGAGCACAACCAATGACCATGAGCATAAGAAACGTCCAACTAAAGTAAAAGAAGTATTATTGGAAGATTAACATCTGGGGGTATCTTGAACTATGACATTCATAGGTCTAATCATAACAGGCCAGTATCAAATAAAACTCATCCATTCATGCCATCAAATGGGAACTGTTCTCTAACTACAGTGGTGAACATTGGTTGGATGTCTTGAACATGTAAATCCTTTATGGCTGGCCACAATTAGGAATGCATAAGTTGATGACTTCCAAAGTAATATCGTAACATTTGAATGTCTTGAACGCATGAATCTTTTGTGGTTGGTCATAATGAGGAATGTGTAAGTTAATGACTTCCAGAGTACTTACAGTTTTGCATCAAAGTTGAAACCACCAGGTTCAAGCCCATCCTGAATAAAAGGTAAAGATGCAATGTAAGTAGGATTTTACAATTTGTATGAAATTCATAAACATGAAAGCAATTTGAGACTTCTCTGGATAAAAAGCAAGTAAAGGCTTACATCCTTGATAACAGTCAACATGATCAAAGTTGCTTCACTAATATATGTGATAAATTGATTAATATCCCAACCTACACATGTTGAATACAAAATATAAAATATTATCTCATAGAGGGATGTGATCCATTCTTTGAAAGTGGAAACTTGTGAACTCAATCAAACAAAATAGGACTATAAGCCCCATTACCTATCTGGGAATCTCCAGTGTTTGCGTCAATATTACCAAGCATCCCACAAATTTGTGCCATTTCTAGCTCGTGATGACAGCTAAAAAAATTCATCATATATTAATTCCCAAAGATATCATCCATTTTACTACTGGACTGTAAAAATTCAGAAATAAACATATAATTTGGTCCCTAAGAGAAATCACAAGGAAATAAAACTATCAAGGGACGGATAATTGACACACTTTACACTCACTTTACCAAATTCCAATGACACTAGAATTAGCGATTTGATAGAACGTTAGTGGGAAGTTTGCTTACCTGTGCCTAGAGAGGGTTGCATGGTTGCACTCAATGTTCAGTATAAAGTCATCTGGATTGCAGTCCAACCATGTCAAATGCAGAAATTGATTAGCAATCTAGCAACTAAAAAGCAGTACATGTTAGAACTAAAAAAAACTATTTCAAGAATCATTCCCAAACATGGTTTACAGGAGACTGCAAAAATACAGGGAAAATCGTGAATCAAATATTAAACTGAAAAACACAAAAGATTCAGGTGAGAAGCTAAATCAAGATGAATTTATTCGACATGGCTTGAATTTCGGTGAATTTCAAAGTTCAACCTTGAAATTTGTTGACTTTGGTGGCAGGTTAAGTCCATCTGCACTATAGTATGTATTATGCACACACCCAGCTGGTTCATGGTGGGGCCGATGTCCAGGAGGTTAAAGCTCTTACCCAGGTTTCAAACTCATAACATTTACCATCAAAGCAGTTTGTAGCAAACGATCATAAACAATTCCACCAACAAATTGATTTAAAAGTGACTGATTGGGGGCATGTTAAGTTTATCTGCACTGTAGTATGTACACACCTAGCGAGGTCATGGTGGATTTGGTGCACAAGATGCGAAAGTTCTTTCTTAGGTTTTGAACTCATCATGTTTACCATCAAAGCAAGTTTTGGTGAAGGTTGATAACTGAATCCAACAAATTACTTTAAAAATGACTCACTGGAAGCAGGTTAAGTCCACATTGTACTATGCACACACCTAACTTGCTCGTGGTGGAGTCGGTGGTTGGGAGGTTGAATATCTTGCCCAATTTTTGAACTTGAGACATTTACCAAAGTAGTGTGTATCAATGGTTCATAAACATGATAATGAATACATAATAAGATTGGGTAGCACATAGCCCCTAGAATGTAGACCAATTGATGATAAGGTGCATTGATTTGATGATAATGGAAGGTCTTCTAGGTTACATGAACCTCCAGTAGAATTTGAGGTGGGAGATAAGCTTGATGTCCCTATTTCTCGACTATACAAGGACACAGGCCCTATTTCTCGACATAATTTAATATATCCATACAAAATACTCTAATAAAAACACAATGTAATCTCCTAATCATCCTTTCTAAAAAGTTTACTAGAAACAACTCAAAATTATCTCTCCCTAGTAAGTTCATTCAAACACCCCCTCTAATATCTCTCTCCCTAATATGTTCATTCAAGCACCCTCTCTAATAGTTTCATTCACAAGAAACTTGAAAGTAAATAGTAAAAATCTAATGCCAACAAACTTGAAAGTAAATAGTAAAAATCTAATGCCATGGACATATCAATATTAATATGAAACAAGTCAAAATGATCTCTCTCCCTAATAAGTTCATTCAAGCACCCTCTCTATAGTTTCATTCACAAAAAACTTCAAAGTAAATGGTAAAAAGATAATGCCATAGACATATCAAGAGAATGGGTTCCCAATAATAAACCAATGCCCAAGAGCAATCAATATTTTATAAAAAATCAATATTGGTATCCTGAAAACCTCACTCTATTATCAAATTTGGAGAACATCCAATTCTAAATGGCCTTTGTTCATATTTTCCATCATCCAAGACAATGTGGTAGAGAGAGGTGTTTGATTCTTTAAATACTCGAAAGAGTATGTTTTCTAAATACAAACACCATACCAATGACCACTAAATATCAGTGTATTTATTGAAAGATTGAAATATATGTACCTTATATCA
The DNA here is from genome assembly GCA_001517045.1 of Pseudotsuga menziesii. Lineage (NCBI taxonomy): Eukaryota > Viridiplantae > Streptophyta > Pinopsida > Pinales > Pinaceae > Pseudotsuga > Pseudotsuga menziesii. Next base: position 494,179 of record LPNX010614722.1, read on the forward strand.
TGATGTTGATAAACTAAGGTGATATGAAACTGAACTTGCATTTGCACCTCGACAATGGAACATGCTAAGACTGTATTAGAAGTTAAAATGACTATGCATTATGTTAAAGCGATTCCGCCGATGGAAAAAGAAAGGCATAGTTAAATTAGCATAGTGTTTGTATGATCCTCTTTACAGAAATTGCTAGAGCTTATTTAACATGGAAGAAAAGACAGAATATCCCTATATACTTAATTCCACAAGCTATATAATAGGGAAAAATGAACACAAAATACAGGATAGTGTGAACCGCTACAATGAAATGCATGAAATGCAGGACATAAACATCAAATACTGAATCAACCAATTTCAACTTTGGGCTTGACAATGTCTTTATGGACTACATAAACAACTAGATTTTTATGAGTAGCCTTTTTTTGTAAGTAAAATAATTAAATCCATCATTTTATGTCATTCTCAATGCCATATTTTTCCATATTCGCAGAAAGTTTCTATAAACTGACATTTCTGTTGTAATCATACGACATAGTGTGGAGTGAAAAATAATACGATTGAAAAGAATAGAAACCAAATATGACCTTGTGTCTATATTTCTGAAGAATGCTGGTTAATATAAGGAAACTAATACAACATTATGTTTGCCCTGCATTAAACAACATGTTTTCCATATTAAAAGAGACATACCCTGAATGGTAATTAAGAACCCATGAAACCACTGCAGAAACAACTCCATATTTATACAAACAAATTTATATTTTACTGCATAATAGTAATTGAGATATCCCTTTCAGGGATGGAATTTGTACAAACAGCAGTGCATAACAAGCAAATTCCTTGCCACTGTGAATTGCCAATCCATGAATACATAAAAAAAATAAATTAAAATATGTTATTGCACATCAACTGTGCAGAATTGAAGGAAATTAAAACTGATCATGGTGAAGAAAATGTACCATTCATCAGTGTTGTACCCATCTCTTTTCATACAAACCACACCGAACTCTTCAGTTTAATTACTTTGATCAATGTTGTATATATCCTTTGAATATCATCCACACAAAACTCGTCCATTCATTAGGCAGCTTCAATATAGAGTTATAGATCGCAATCTCACTACATTATAACCCTATAATTGCAATAGTAACTGGAAGTGCAGTACCATACTTAAAAAAATACTTGCTTGAAGCACATATAAGAATTTGTGCTATTTTCTACAACTTGCACGATTGAAACTAAAATAAACCATGTATACAACATGGTCTTGCTCGTGCATTCAATATTTACACTCTCACATACGGACAGAACTAGAACTAGAGCCAGAAACAGAACCAGAAATATTTCGCTCGTTAAATGGGTCCTTAACCAATGTGCCAAGGAATAATTTTAGAATATTTTTCAGCATTACAAATATTTGAGAGAAACTGCTCAAATACTAAGTGTTTTCTCATAATACTAGTGGAATGATCTTGGTAAAAGTTCATACTTACAAAATTGTAGACCAACTTCATTAAACTCAAGTAAACTACTTCCCTTCACTGATGAATCACATCCAAGCACACAATCGATCCTCTAGCCTCGAAAATAGACAAATTCTCAACGCTCAAGAAAGGCCCATAGACAAAGTCCACTCATGAGTACCCTTCCATTCAGGAAGATTTCTCCGCAGAATAATCTTCCTCCTAACAAAAATATATGAACACCAAGGAAAAATACTACAACCAAAAGACAAATAAACAGATACTGATGCAAGTTCAACCTATTTTTCTGTGTGCTCAGTAACAACTCATATTGATTCATTTGTAGCAATTTTCCATCTCCCACTTATTGACAGGAAGTTGCCAACAAAACTAGAAATGTGTTAACAAGAAGAAACTGGGAACCACACCAAAGAAGAAAATCATGTCTTGAAAATATCTGGTGATTTTCTCTTCCCTAACACATAACCCTTTGTCGTTTTGGCTAAGATTCTTTTCCACTGGTTCTCAATTTGAGGCTAATTAATGGTGGTGGTGCAAGGACTTTCCATGGTTAACAAGTTATTCAATTTCAACTATATAGATCACAAACAAATAAAGCACAAAGACAATTTGCTAATTAAAATAAAAAAGGCTAAAGTAAGCTCGTTCACGGGTTTAGAGAATGATGCTTCTATCCTCCTAAATCATGTGTGTCATTTTCTTTCTTATTCATTTCATAAAATGACTCTGCTCAGCTTTTCATTAGAATTCTTGGCAAGTATATGTAACATCTACCTTCTAGACTTACATTCTATTTTATAAATTGTAATCTGTGACATAGAGCCTTATACGAACATAACATAACCAGCTAGATATTAGTGCCATAATCACATTAAATAAATTTATATTTAGTTCTTTCTCCTTACAAACACTTGCAAGTAAATAAACATTACTATAGTGGTGTATCCATCAATGCAAAAATAAAGAAAAAAAAGGTCAAATATATGAAGTGAGTATGGACTCTGCAAATGGAATTCATAATTTCGATCATTTGTAACAAGAAACAGATGTCAGAAGTTGCCAATAACAAAGGATATTATCTGGATAATCAGCCAAAAACAACGCTTGGACACAAGTAATTGGCACCTACACTACATAGTTATGTGGAAGATTAATAGAAAAACATTCTTCCCTTGAGATTTTTCAAAATGAAGTCCCCTTCATCATCACAAATCCCTTAAACCACTTATGAATTATGAATCTCGAGACACTTCAACCACATAAAAGTAGACTACATAATCAATTCAATTCAATTGTAGCTATCATGCACAAACATTCCACACATGTACAGTAACAAGGAGTATTCATTTCAACAATTAACTGGACTTTGTTGTTCATAGAAGAGTTTGGGAATGCAATTCTTGATCCTATTCAACATTATCTTGAAGTATTTTTCCCAAATCATCAACTCAATATACCGCAGAAAAGGAAGAATGCAGAGTTCCTAGCTTGCAGTCACAACAAACACCCATTTTAATAATTTTGAAGCAAAAACAGACCCATTTGGATAAATGGTGCCAATTCAATTTTCCACTGACAGTTTGCAAAAATGCCACGTATTTCCTCTTCTTGCAATTTTCTTTACAAGGTGACCTTTTAAGTAAACTCTATAAAAATAAGAAATGAAAATACACCATCAAAAGAAAAACCAGGAGGAGAAAAACAGGATTGTATCCATGATCCACAAAAAAGAAAAAACTACATTGTTTGCAAAGAGCTTCGCTTCGCTTCGGCAATTCCTAAAACTCCACACAGAAAATGCGAGTGCATACATGACAACAAGGACTCAAGTTCTACATTTCATACAACAAATTTGACAAGAAAAAACTCATTTTCCTGTGAACAACATACCAACAAAAACATAGATAAAAAAACTTGTTTTTATCCAGCCAAGCCAAGCCAAGCAGCAATCTCTCCACTTCCTAGTTTCTACGTTCTTGGCAGAGAAAAGATGGAGTAATAACACTGGGGAATCCACTGACGTCCTCCAATTTGACACCACAGGAAACCATCAATGCCATGGTTGAGGCTGATGTTGAGGATGGTGATGGTGATGAGGAAGAGGCTGATGTTGATTGTGTGTCCTCACTAAAAGCTGCCACACTATCAACCTTTAGTGGGTTGGATGTGGGTGGATCTTTCTATAAGAAGAGGAAGAAGAAGAAGAGCAGGAGTCTTCATTGGGTAACAGTGGTGGCGGTGGTGGTGAGTGTGAAGAATCCTGACTACATTTAGGATGCTAATAAGAAATAGGAGGCAGTAAGAAACCTATGGTGTCTTCAGATTCATATCAATCCTTTACGGAAAACATCCAAGAGGAAGAACAACCTGATAAACTGATTGGAAACATACATGGTCGAGATCACCCCCCTACGTGAATCTTGGGACATAGTTGAGCATTAGGGTTACATCGTAAGAAAAATCTGTGTACGGCGAGCAAGAAGAAAATATTACCCTTAATGGCTGCCACTGGGGGGTAATAGCTGAAGCTATTGAAGGATGACTGCTCCAAGTGGAGGATCAAATTAGCTTAGCCATCGAGCTGCTCTACTAATAATCCCTTGGAGACCATGTCTCTAGTGGACTTCAACAAGCCCTCGGTCACATGGGGTAAGAGCAGGGGATCTTCTATGGGCTTTCCTTTCATCTAGATGATGGGCTTCCCTTTCATATGCACGAGGTCCACCAAGTAGCACTGGAGGATAATGTGTTTCCTGTCTATGGAGGAAGGAGAGGAAGAGGTAGTTATCGCTGAAGACTCCCAGTGCGACTTGAACCTCAGATGTGAAGGTGCGACAGTGATCTAGGGCAGATCTCCATATGCTAGAAACAACTGAGGCTATGGTGCGGGTCCCTGTGTTGAGATTTGCCAAGAAATGGATGGCAATGTATTTAGGGAGGCCTGGAATCAGTTCACCCTCCAAAATGCAGACCACAACACAGACACACCTACACCCAGAATTTAGGCACAATTTAGGTCCTTCCCTGTTTTTCGTGCCCATTTCTACATAGTCTAGATAAACAAACCCCAAAAATATTGTATATTGTTTATTAAAATTAAAAAACCCCTTTAACCCAAAATATATTCCCAATATAATTTTTGATTTTTTTACCATTTTTAAGCCCCCAATATGAACGAATGTGATATCATATTGTTCCATCGGTGATGCCCCCGTACCGAGGGGTAATAGCTGAAGCTCTTAAAGGATGGCTGCTCAAAGTGGAGGATCAAATTAGCTTAGGCATCGAGTTGCTCTGCTAATAATCCCCCAAAGACCATGTCTCTAGTGGACTCCGACAATCCCTCGGTCACATGGGGTAAGAGGAGGGGATCTTCTATGGGATTTCCTTTCATCTGCATGATGGGATTCCCTTTCATCTGCATGAGGTCCACTAGGTATCACTGGAGGATAATGCAGTTTTCTTGTCTATGGAGGAAGGAGAGGAAGAGGTAGTTAATGCCAAAGATTCCCAGTGCAACTAGAACCTCAGACGTGAAGGTGCGATAGTGATCCAGGGTAGATCTCCATATGCTAGAAACAACTGAGGCTATGGTGCGGGTCCCTATGTTGAGCTTTGCCAAGAAATGGATGGAAATTTCCTTAGGGAGGCCTATAATCAGTTCACCCTCCAAAACGCAGACCATGACGCAGACACACCTACACCCAGAATTTAGGTACAATTTAGGTCTGCCCTATTTTTCGCGCCCATTTCTACCATAGTCTAGATAAACAAACCTCCAAAATATTGTATATTGTTTATTAAAATTAGAAAACCCCTTTAACCCGAAATATATTCCCAATATAATTTTTTTATTTTTTTACTGTTTTTAAGCCCCCAATATGAACGAACGTGATATCATATTGTTCCATCAGCGACACCCCCGTGGTACATCCCTTATTTCCTGTAATAGCAAGATTTTGATACATGAGTTCTGGAGCTATGCTAATAGGTTAAAATCAAGTTGTGGGGGTACTTTGGATATTTCCATCCTTTCTAGGTATAGACGAGTAATATCTTGAGTGTGGTTTAGGCTAGTAACATTCATATGTTGTGTTGTTTTTATTACTTTGGGGGTTGCAACATGGGTGCAATTTTCATTTTCTTCATGGTGTTTCTCTATTTTAGAAGGTAAGGGCTCATCCCCCAACTATCCAATGATTATTGGTGACTCGTTCTCTAAGTGGATTACCCTCCTAGACCTAAGGTGTACATCATTACATGCAAGGGTACTAATGCTATAGGCTAGGAAGGATGATGTTTCAGCTTGTTGAACCGCCTTATCGTTTGGATTCTGATTGGCATGTGATAGGTAACTAAGGTTGAATTATAGGAACATTTATTGGATTATTCATTAGCACATTCATAAGAACTTACAGCTGTGGTTGCATATGTAATTGTGGTGGTAATGGTAAGGGAATCTAAGGTTGGGGTACTATAAATTATTGTGCATGGAAGGAAGGATTTCACCAGTTTTTTGGACAAGGGGAATTTTGGATTGATTGAGCTTACAATTGTACCCAAGGTGAAGGATACAAAAATTGTTTGAGTCTTGCCAATGTGGAGTGAAAAATTTTGGTTTTTGATGACTATACTAGCCATTCCAATTATTGAAAAATGTGGAAGATTCTTGGTTCATACATGGGGCTTCTTCCTGCTACAACTTCTTTGGAGTAAAAAAGTATGCTGGTTTGACCTCTTCACTGGTGCCCTGGTAAACTACTTTCAGACCTGGAAAATATGGGGAGGATTTTGTTGGATGTTCTTGATCACAAATCCCACATATTTCAGCCGCTTTCTCTAGGAATTCCCTAGATGTGTGTTTATGTTTACATTGAAAGAAAAAGATGATAAGTGTCTTCTCAGCCTCAAATTGTCTATGTTTATCTTGAAACACATCCAATTGTGAGGATAATGTTCATAGAATGTCAGTACTAAATTCTTTCAGCAAATTTCTAATCTCCATATAGGTTACTCCCTCATTAGCTGATTTTGTAGCCATGGGGAGATCCTAGACCCCTAATCTATTTATAGAGGATCCTCATGAACATATTTCACATTAATCATATACCCTTTCATAATTTCCCTTTGATATGTCTCCTTTTCCCAACAGGTTTATCATGTTCATCCATTCTTCCTGCATTCCCCAAATGAAAATTGTCTCCAATATGCCACCTATGGATACCTATGCAAGTTGTATTGAAAATGTTCTACATAATCTTCCAGTTTCTCCTCCTCTTTTTGTGTCATTTTGAAAATCTCTTCCCTCATATCACGGGATATGCATTACTCCTGGTATTTCTCAAGAAATTCATGCTTCATTTCATTCCAAATGGTTATAGTGCCACCACTGAGACCCATAAACAATATCAAGGTTTCCCTTTTTAAGGTGGTAGGAAATAGTTTTAGTTTATGCAAATCTATGGCATAATCTTAACTCTGACACAACACATCAAATTCAAATAGAAAAGTGTTTGGGTCCTCTGTATTCATCCTGTGAAAATTTGGGAGTGTTAATAATTAAATATGATTCATAAGTGATACCCACTTGGTACCAGCGATGGGGAATTCGATTGTAAATGTAGGATTATCCATGTTTTCCCATGATCACCAATACTCCTCTAGGATTCCAAAGTTAGGAGGCACTCGATATAAATAAACAGGTTCCCTTGTCTTTGGTACATAATATTTAGCGACCCTTCCTCAATTTGGAATGGGCACCTTAGGGACTACTACTCATATAGGATTTGGACTTTGATGATCAACCGTAGGCTCCCCTATATTCCCATGTCCTTTTATATGTTGAATATTGTAACTTTGAAAGTTATTCTTATTGTACTTTTATTGTATTATTGTTGTACCTCCTCCAGGAGATGTTATTGATGTACATGTAAACGACTTGAAAGAAGCATTGTAAACCTTTTGTTGTAAGTCAGGTCAATAGTACACAAAAGAACTATTATATAAATGTTAATTTGAGTCTCCCTAGACAAGTTGGCTTGGTAAGAGTAACAAGTAGTCCTAGTTAAGGAAAAAGGTCACACACATGATGTGTATAAATATAGAGGGAACACCTCTCATTTGGACACACAACTCACTCAATTAAGTGTGAATGACAAAGAGTAAGAAGTTCATTGGGGAGAATAAGTATATGATTTTGTCTTTGGGGTTTTTCTTATCTTCGTTTGGAATTGCACTTGGTGACATAATCTATACTAAAGAAGTTTTTGGGTTTTCTCCCTTGTGGTTTCCTAGAGGAAAATATTTGCATTATTTTGTATTATTGTGCTTTTCTTTCTTTTAGTGATCCTTTTGATGATGGTTATTATGATATAGTGAAAACATTTTGAAGATATAATATAATCATTAAAATTATGACATGGTATAAGAGCCATCATGAAAGAAGTATGTGCAATCGTAACTAACGAAAGTTGGAAAAAAGGGTTTTATATTCCGAACACTTCCCTCCATAGATAAGATGAAAAATGAGGTTCATCCAAATTAAACTAGGAGGGCGCATCTTCTTATGGAGGAATATTCTATTTTTGTGTATTTTCAATTTTTTACCTATCACTACTGCCGAGAAATCTAGGGCATTATAAATTTTGTAGTTTTGTCCACAGATTTGGAAAAATGAGTACATTGCTCAATCCTTGAGGAGGTGCATCTCTCTCTCCAATTATTTTTTCAAGAAACAAAATTTGAAAATTTGGGGTTTCTTTTTCAAACCCTAGGTCAACCAGATGCAATTTTCTAGAAAGGGATTAAAGCAAGAATCCAATTAAATAACTCTCATTGGTAAGCACTATTCTCTCTATTTCCATTTGAGGTTATAATTTTATCAAGATGAAGAATAGTAACCACACTTGAGGACAACCATGAAGGACCTGAGAACATCCAGGAATGAAATTATAGAGTGCTTCTCATACTAGAATAACATGATTTAGACAACTATGTCAAAGGATAAATTGCAGAGCCAGAGGGAGATGAAGACAAATCTAATCACAAGAATAACTTAGTAAAATACAAGAGGATAATTTTCGATTCCATCAAGGATCATTTGATCCCACATGTATCCTCCTTGAAGACTCCCAAGGGATGTTTGATGCTTTGACCAGCATGTATGAAGGAAAGAATATCAATAGGAAGATGACCTTGAGGACTCAACTCAAGGGTGTGAAGATACAAATCTTAGAAAGAAATTAATCTTACTTCACAAGGGTATCCCAAATCAAAGAACAACTAGAATATTTTGGAGACAATTATGAAGAAGTAGAAGTGTTGATGACTACCTTGAATGGTCTCCCAAGATCATGGGAATATTTAATTCAAGGAATTTGTGCTAGAAGAAGGCTCACCAAATTCAGTAGGATATGGGAGGAATGCACACAATAATAATATTGATTGATAGAAAGAGAAGAAAAGCTAGGTGACGATGAAAATCAAGTTGTAAAATCTCATGCCAAGAAGGGAAAGACAAAGAAGGAAGGACATTCCCACAAGAATCCTAGAAGATCTCAAAAGAAGGACCACTCATATTTCAAATGTTACACTTCTGATGAGAAAGGAAATCTTACAAGAGATTGTCCCAAGAAGAAAGGAAAGAACAAGAGATATCATGTTCACACTACAGAGGATGATGAAATAGTTAAGAAGAGAGCTAGAGAATGCTCCTCCAATGATCACGAATATGTCTTGATTTCAGCACTCATAGGTACAGTTACTCATGGTAGCAATGTTTGGATTGTAGGTAGTGGTGCTTCCAAGCACATGATTGGGTTCAAGAATTCATCCACCCACATGATAGAAGAATAATCACCTCAAAAGGTGAAACTTGGAGATGACTATCAATACCCTATAAAATGGGTAAAAGAAGCATCCAAACAAGCTAGAGTAAAAAAATCTATTAAGATCAAAGATGTTCTCTGTGGACTAGGATTGAAGAAGAATATCATGCCCATATCAAGCCTTGATGCAAGAGGATTATGAGTTGCATTTGTTGACAACCAAGTACTCATGTGGCATAAAGGTAAAACCTTTGATGATGTAGTAGTAATTGGAGAGAAATAAGGAGGCTTGTACCAATTGAAGGGCCAACCAGAACAAGAATTGGTTCATGAAAGAAGTTCAATGGAACCAAGTGATATATGGCACTAGAGGCTTGTACATTCACACTACAAGGCACTACTGATCATAAAAAAAGTGGTGACAGGTCTCGTAGAGCTCCATACAAAACATGAAGGCATGTACAAAGTATGTGCACGAGGAAATAATGTGAAGAAAAAATTTCCAAGTAGTGACAACAAAGTGAAGGCGATCTTGGATATTGTACACTCAGATGTATGTAGACCTATGTCATCCAACTCTCTAAACAGGTATGCATATTATGTTTCTTTTATAGATGATTACTCCCACAAAACTTGGATTTACTTTTTGAAGAAAAAAGATAAAGTGTTTAGTAAATTCAAAGGATTCAAGTCCCTTGTAGAGAATCATATTGAAAAGAAAATAAAAACATTGAGATCATATCATGGTGGTGAATTTACTTCAGAAAGTTTCAATTTTTTATATAAATAATCAAGGATAAAAGGGAGTTGAGAAGTCCCTACAGTCCACAACATAATGGTGTAGCAAAGAGAAAAAACAAGACAATAATGGAAGCAGTGAAATCCATGATCCATGATCAAGATATTCTGATGCACTTATGGGATGAAGAATCTAGAACAATATTTTATGTCAAGAATAGAACACCACACCATGTACTGGAGAAAAAGAATCCATAAGAAGTATTCTCAAGAGAAAAAACAGAAGTTAATCATTGCAAAATATTTGGCTGCCCATTTTATATACATATTCCCAAATAAAAGAGAACAAATTTGGATCCTTCATGAAAGAAGGGAATATTCATCAAATAAAATGATACATCGAAGTCATATAGAATTTATATATTGGGATTCAAGAAGATCGATACTAGTACATATGTTACCCTCAATGAGTATGTAGCCTACAGTAGATCTAGGCATATTCACTCCAATGAAGTACATGAAGAAGAACCTGAACCTACCAGAGTCAAAGACACAATTATGGAAGAGAGAGCTTCAGAAGAACATGAGGACCATGATATGACCGATCCATAGAGACCGGTAGATCCACCCTGATAGGTACTCTAGTATGCAGAGAAGTATGGTGCTCCATATGGGAATTCTATAGAAAATAATATACCTTGACCATACTCGAGTTATGTGGCATTATTAGGTGACATCATTGATGCACAACCTTCTTGCTATGAATAAGTAGTTGAGAAGAAAGAGTGGAAGGATTCTATTATCAAAGAGTACTAGTCGATCCTTCATAATTATGTCTAGAATGTGGTTTTGAGACCTGAAGGGAAGTCAATAGTGTCTTCTAAATGGATCTACAAGATCAAGCATACGACAGATGGAAGTATCAAGAAATACAAGGAAATATTTGTGGCTCACGGATTCTCCCAGAAAGAGGGCATAAATTACGAGGAGACATTTACTCCTATGGTTAGTTCCACTTCAATTAGATCTATTCTTGAAATGGTTGAAATGATGAAGTGGAAGATGCACAAAATGAACATAAAGACCAAATTCCTGAACAATGTAGTAGAAGAGGAAGTGTATATGGAGGAACCACTAGTATTCAAGACACATGACAAAGAGACACATGTTTTCAAATTTAAGAAGGAATTGTATGGTTTGAAAAAGGAAACCAAGATATGGTACGACATAATAGATGGATTTCTAACGAGCTTGGGATTGCCAAGAGTAAAGTTGATTCCATCCTCTACTTCAAATTTGAGGATGGAAAACCAATGATACTACTGTTATATGTAAATGACCTTTTCCTGATAGGTGACGAGGAGCTCATTGCATAAATGAAGAAGAATCTTGCCGTAGAGTTTGAGATGAAAGAACTGGGTATGATGAACTATTTCTTAGGTATTGAGGTGTGGTAGAATCCAAATGATTTTTTCCTTAGACAAAGAAAATATGTGGTAGATATCCTGAAGAGATTTAGGATGATAGATTGCAAGTCAATGGCCACACCGATGTCATCTAACTTGAATTTTTTGTGTGATACTAATTTAAAGATAGTTTATGCCATGCTATACATGAATATGATTTGTTCGTTGATGTACTTGACAAACACAAGGCTATATATATGCTTTGTTGTGAACACTTTGAGTCAGTACATGATAGATTCGAGTTCTCACTTGATTACTACAAAGCATGTGTTGAGATACCAAAAGGGTACGATTGAGTATGGCCTTAGATATGCAACAAATTATAGGATTATCCTACAGGGTTATGTTTACTTAGATAGAGCTGGTAGTGATACTGATAGGAAGAGCACTTCAAGGTGCTTCTACAGTTTGGGGTCTGGCATGATTTCCTGGTTTAGTAGGAAGATGACAAGTGTAGCACTAAGCATAGATGAGGCGGTGTATATTGTATTTTGTTCATCTAGTTGTGAGGCAATGTGGCTTAGAAATATACTTGTGGGATTTTTTGATGTCAAGTTAGAGATGGCTTGTGTATTCTATGACAACTAGATTTGTGTGAAGTTGTCCAAGAACCCAGTGTTCCATGATAAGTTGACACACATCTAGATATGGTATCACTATATCAATGATATGGCACAGAGAGGAGTAGTGAAGCTCTAGTATTGTGGCGTATGAGTAGATAGTCGATTTATTGACAAAGCCTCTGTAAAGAGTGAAGTTTGAGTACTTCAAGGACAAGTTTAGAGGTGTCCAAATCGGTCTCCATTACAAGAGGGAGTGATGAGTCCCTTTGTTCTTCACATCCAACGTGAAAAAGGGTTGGCTCTATGGAAGACGTGTGGTCTTCACATCCAACATGAAAAATGGATGGCACTATGGAAGGTGTGATACCTACATCCAGTATGAAAAAGGGTTGGCTCTATAAAGTGTTGCATCTAGTATGAAAAAGGACTAGCACTGTACATGTGTGCATCCAGTATGAAAAGGACTACCATTATGGAGATAAGAATCCAATATGAAAAAGAACTAGAATTACAGAGAGTTAAATCCAATATAAAAAAGGACTGGCTCTGTAGGGGTACATCCAACATGAAAAAGGGATGTCTCTGTAGAGGTACACCCAGCATGAAAAATGTTTGGTTGTTATACGGGTACACCCAACACGAAAAAGGGTTGGTTGTTGTAATAATATACATGAGAGGTGCACCCAACATGAAAAAGGGTTGGTTGTTGTATGGGTACACCTAGCATGAAAAGGGTTGGTTGTTTTATGGGTACACCCAACATGAAAAAGTGATGGTTTTTGTATTGATATACATGAGAGGTACACCCAACATGGAAAAATCTTGGTTGTCATATGGGTACATCTAACATGAAAATGGGATGGTTGTTGTACATGTACACCCATCATGAAAAAGGGATCGTTTCTGTATGAATATGATGAGCTACATTCAACATGAAAAAGGGTTAGTGTTGTAAAGGTACATCTAGCATGAAAAAGGGTTGCCTTTGTAGAAATTTTTATGATGTAAAGATTTGAGAGATGTCACAAGTCAATGGTCCTAGTACCAAGTTGCAACACCAATGATGAGATCCAGTAATGATGTCTAGTGACGAGATCCAATGATGATGATGAGATCTAATGATGATGTCCAAGGATGATGATGACCATGATGGAAGGATACCTTCCTTGTAAAGAGGAAGTGTTGAAGATTGTAACTTTAGGAAGATATTCTTATCATTGTACCTCCTTGTTATACCGAAATCCTGTCACCATCATGTGATAAGACATTTGACATATCTACTTGCCCTAAATCCTAGCTCTTGGAGTGGAAACTCATGGTTATTATCAATCTTCCATGAAAATTCCCAGCACCGCGCTTCCTCTGTTGTCCAAAAGCGGTACCTTGTTTGCACCACCCATCCCCTGTTTCCCACAAGCGGTGCCACCGCTTATGGCTCTTAGTCCATAATCTTTTCTTATAAGAACCGCTCTATCATTGAAGGAGAAACATGGTACCCTAGGTAAAAAGGGAAAAATAGAAGTTTCTCGAGGCTTCTAGATGATAAGCCTCGTGTCCTCCCTTATCCCTACTGTTGTGGGTCAGTTGAGCCTGAGATCCCTCATCCTAGGATCTTAGAGTCCACATCACCCACTAATCTCTCAACCATCCCTATCCATTTAGCCTTATAAATACAAGCTTATGGACATGGTTGAGGGGAAGAACTCTTAAGGTATTGCTATGCTGTTGAATTGATCTCTTGACCCAAGATCATTTGGGAGAGCATAGAGAGCTAGAGTCAGAGCTTTTGGGGATGAGAATGCTTGGTTTCATGGAGATGCATGTCAACACTAAGGCTTGGTTGTAAACTTCTTTATATTTCTTTAATGCAAGTTGATTTCTGTCCCACATATATTGTTGTTGTTTGATTTCACATGTATGTTGTTAGATTCCTTAGTCACTAACATAGATTAGTAGATTATATTCTGGTGGTTTCGATATGTTTGCATGTTGAAGCTTATTGCAAGTACACAGGGTAACGATCGAAACATTACATTCCAGGTATCTATGGAGTCTAGGGAGAGTCTTCAACCTCTGTCCTCTATTTGTTCTGGATCTGAACCATTCAGACCAGTGGAACACCTTGCTGTTTGCAGGAGGTGAAATATTCCAGCAAACAAATCTGGCGCATTGTTTTCAGCCGCATTTATCTCACAATGATCGCCACCATATCTGTCACCACGCAAAATACTATCTCATCCTGAATGATACTTTTTATAGATGTGGGATTCACTCTATTCTCTGGCGATGGCTCACCCATGAGTAGGCTGAACATGTGTTGAATGATTGTCACTCTGGAGCATGTGGCGGTCATTTATCTAGGATGGCTACAGCCCACAAAATCCTTCACGATGGCTATTTATGGCCTTCTGTCTTCAAAGACTATCATGAGATTATTAAGAAAGGCCCACCTTGTCAACACTTTTATCCTAAAAATTGCACCCATCCTGCTCCACTAAACCCCATCATTGCCGTTGGCCCATCTGCCAAATGGGGGATTGACTTCATGCATTGTAAGCCTACCTCAGCCAGGGGGGCATGGTTACAGCATCGTAGCCATTGATTATTTCACAAAATGGGCTGAGGCCATGCCTACATATGCAGAAGATGGTAAGACTGCCGCTCTCTTCTTGTTCAATCATATTATAGCTAGATTTGGAGTTCCGCAGTCCATCGTTACTGATCACAGATCCCATTTCCATAATCAAATGATGGAGTAACTTAGTGCCAAGCTAGGGTTTTGTCATGAAAACTCTACGCCGTATTATCTGCAAGCTAATGGTCAAGTAGAGGCCATTAACAAAGTTTTGAAAACTATGCTTCGTAGGATGGTTGGAGATCATAAATCCAACTGGAACCACATTTTTTTCTCCACTCTTTGGGCTTATTGGACTTCTATGAAAATAGCTACTAGTTTCATGCTATTCTAGCTTGTCTATGGACTCAAAGTTGTCTTGCCGATCCAATGTTAGATTCCATCTTTACAACTTGCATCGAACTTCTCCCAGACACTTCCGCAGAGGAAGAAATAATTTTGTACTTGAGTAACCTTGACGAGACTCACAGAGATGCGGCCTTGGATAATGAGGCACATAAGAAATGTGTCAAGGCACAGTATGATAAATCCATCTAGCGTCATGTCTTTAATGAGGGTGACCTAGTCTTGAATTATGACCAGAGATATGACAAACTAGGGAAGGGTAAGTTCGAGTCCATGTGGTATGGACCTTTCGTTATTTCTAAGGTGTTAGAGAAAGGAGCTTATGAGCTCCTTGATTATGATGGAATCCCTTTGGGGCAACCTCGCAACGGGTTGTACCTGAAAAGGTACTATGACTAGGTTTTCTTGGAAAGTATCTTGTATACATGTATATTGATTGAATTTCAGTGTGCTTTTAGTGTTTTCAAGATTGTTTTGAGTTTTAGTGTCCACATCTATTTATACCATGTTTTGGTCATGCAGATGGCTTTCTACGACTTCGCTAATGGTGCTTGCCACCACACCTTGAATCTCGCCTCAGCTGCTTGGGTCCTCTATTCCCCATCTGAATATTTGGTCAGTTCAGGAGCAGTTTGCATAGGTCCTGCTACTAATAACATCACCGAGTATGAAGTGGTCATCGGTCTTCTGACTGAAGCTACCTCCCAAGATGTTCATGATCTAGTAGTCTTGATGGACTCACAGCTCGTGGTTTGTCATTTAAACAATGTTTACACCATTAGGAACCCAGTGCTCCTCTGCCTCTTCTGGAGGGTATGTTTTCTAGAAAGATCATTTGAAACTATTACTTATAGGCATATCCCTAGGGAACATAATGTAGTTGCTGACTCATTGGCTAATTACATCCTAGATTGGCATATTTCCCATTCATGACGTTAAATCAAACATGGTACATTGTAAATAAACATTCAAAGACACATAAAACTCATAGAAATGCATTTTTCCATTTGAAACTTATAAACACTATGTAAAAGTCTGTATATATATATACGAAATTTTTTACAAAAATAAGTCCCGAGACCTCATCTAAAGCACGTATGATTTAAGGCAAAATCATCATACAAAATCCTGAAGTTGTCAGCTTTCAGTACATATCTCATACACTAGTGGTGCTCGTGATAGCACATCACTGTTCGAGCTACCCTACTGAATCGACCCAGTACTCCCGCTGTGGATCTCTGATATCTCATCAGGAAATCATCAATGTTAGCATCTGGGATGTCCAAGGTCAACCTCTCCAGGTTCTCCTCCAGCTCCCTGGTGATATCATCACCCTGTGGTACAAAGCGGGCTCCAACTCGCCTATCTAACGGAGATGCTTCTCCAGGTCTCGCTGCTCCACCATATGCATGAGAATATACAGGTCTCGTCACTTAACATAAAAAATATAAAACTTTAAAAAACATAAAAACATTTCATCCATTTTAGGGTTTCTTGCTTCTTATTGATATCACCCCACTGTTCGCCAAGTGGGAGTAGTAGGTCAGGATCTCTAGTGAAGTATGTTCCTACGTAAGCATAATCCTTAACCATGAGGATCTGATCTCATAGCCATCTGAAGAACGGATGACCGAACTTCACCCTTCCCCTACCCGCTCCTATGCGAGCCATGACCTGGACCCACCTCAGCATACGGGGGTCCCGTGCTCTCAGACTCTGGAATACCACTTGAGGTCTCATCTATGGAACCCATTCAAAGAAGAAGCAGGCTAAAATGGAACCAAAGCCAAACTATTTTAGCTCTCCCTTTCGACACTTAGTCAGCTTATCCTTGAATATTGGAAGCATGGCTTCCTCCCAGTTGAACACCATGGGTGCCATGGCCTCTATGGTGTATAGCATGTGTTCCCTAGAATCCTGGTGCACACCCTGACTCCTGGACACCCTCTGCATGGTAAATAAGATGGTACATAGGGCCCTATCCATCACTACTTTGATGGGGATATTCTTCCCCGATGTAGCTGTCCCTAGTGCACAATGTCGATCTATAAGTTCTCGAGTGGTGATAGCCCCTCCACGGGATCCTGTCAGTGAGATGGGGGCACCCCATCTCAAGAGACCTGTCAATAAGTAGATATCCTCTACTTCCACTGTAAGTATATGGGCCCCTACCTCAAAATATTGCTGTTTTAGATTCCACATCTGTAGTATGTGTTCTAGTAACCATTCATGTGACACCATGCTTGGGGTCCGAAATAACTTCAGGAGCCCATAGTCCCGTAATGCAGCAATACAACCCGCATTTCTCTCAGCAGCAACATCCTCATTGTCATGCGCTCTTTCTTTCCATATCACCATGCTTTGAGCAACCTAGACCTGTCAAGAACAATAATGGTATGCATTAGAATCCTCCCCAATCATTAGAAATCAAAGGAATGGATTTATATTTCCCATGCTATTGGTTTAATTTCTCCACGGCCAGCACCGCCTGTGCATCGTGGGAGACAGGCGGTGGCACCGCCTGTCCACTATGTTATTGGCGCAGTTCTCGGGTGGTACCATGTATCCCGCAAGGGGTAGCTGCAGTGCTCGTATTTTGGGTTTTAGGGCTTGCCATATGGGCCCAAAACCCCACCAAATCTCAAAATGAATACTATGAAATGAAAGAGAAGGGTCTTAGCTGTTACCTACGACTAACGATGCTGAAAACAGACGGTGGAAAATCCTGGTATCAGCTGTGGAAGGTCTGGCTAAGAAAATGCTCCAAGTGCTCTCTGCTATAGGTAAATAGTAAAATGATTTGGTTTTTTACTATTTACATGACTTATATAGGCATTTTTGGGTCTAACATACTATAGTTTTGATATAAAATCATATTTTAGTCAAAGTTTATCTATCGTAATCCCTTAATGCTAGTCTTAAATACATCTAACACTTGTTTCTGAGTCGTTTGCAAGATAAGGGAACTTTAGTAAGAAGCTTTGAAAGTTTTTTTATGACTTTTTCTCACTTTCACAAAATGGAAAAGGTCGTTGAGTGTTTATTACGACACTTTGCCACGCTCGTTAAAATCTAGTATCAAAGGTTTGAGTCCATTCAAGTTTCTTTCCAGGCTCGTAAAAATCAACATTGTGTAAAGAAGTGTCATGGAGTCCTCTTTTCACCTCTTTTTCAGGATCCTTAAACACAAAAAGGTCATTGAGTCCGTTTTGGATTCTTTCCAGGCTCGTAAAATATGACATTGTGTAAAGAAACCTCATGGAGTTCTCTTTAAACTCTTTTCAGGATCCCTAAATATGAAAATATCATCAAGCAATCTTGTCTTCTTCATGCTCATTAAAGTATTTGAAGAGTCATCCGTCCGACGGTAGGTTATCTCTTTTTTGGTTCGGATAGGACTATTTACGAAAAAGGAACACTCCAGCCAATCATGACTGGAAGAGTTATCTAAGGTATGATTTTACACTTTTTCAGGCCTTAGAGACTAAATCATACGAAAAAGGACCCTTTTGGAGTCTTCTTCTATATTCATTCATACTCTCTAAACATGAACGATACTGAGTTTTCTTTCAGTGTACTCGTTAAATTAAACATTGAGAGACCCGTTTTGGGAACGAACTCCTCCTCTCTCAGGTTTGTAAAACATATGAGTTTGCACTTGTCTTCTGACAAGCTATATCGAGTGTTTGTCACCCTCTTTGAACTCGTAAAACTGAAAAGAGGCACTCATCAATCATGATGAGGGAAATGGGAAGGGAATCATTTTTCAAATAATGGAAGTTGTTTGTCGTTACCTTTGAACATGGAACTTGTCTGCACAATCATGTTAGTCAATTGGGTATTTAGCTGATCTTCGTGAAGATCCACTTTCATGAGTCATATCAATCCTTTGATTCTTTCAAAAGAATGCATTGTCCATTGTCGCATTGTGTGCTTGTCCCGTTCAGTCATGCTGCCAAGTATTTTTGTCGTGCCACCCATTGTTCAAAGGGGATTTGAAGAAGTTTTACCTCTGCAGTCTACACAGTCTTTGTGTCAGTATCTTTGAGTTAGTCATATGGTTACTACATTCACATCATTTCAGAACTATGTTCTGAGTTTTGTGTTGTCGATGTGGGACTCATCATGGCCCTCCTTCAACGAGACTGTTCCCGTCGACATCAGCTCATCATCCAGGAAATAGTCTTAGAAACAATATTTGGTACCTTGAGATCTATATGCCTTAATGAAAAATTCTCTCAGTCTCGACATAGGTTCACATCATTGATCTTTGATCGATAGAATCGACCGGGTGTTCAAAATCAGGACATCTATTCACACTCAGTAGATTGTACTAGGGTACCTTCGGAATCATTGACATTAACGGTGATCTCCCTCGCATTTGTTATGGTTCACATCAATGGCCGGTAATCAAGTGGTTTCTACCATGTTCGACTTCAGATCATTGTAATCACATGGATAGAATTGTACTTTGTGGAAGACGAGATGAAGACCCTGGGTATTTGTTTAAAAGCGCTCATTGCTTTTTCCCCAGGTTGTGATGGAGTTTTGTATATCTAGCATGGATCCACATTTGTATGGTCATGGATATGCTCAAATTTGCGACTGTATGACATAGATCTACATTGTATGTCTGGTAGCTATGTCCAATTTTGAGTCCTCTATCACATGGATCTACACTGTATTCTAGTAGCCATGCTTGTTTATTCCTCTCATGGATCTGCTTTGTATTGGTCTGCAACCATGAGTTTGGTTACTTGTGTCTATGATTCAACATACTGATGTACTATAGATGCCTACTTGATGACATGCTCTGATCGAGCCAACATTTTCATCTCATGGCAACGAATTTTTCTCTCAAAGCTCTCATTTATCGTATCCCTCTAAGACTCATGCTTTGGGGGGCATCCTGTTATACTAAAATCCTGTCACCATCATGTGATAAGACATTTGACATATCTACTTGCCATGAATCTCAGCTCTTGGAGTGGAAACTCATGGTTATTATCAATCTTCCATGAAAATTCCCAGCACCGCACTTCCTCTGTTGTCTAGAAGTGGTACCTTGTTTGCACTGCCCATCCCCTCTTGCCCACAAGCAGTGCCACTGCTTATGGCTCTTAGTCCATAAGTCTTACCAGAACCGCTCTGTCATTGAAGGAGAAACGTGGTACCTTGGGTAAAAAGGGAAATAGAGAAGTTTCTCAAGGATTCTAGATGATAAGCCTTGTGTCCTCCCTTATCCCTACTATTGTGGGTCAGTTGAGCTTGAGATCCCTCATCCTAGGATCTTAGAGGCCACCTCACCCACTAATCTCTCAACCATCCGTATCCATTTAGCCTTATAAATATAAGCTTATGGCCATGGTTGAGGGAGAGAACTCTTAAGGTATTGTTATGCTGTCGGATTGATCACTTGACCCAAGATCATTTGGGAGAGCATAGAGAGCTACAGTCGGAGCTTTTGGGGATGAGAATGCTTGGTTTCATGGAGATGCATGTCAACACTAAGGCTTGGTTGTAAACTTCTTCATATTTCTTTACTGCAAGTTGATTTATGTCCCACATATATTGTTGTTGTTTGATTTCACATGTATGTTGTTAGATTCCTTAGTCACTAACATAGATTATTAGATTATATTCTGGTGGTTTCTATATGTTTGCGTGTTGAAGCTTCTTGCAGGTACACAGGGTAACGATCGAAGCATTACATTCCAGGTATCTACGGAATCTAGGGAGATTCTTCAACCTCTGTCCTCTATTTGTTCTAGATCTGAACCATTCAGACCAGTGGAACACCTTGCTATCTATAGGAGGTGAAATATTTCAGCTAACACTCCTTGATACCATGTAAAATGGCACTTCTCCGTCCGAGTACTGACACCCACTGTGTTGGCACACAAAAGGACAAAATGGATTGAAGTATCCAAAACACTTTAGATGGGCATGACCTTTGATTAATCATTCCCTTTCCAACTGAACCTATTTTGTGTATGGTCATTAAGGTGAATACGTGACTATTTGCATTACAACCCACATATGATACGTCAGTATTTACACAACAACTCGCATATACATCATTAGGGCTTGCACCCATGAGTTTCCTTAAAGAAAGTCGCATATCATACGCAACCTGCCAATATCAATAGTCACATATGCCTTAATCCAAATTTTAAAAATATAAATATGATTAGTTGAGGACAGTTGGAACCTTAATCATAACTATCCCAACTTCCTCAACCATCTCAACCTTCGTAACCTCTCTCTTTCCTCATGTATAAATAGAGGGTAGGGGTTGAGGCTAATCATGTCATGAGTTATAGAGAAAAGTTATGTTGGTGGTTTTCCTTTAGATATCTTGGAGCAACAGAACTTAGTGTCCCTAGTGAGAAGAGGAGTACTTGTCTCAGATGTTGGGTTGTAATCTCACCTCACTTGTTTATTAATAAAGAGAGTCCTTCTTCCAATATTGTGTCTTTGCACTCTTATATATTGTGATTTCTGAATTATCTTATTGTTTCATTATAAGTATGTCATTTCATTAATCATTCATATAATATATAATATATTACAGGAAAGATATTTCTCTTTACAGGTGTTGGAGATCTCCTTGGAAGTTGTGGAAGCAATTTGAAGAGAAGAAGAAAATCTAGGATCGACCGTCATAATTAAGGCATGCCTACATTATTCCTATTTCTTTTTCAAATTCTGAAATGGCTGATTGTCTACAAGTTAATTTAGTAAGTTGGTAACCCCATAGGCCCTAGGTTATAAGGGTCTGTTTTCCTGAACAATAGAATTGGAGACTCCACTGGGGATTCCAACCTGTTGTGGGTCCTCTCTTTAGGCTTCCTAACCAGTTTTTGCTCTATCTGATTTCTTGAGTGATTTGTTTTAATTTTACCTTTGATTTCAAGTATTGCATGTTCAGAGTCTGTCTGTCAATCTTTTTCTTTTTTTTCAAAAATTTTGGTAGTATACGCGGCTTGCTTCGGTAACATTCATGTATTTCACTTTATATACGCGGGTTTCTTTAGTGACAGTTGCGTATGGTATGCGAGTTTCCTTTATGAAAGTCACGTATTCCTAGAGATGTCTATGATTCTATAGGGTCCTTGCTTGTCCCTATTTTTATTATTTCTTAGATGCTTGTGAAGGTTCTTTTTTGGCATGATATTGTGGTTTTAGGTCTATACATTTCATTGCTTACTTTATTGGTCAAGTATTTGAGTGTTTTTGTGTTTGACTTCTTCATTGGTGAATGTGTTAGGTCCTCCTACTTGGATTTGGGTCTGAGTGTTTGTGTTTTTGGGTCATTGATCAGTCCTTTGAAACATTGATTTTCTCTGTACTGCTTTTTTAGTAGTCTGAGTTAGCCATTCTTTCCGTTTTTGGATCTATTAGTCGTTGAATTGATAGGTTCACCAATCCTAGGTTTTGAGCCATTTCTTCCTATTTGGGTGAAGTGTGTCATTGTAGTGTAAGTTTGTGTAATTTACTGTTATATGATCAGATTGTTCAAACTCACTCAATTTCCATTTACTTGCATTTATAATTTTTGAATTTTTCAAAAAAGAAAAGATGAAAAGCATGTTTGCACTTTTTTCATTAGGCTGCATTTAGTTGTTCTTTTCATTATTTTTTTAGAAAAAAAGAATTTTAAGTATTGTAGTTTCTCTTTTGTTTAAAATTTTCATTAACTTGCATTACAAAGAAAAAGAAAAGAAAAATGGGCATTGTAGTTGCATTTACTTCGAAAGTTTTTTGTATATACATCATTTGCTTTCTTTTTGCTGAGTCTATAACATCATATAGTCTCATCCCACTACCTTTGACTAATAACAACCCATTCAAAAGAACGATTAATCAAAATTTTACTAGTAAGTTTCTATTTCTAGGCTCATACATCAACTAGTTCATGCTAGGATTTTGGACTACGGAGTTTTAACTGTCCAAAAGTATTTGAATTCAAACGTAGTGGAATTTCATTAGGTAAATCCTTTTCTACAAGAGACCATCTAGAAAGCTCCTCTCACAAAGGAGTTAAGCACGAGGCCGCATGAGAACCTTGTTGAGGATATAACCCTCCAATTCCTTGTTCGAGCATATATCAGGATTTTTATGTGTTTGGGGATCATGTCAATACCACCTCTTGGGCCCCATGCGGTTCCGATGTTGACAAGGTTTCAGGATTTGCTACCCTACCCATGCATAAGGATCAATATTGCGACTGTTCCACCAAACTCTCATTGTAGTTGTGGTAGCCTTTTTTTTCTTGACACTAGGGATCATACACATGTGTTATTGGAAGGCTATTTCCGATACACCTTGGACGGACTTGGAAGGTAACCTTGGTAGAAATTTTGGGAGGGAATTTGGGTGATTCCAATGCTTGTGCCCAAGAACATCTTCACAGGATGCCAACTAAACATCCATTAGTATTCATTGATTGGACCTAGGCCCTAATCATCCAAGGCTTTCCTTTGGAAGGTGTACCTTATATCTGTTGTGTCTGTGTGACTTTAGGACATTTTTAGTGAGTGATGTTTGGTTTTTCTATGTTTAGTTGGCCGTTAGGTGTGTGTGAGTCAAATTTATAGCTGTGGAGGACCAACCTCTTCGTAGGACAAAAAGGTTGCAAAACCTTCACCATTTGTTATAGTGGAGCCTCCACCGCCCCCTCAAAGGCGGAGACTAGATACTAGCGGTTCTTTTGAACCAATAGGAGTTAGTGAAGTTCTAGGTGAACTGGAACTTAGGATTAACTAGGAAGAAACAAATGCAGTAGAGATTGAAGACTTGCAAGATGACAAGTTTTCAAGAAATTTTAACCCACCTCTAACTGACTTAAACGATCCTGTGATTTTCTAGGTTCTCCCTTTTGATTCACCTGTTATTGGTGTTCCTTTGAGTAGAGATATGTCTTGCTCCAGAGAAGGTTTTTCTACCCCAACTTTAGCCATGTTGGCTGGTGGAGTCCTAGCTTCCTCGGTAGGTGCTCCAATACCAAGTGCATATGTTGCACCCTTGTCACCAAGTAGTCGAGTGGTTCAACCCTTGTCTCCCTCTAATGTAGTAGATCCAGCTAGTGGGGTTGTTACCAGTATTCCTAGTGCACCTTTTTCTTCTCCTTCCTTTATGAAACCTACTCAGATCAGTCCAAGTGGATCCTCCTCGTTCGTCTAGGGTTTTTCGTGGAATGGGGGGCATATTCCCCCATCCACTCCTTATTTAGTTCCTACCCTTGCATATGTGGGCATGTAGTCTGGAAACATAAATGATTTTGGTCATAATTTCTAGACACTAGTTTGGGCCCCTTTCAGGAGCTCTCCCTTTTCTCTTTTCAGTGGAGGGATACCTGCTCCTATTTTTCAAACTCCAGTTTCATATGGATCATCCCAAACCACTTATAGTGCACCATATAGAATTAATCCACTAGATTTCAGGTGGAATCCTTTTCAGAGTAGTCCAACTACATTGCAACCGGTGGTTGGGGGCAACCCCACCTTTTCATTTGGGAACCAGGGGGTAGGTCCTTCTACATTCTAGACTCCTTATTTTCAGACCTTGGTTATGCCAAATCTTCCTTTCTTGGAAACTTTAAACTTTCTAGACTTGTCAAAGTTGATGAATGAACTCATGCAGCATAGTGTGGCATGGCCACATGTTCCTATGAATTTACCTTCATACATTCCTAAGTTTGAAGGAAAAGTTGGTGAAGATCCAGGTGCCCATATAACCACTTTTCACCTATGGTTCTCTTCAAACTCACTAAACGATGACTCTGTTCCATTGAGGATTTTCCAAAGGGCCTTGACTCATGTTGTAGAAAAATAGTACATAGAACTTCCCTCTGCTGCATATGACAGTTGTTTGGATTTAGCAACTGAGTTCCTCAATCACTTCCAACTTCCTGTCCGGTATGATGCTGGCACAGATTTGTTGTCGACTTTTCTCTAAAACAAGGCCACACATATTGTTGGAGCAGGGTCCCACAGCTACAGGAAAAGCTACTGTTTTGGAATGAGTAAGTCAAAGGTAACAGTACCTGAGCGGCCGAGAAGAGAGAGCTCAACCACTGCACTTAAGGCAGCGGCATAGACAGGAGGGTTCAGCTACCCTCATAAATGGAAAAGGAGCAACGGGCTGAGGTATTGAAGACGAAGGAAAGAAGAGGAAGCGGCGCCGGTACCCACGATCAGCGCCGGGAAGCGTGGAAGACTGCAGGAAGATGTGGTGTGATGGAAAGTGGCAGTTCAAGTACAGATAGGCTGAGTGTCACAGTTAGGGTTTTTGGGTTACTGTTGGGATAGGCCTACAGTTTTGTAATGGCGAGACCTTCAGGCCGCCTATAAAAGCATGTATCTTGTATTGTAAAAGGTTAGCTATTCAGACAATTAACTAGTCAGAGAGTCAGTTAGTCTATTAGCTCATAGTCATTTTGTATTGTAGAAGAGTCGAGCTCTGGTTCTGTTATTCAGTTTGTAGTTATCTTACTATAACCAGTAGTTGGCTCCTAGAGCATGTATGTAACAATCCGCAGGGATTGAGAGAGAGAGAGAGAGAGAGAGGAAGAGTATATTGTAAGAAGGCAATATAGAAAGAGAAGAGATCTAAGAGAGAAGGGATCCTGGCTGTGTGTGCGGAGTTACCCAGAAGATCTCTAGCTGCATAGTAGATTGCAGCGGAATTGTGTTTACTCTCTCAAGATATAATATAAAAACCAGTTCCTGTGGACGTGGCTTCCTTCCTGGGAGGTGAACCACGTAAAACCAGTGTGTTGTGCGACTGTTTCATGTGATTGTGCTTTACTTAGTTGTTATCTGTTATCTGTTACATGAATGTTGTATATCAGTTAGTAAATGTCTGTATGTTCTCATTGAGTTTACAATATTATAGAAGGTTAAAGGAAAGTCGAATGTATCAAGTGTCTGCATATGAGTTTATCAGTGCTTGATCCACATAGTAGAGCTAGCAGTTCATGTGTTAAGTAATTCCAGTATACTTAGTTCAGCAAGTTGAGTACAGTTGATGTTGAGTGTGTTGAACCGTGGAAGTTCAAGTAAGATTGTTTAACACCCTGTTGAAGGTCAATAGAGCTATTGTACCTAGAGAGAGAACCTTTGGGCCTTGAGAGTCACATTGAGTTTGACTGTAGAGATATCGCAGGTGAGGGGTTGAGTATAAGAGAATGTGTACGCATCGTCTAAGAGACTGCAATGCGATAAGGGTCGTTCCCCTGTCAGAGCCAGCGAGTAAGAAAGAACATCACTGCACAGAGAGATCCCGCTGGCTAAGA
This sequence comes from Pseudotsuga menziesii, assembly GCA_001517045.1. Classification (NCBI taxonomy): domain Eukaryota; kingdom Viridiplantae; phylum Streptophyta; class Pinopsida; order Pinales; family Pinaceae; genus Pseudotsuga; species Pseudotsuga menziesii. The sequence continues at coordinate 520,529 of LPNX010614722.1, forward strand.
AGAGTCGCAAGACACTAGGATGCCACAAAACCTAGTTGAAGACACTTGAGTCTTCAGCCAACCCATCCAAGATCACTGCGGGTGAGACTTCAGGCCATTCTACGGTCTGTTGCCGAAAGGGCCAATGAGCTAGGGGTATTGTTGGCACATTACAAGTAAACCCGGGTCTTCCCAGTAGTAACCAACAAATGGCTCCGTTGCGGGTTTTGAACACATTGCAGAGCTAATGTTCTGTTGGCATCCTACTAAAGAAGAACTCAACCAGTGGGTTGGGTCTAAGGAAAAAGAATTTGCTGCGACAAAAAACAAGAGTCCTACGTTGAGTACAGAGGACTGGTTACAAAAACATATCTTTACAGACCTGCATGAGATATTTTTTGTGACCTATGGAAATGAGCTGTACGACTGGTTATCAAAGTTGACTGATAAGCATATATTCAAGGAGAAAAGAAACATTGTGTGGACACCAGAGCTGATTCACACCGTGAAGAGCATAGACAATCCCATTTCACGAGCAGTATACTTCTGGCTTGCGAGTGTGCTAGAAGGCTTCGTCACAGAGTTTGCAGTTGAGCAAAGAAAAAGCTTCAGTGAGGCTGAGCGGTACTTCTTCAAAGGATATCGCGGTAAGTACCTAAACTCTTTAAACTTGTCCATTAAGATGCTACTACATGAAAAAGGAGTAATGGATATAGTCTCAGACCAATAAGCTAAGAATGTCACAAGAGTTTGAGAGTGATTTTGATGACATCGGATGTACACGTAGTGGAAAGAAATATAAAGTAGATTTCAGATCTTCCGTATTTGAAAACAGTTCAGATAATACTAGACAACAGAGTCATAGTAATACAGAAAGAACAAAAGGGGGTATCCCTTACCACCCTTACACCCCACAGAAATCAACCGGGACTCAGAACAATCCCGTAGGAACTCCATCTAGTAGTTCACATACAGTACATACTACCGCTACATCACCTACACCTACACCGCCGAGTGGTAGTAACACAGCAAATCAGCATCCACCATGTAGAAATAGAATGGGGGATGACATGAAGTTACCTACCTTTAGGGTACAGGGGCAGAAGACCCAGAGCAGCATTGGTTTCTATGTGAAGCCGTGTGGACCATTAAAGGGATCCAAGATGATAATATTAAACTTGTACAGTTGGTCACCACACTCAGGGAACGAGCCTTAACATGGTATATAAAGTATACCTCAGCACTACCCAGAACACTTGTACAGGTCCGGACTACCATGATTAAAGAATTTAAGAAACCTAAGTCCGAGTCGCAGTGTATCACAGAGCTCAAAGACATCAAACAGCTACCATCAGAGTCAGTATGGGACTTTGATCAGAAATTTAAATCTCTCATAGACCAAGTTAGCTTTGAGTTTGCGCCGGAGTAGCATAAGGAATGGTTTATTTCAGCACTGCTCCCTCACATCAGACTGCCACTAATGTAGCAGAGACTCCGTACGTAGGATGAAGCATTGGAGATGGAAATGAAACTAGAGGCTTCACCTCTAGCTGAGACCAGTACATGTATGGCAAGCTTGCAAAACCAGTTAGCAAATCTCACGTTACAGCTGCATGAGATTAAGAAAGGAAAAGAGATTGCACAAGAACTATGGTGTACAAAGTGTAAAGGACAGGGCCATACGAAAGATAACTATCCAGTATTTGTTCAATATTTAGCAAGTGGGACTCCTAACCCCTTAGCACATACCCAAGGGTCGTGGTGTGAACTTTGCAGAACAAGAGGACATAGACCTCAAGAATGCCCTCTACTTCAGAAGTATGTAAAAACCCCTAAGAACTTATACTGTAACTTTTGTAAGTCAGTCGGCCATGATGAACATAATTGCAGAGCCTACGATCTCATGATAGAGAGAAAACATGACTTGTACAGAGTCCAGTCAAAAACACCGGGTCCAGTAGCAGGACCACAACATGAACCGGCTCATGTTGGCCATGGAGGAGGATTCAGAGGACGAGGCCATGGAGGAGGCTTTGGCCGTGGTGAAGGCTTTGGCCATGGCCATGGACCGATTACTTGTTACAACTGTGGAGTTGTAGGACATTATGATAGGGATTTCCAGAACCCTACTATGACATGTAATTATTGCAAATCTTATGATCACCCTATAGAAGAATGTCCTGTATTGTTAGCCAATATTAGGGAACCTAAGCCAGCAGTACACCAGAACATTCAGCTTATTCCTGCTGAGAAGAAGGAACCAGAACCAAGAGTCAATATTGTGACTCGCAGTGGTGCTTCCACTAGTGGGACCTCACAGGATGCCGAAAAGAACACAGGTCCGGAGTGGGTGCGCAAAGCTACTAATAAATCAACACCACTTGACCTACAGAAGAATAAAGAAACATTTCAGGAAGCTAAAACTTTCTTTAATGAACCTACACAATCAGGATCGCAGGTACTGCCGTCTAGGGGCGTACCGCAGCAAACACCTTGTGGCATTAGTCCTGTGCAGATATCGCAGGCTACCACATCAGGAAGGTGCGACGAGGATGAGTCGACAGGAAGCGTACAATCCTTCCTGCATAGTTTCTTGAAACTCATGAGAAATGAGAAAGCTATCGAAGAGCTTCAACGCATCAGAGATTAGTGTCAGCCATCTTCTTCCATGAGCAGTATGCAGCATGTTGTTCATAATATTATGGGACATACAAGAACAGGAAGAGAGATGCGGCTCACAACACAAGTTGGAGAGTTTGAAATGGATGAGGTAATCCTAGACTTAGGATCGAAAGTTAATGTTTTGACTAAGCAGACATGGGAACAGATGGGTAGCCCTAAGTTAGCCAGATCGTCTATCCATATGCGCTTAGCCAATCAACAGAGGGTATCACCACTAGGTCGATTACCGCAAGTACCAGTTGACATTGACGGAGCACACAGCTTTGCAGACTTTTAAGTTATAGAAATCATTGGCGATAGTAGACCATATCCAGCTCTACTAGGTATTGATTGGGCAATCAATAACATGGCTGTTATCGATTTAAAGAAAAGAAAAATGACCTTTGAGGATACACAGATCCAAGTCATCGGACCATTGGATCCTTTTTAGGGTCCTAGATATATTGAACCTATCCGAGCAGAGGAAGAGGTACATAATATGGAGAGCCTCTATTAGATGACCGCTAATCAGAGTGATTACATCAACCCAACCGTAGAAGGAAATATCAGTTGGTGATGCGACAGCTCATGCGCATGGGATTCGGATGTTGGTCTAGAGAACTAGCAGAACAGACTTTATGAAGTCTCAGCTCACAGATGTGCGTTTATGACTAAGTCACTGTGATGGATTGGCACAGAGCTTAAGGATATTTTGTCCTTTGATGGCTTAGCAGACGTCAACAAATTTTTACACCATTTTGAACAAGAAATTCCTCATGAGCAGAGGATGTCAGCTATTGACCTTGCAGTAAGAGCCACACCTGCAAGATGGTGGCACGTACATAAAGAACATATCGCATCATGGGATGACTTCAAGAGATTGATGGCGATCAGGTTTTCTAATGACAAGGAGTGTCTTCAACAGAAATATACAGGAGAAAGTGACCCCAGGTCACATATTTAGCTTTGTGAATAGAATTGGTTGGACATTCTCGAGGATGAATGGGTTCACCTATTCATTCACACTTTAGACCAAATTCCAAAGAATCGGTACACTGAGACCAAGTTGCGCAGAGGAACCATTACATGGCCACTTATGATAGACAGTTTTGAACTCACTTTCGCTTTTGAATCTGAGTATCCAAGCATTGATCAGGATTTAGACGTTATAACGATTAAGATATTTGAGGACTGTACCCTATCAGTACATACTCAGCCCGAGTGGGCCATCCAGTTAGAAGATGCACTCGAGTGTTATAACTTCGCAGCAAAACCAGATGACGAGGAAGAGAATCCTCGCAATATCAACATTCCAGAGTTAGAAGGGACTCGCGATGTTGATGGACCAAAGCTAGAGACTCTAGCTATCACGGAGCCTATCGAGATTAAGAAGATCAATATTGGGATAGACACAGAACCAAAGTTTGCCTCTTTTGGAGACTATTGGGATGATGAAACGGTAGGACACATTGTAGATCTGTTACACGACTACCAGGACTTATTCCCCACTAAGTTCACAGAGATGAAGGGAATAGTTGGAGATTTGGGAGTAATGAGGATACCATTGAAAGAGGATGCTAGGCCAGTTAAGAAGCGTCCATACAGATTAAATCCTCGGCATAAAGAAAAAGTTAAGGATGAGATCGATAAGATGCTAGCAACAGGCATCATTGAGCCCATGGAAGAAAGCGAATGGGTTAGTCCCATGGTCGTGCAAGAAAATAAAAACAAAGGAGGAATCAGAATTTGTGTCGATTTGCGCAAACTCAATGATGCATCACTTCATGACCCATTTTTGACACGTTTTACTGATGAAGTGTTAGACAATGTGGGAGGACAGGAGGTCTACTCCCTCACCGATGGCTTTCCAGGCTATCACCAGAACAGAATCCATCCAGAGGATCGATATAAGACCACTTTTGCGACAGAATGGGGCTCATTCTATTATACGGTAATGCCCTTTGGTATTAAAAATGCACCAGCTATTTTTTCCAGAGTAGTAGTTGTTGTATTTAAGGAATACATCCATAAGTTTCTAGAAGTCTATTTTGATGATTGGACTGTATTTGGATTAATTGACAAGCATATAGGAGATTTAAGGCTCATGTTAGAGAAATGTAGGCAATATCAGATTTCTCTTAACTTGAAGAAATGTATATTCTATGTGCCATTTGGTATTTTTTTGGGTCATATTGTTTATATACAAGGCTTGATGGTAGATCCTGCAAAGATTGCCATCATTGTAAATCTTCCAGCACCCAACTCAGTCAAGCAATTAAGGACAGTGCTTGGTCATACCGGGTACTATAGAAAATTCATCAAGGGTTATGCAAAGATCACAGGACCTATGGAAAAGCTGTTAAAGAAAGACGTAAAATTCCTATGGAATGAGGAATGCCAGAAAAGTCTAGACACTCTTAAAGAGAAGATGGTTACAGCAACCATCTTAGTATTTCTAGATTGGACCAACCCATTTCATGTACATGTGGATGCATCTGGCATCGCACTGGGGATCGTCTTAACCCATCCAGGAGAAGGGGGTATCGATCACCCTATCGCATACTCAGGCAGAAAGCTATCTACTGCAGAAAAGAACTACACCACTACAGAAAGAGAAGGATTAGCTATGGTGTATGCTCTACAGAAGTTCAGGCACTACCTATTGTGTGCCCCATTCAAGATGTTCACTGACCATTCCTCTTTAAAGTATTTGGTCAATAAGACAGTATTAGGAGGAAGGATCTGTAGATGGTTACTCCTATTTCACGAGTATGATTTTGAAATTATTGTAAAACCAGGGAGATTAAATGTCGGACCTGATCATCTGTCGCGGATAGATTCAGGAGAAGAACTAAGTAATCTAGAGGACAATTTGCCAGATGCACAATTGTTTTCTATCTAGATCGTAGATGAGTACTACACTGATATCATTCACTTTCTCACTACAGGGTGGGCACCTGTGGAGTTTACTAAGCAGCAAAAGAAACAGCTAGTTTTTAAAGCAGCAGACTTCACTTTGATCGCAGGACATTTATATAAGTTAGGTCTAGATGAATTCCTACGCAGATGCGTTATGCCGCACGAGAAAGAGACCATTATCAGAGAAGCACATTCAGGTGCCACAGGAGGTCATTTCACAGGAAAGCCGACTGCTCAGAAAATCCTGACCACAGGATTATGGTGGTCTACTTTGTATAAAGACACTAAGGAATTTTGCAGATGCTATAGATTTTGTGGGTAGACACTAGGAAAACCCTCACAGAGAGATGAAATGCCGCTGCAACCATAGATTACGGTGCGGGCATTTGACAAATGGGCTATAGATTTTGTGGGTCCTATCAACCCACTAGGAAAACGAACTGGTGCGAGATACATCATGACATGAACTAAATACCTCACCAGGTGGGTACAGGCCAAAGCAGTAAGGAATTGTGATGCTGCTACAACTGCACAGTTCATTTTTGAAAACATCATAAGTATATTCGGATGTCCAGTAATTTTGATGAGCGATCAAGGCACCCATTTTCTGAACCACACTATTGAGGCCGTGATAGAGGAATTCCAGATACAGAACCATAAGAGCACTCCCTACCACCCACAAGCTAATGGTACGGTGGAGGCCTTTAACAAGATTCTAGAAAATTCTCTTACTAAGATCTGCAACAGCCAAAGAAATGATTGGGACCTCAGGGTTAATGATGTATTATGGGATTATAGGACTACATGCAAGAAACTTACAGGACACACACCTTTCAGCTTGGTGTACGGACAAGAGGCTGTTATGCTTATGGAATATATTATTCCCAGTTTCAGAGTTGCTCAAATTACCGGGATGGCTGATATAGACACGATGAATGAAAGACTAGCGCAACTACTTGCCTTAGAGAAAGATAGATTCATCGCAGGATTCCATCAGAAAGTGCAGAAGGCACGAGAAAAAGCTTGGCATGACAGGAACATTAAGAGCAAGAGTTTTTAGATAGGAGACCTAGTGCTCCTGTATGATAGTAAGTTTATTAAGTTTCCAGGGAAGTTCAAGACGCATTGGTTGGGGCCATATCAGATTCAGCAAGTTACAGAAGGAGGTGCCGTTCAGCTCAGCAAACTGAACGGGGAGCTTCTTCCCACTTTGGTTAATGGCAGCAGGCTTAAGCTCTATAGTGATAGCCACTCCACCTCTCAGCCCTAGCTCAGACAGTTTATGAATGTGCAGATGTCCATTGTAGTTGAAAGGAGGCATCGCACTAGTAAGTAGTCTACAAAAAAAAAAAAAAATTAGTATGAGGAAAGTTTGTTTTTGCAAGCCATAGGATGCTTGCAGAGTTTTATACATTGTGGCGCTTCACGCCAGCACTTCGGCTTAGAACGATGCGGAGTGACATCGCAGCAAGGTGATGTTTTCCCGTGCCACGTAGCCAGTTTTGAAAAGGGACAGAAGGCCAGTCACTTCGCCTTCTGACAAGTAGTTAATCCGAATACGACAGGTATACGTTGCCCTAGATTTGGCAACGGTATAATTATTTTTCCAGATTTGGAAAAATCTTCGACGAGACCGACGCCTACACACAAGTTTCGAGGGAAATTTGATCGGATTTCAGCAATTAATGAGGATCGAAATGACAGGTGTTGTCTTGTCCATGCAATTAATACTACCAACGGGTCTAGCCTAGAGGACTGTTGCTTCAGATATTATCGCACTCGTTATAAATATACATATCATTCATACAGAAGGGTTACTTTTGCGATTTCTGAGCGCTATAGATCAATTTGAAGAGTTTTCCCCGTGTAGAGATACTCCAGTTACAGAGTGTTGGTTTTCCCCAATTTCACAGCCATTTCCTATCTAGAGTATTCCACTAAGTGGGTTCTGTCTAAGGAGGAACCTTTAGAAGACATTGTGCAACAATTTCAGCGTGGTGGCCTCCAGTCTGCTATGACGACGCCGCCCAAGGTTGTGAAATTAGGTACATCACAGGTCAGACAGCCACCAAGGATGAGGAGTCAAGCTCAGATAGTAGAAGAGTCCAGCCCAGAGTAGGAGGAAGAAGTTCCTATGGCAACAGAATACATCGTGCCACGATTTGAAAATGCACCAGAGGTAACCATTCCCAAGGGTGGTAAGTTTCCTATTCCCCTACTGCCAATTGATTCTTGTGTAAAGGAAGATGGAGATCTGTTAGGATATGCCCCTGTTCTCAAATTTGTATACTATAACCTTGGAGACAGTAAGACATATCCTCAGTTCTGGCCGGATCGGTATCTTACGGTTCAGAGGAACCCGAGGACCGAAGTAGATGAATTTGTTCCTATGGAACATGTCCAGATTCTTGAGCGGTCAGGCTTGCTCAATTTGTTGAGAATACCACATTTTGGATGCGGTGCAAAGGTTAATGCCATGGTGCGCGTGCTACTTTCTTGTGTACATGGAGGTTACCTCTAGCTAGGTAACAGATGGAAAGAGCCGCCCCATACCCAGTTTCTATAGCTACGAAGCGGAGACTGCAGAGGTGTGCGGTATGCCAATTTATGGGAGAGCAAATGCCCAACCAAGAAAAAGATCAATATGATAGTATTCTATGAATACTATAGGTTGTTACAGCGAGTCATCCAAGAGATACCGCGGATCAACACAGAGACTATTGACATGTACGACAATCGGCTTGATTTTATTGCGGACAAGCATACAATCTTTCTGAGGCCAAAAGGGTTCAAAATGGATAACTGGGCTACTGGATTGTTCAGGATGACAGCGCAGGATGTAGAAGATGTCATCAAAGACTTTGATGAAGAGTGGAAGAAGGCATTAGAAGATGCTACAACGCTACCATCAGGTACCACACAGACAGACCCAATGGACAAAGGAAAAGACAAAGTAGGATCTAAAAATACAGATACAGCAGAAGTGCCACCAGAGGCACAAAAGAAGACATATACAGTAGAAGTGCCCCCATAGGCACAAAAGAGGAAAGATGCAGAAGAGGTGCCACCAGAGGCACCAAAGAAGAAAAAAGCCAAAGCCACAAAGCCAACTGTAGAGACCGCATTGACAGACGATGACTATGATCAAATCGCAACAAGACTAAAGGAGGAGATGAAGGACTCATTTCAGGCGATGCAAACATTGCAGGGCGCCATAGATAAGAAAATTCTGGAATTGAAAGCACTAACTAAAAAGACTGCCATGATGCATATTCCGCCAGTCAGGGTGACAGCAAGAGAAAGTTCAACACCATCGACTTCCCGCGAGGAAGTCCTTGCAAAGGATCGCATCAATACAGTGTTAATACCGCCAGGGAGCATCCGATTCCCTAATTCAATGATTGATGTACAGATACACATTAGACAACCTATCAAGGTTAATCTCGCAGAGTTCCTCGTTGATCAATTACAAATGATTCAGCAGCACATAACAGCAGAGCTCAGGGATAGAGAGATTGCAACTTACAAACAGAACACCCAGCTGAGACAAAAGAATGCAGAACTCACCGCAGGATTTCATAGAAAGGCGAAAGAGTTAAGAACATATCAAGAAAGAGAATAGGATCTCAGTCAGGTCCTGCAGAGCATTGCATTAGAGTTACCCCAGTGTAACATTGAGTTTTCCTTACCTATAACGCAGAAGGTAAGAAGAGTTGCAGACAAAGCAAAGGCTCTGGAAGAGACAGTGACCAAGATGGAGGAATACCAAAAAGCACAGATTGTTGAGCTCAAGGCTCGAGCACTAGGCACACCTCAGGCAGAAAAGGAAGCAAGGACAGAGGCCTTTAGACTCGCTTCAACACGGATGAAGTGTCACATAGATGATGTAGAGTCATTACTAGCCGATGCGATGAAGACATGGTCGGAGCTAGATGAGCTCCCAGAAAAACTGGAATTGCAGCAGAGCATCCAGAACATAGAGAAGGACATAGTAGCAATGAAGGAAGAAGTCAAGAGCTTAGGAGCTCTTGCAAAGATGAAGAAAATGACCAAGATGAACCATTTACAACAGGAAGCGCAACGGTTACGCAAAAAAGACATACAATTCAATAACCTACTTCAACCATATCAGGAACAAATTACAGAGCTGATCGATGCAGTTGAGCAGAAGGTCAAGCAGTTCAATACAAGCAGGGATGAAATTGAGGACACAGAAGACTCCAGCATTAGTCAAGCTATGGTTGAAACAGCACAGGAGTGTGTCAAAGCTATGGAGAAAGAAGTTGAAGGACTTCGAGAGAGATTTACAAGGATTTCGCAGGAAGCCAAGGAGAAGCTACAACAGGAGAACCCAGCTGTTAGTGGCTCAGGGACGAGCCACAAGTAAGTGTTAGGGGACTGCTAGAGCAGGGTCCCATAGCTACAGGAAAAGCTGCTGTTTTGGAACAAGTAAGTCAAAGGTAACAGTACCTGAGCGGCCGAGAAGAGAGAGCTTAACCACTGCACTTAAGGTAGCAGCGTAGACAGGAGGGCTCAGCTACCCTCATAAATGGAAAAGGAGCAATGGACCGAGGTATTGAATACGAAGGAAAGAAGAGGAAGCGGCGCCGGTACCCACAATCAGTGCCGGGAAGCATGGAAGACTGCAGAAAGTTGTGGTGTGACAAAAAGCGACAGTTCAAGTATAGATAGGCCGACTGTCACAGTTAGGGTTTTTGGGTTACTATTGGGACAGGCCCATAGTTTTGTAATGGCGAGACCTTCGGGCCGCCTATAAAAGCATGTATCTTGTATTGTAAAAGGTTAGCTATTCAGACAATTAACTAGTCAGAGAGTCAGTTAGTCTATTAGCTCATAGTCATTTTGTATTGTAGAAGAGTCGAGCTCTGGTTCTGTTATTCAGTCTGTAGTTATCTTACTGTAAGCAGTAGATGGCTCCTAGAGCATGTATGTAACAATCCGCAGGGAGTGAGAGAGAGAGAGAGGAAGAGTATATTGTAAGAAGGCAATATATAAAGAGGAGAGATCTAAGAGAGAAGGGCTCTTGGCTGTGTGTGCGGAGTTACCCAGAAGATCTCTAGCTGCATAGTAGATTGCAGCGGAATTGTGTTTACTCTCTCAAGATATAATATAAAAACCAGTTCCTGTGGACGTAGCTTCCTTCCTGGGAGGTGAACCATGTAAAATCAGTGTGTTGTGCGACTGTTTCATGTGATTGTGCTTTACTTAGTTGCTATTTGTTATCTGTTACATGAATGTTGTATATCTGTTAGTGAATGTCTGTGTGTTCTCATTTAGTTTACAACATTATAGAAGGTTAAAGGCAAGTTGAATGTATCAAGTGTCTGCATATGAGTTTATCAATGCTTGATCCACACAATAGAGCTAGCAGTTACTATGTTAAGTAGTTCCAGTATACTTAGTTCAGCAAGTGTAGTACAGTTGATGTTGAGTGTGTTGAATCGTGGAAGTTCAAGTAAGATTGTTTAACACCCTGTCGAAGGTCAATAGAGCTATTGTAACTAGAGAGAGAACCTTTGGGCCTTGAGAGTCACATTGAGTTTGACTGTAGAGATATCGCAGTAGAGATAGGCGATATCGCACCATCAGAGGAGCTGCGGTATGAGATATCACAGGTGAGGGGTTGAGTAGAAGAGAAAGTGTACGCATCGTCTGAGAGACTGCGATGTGATAAGGGTTTTTCCCCTGTCAGAGCCAACGAGTAAGAAAGAAAAGTGCTGTGCAGAGAGATCCCGCTGGCTAAGAAGAGTCGTGATACACTAGGATTCCACAGAACCTGGTTGAAGACACTTGAGTCTTCAGCCAACCCATCCAAGATCACTTCGGGTGAGACTTCAAGCCATTTTGCGGTCTGTCGCCGAAAGGGCCAGTGAGCTAGGGGTACTATTGGTACATTACAAGTAAACCCGGGTCTGCCCAGTAGTAACCAACACATATCTCGGATCACATCCAAGAGTGGCGAATACGGAAGATGCTTATCAAATCCACCATATCTCTTGAGTTATTCTTAGAATGGTTCTTAAAATATTTACTTCCTTATATCTCTAAGGACGTATCCACTTCGGGGGTGACCACAGAAGAAGAGGCTATCCTCAGGGCCCAGTAGTTAGACTTGATATATGCTCAGTAAGGGATCTTATATGAAATCATACCTGAGGTGCCGAGGTCTACCAATAATGTAGAGAAACCCAATATTGGACCCCATGTCGATGGTGTGGTTGGTTCAATTAATTCTCCAACTATATAATCATTGGCTAAGAAACTCCACAAGTTGTCAGTGAAGAAATTTACACTGGAGGTAGCAAAGGCTTCCACCCCCTAACCTGAAAGTGCGATTGTTTTGCACAGCCTTCTTAGAAAGGGAAATCAGCAGCCCAGTGGGAAAAAGAAGAAAGGGAAGAAGAGTGAGGGTAATCAAAACAAGAAGAAACCCACGAACAATGCTGATGTGGGTAAAAAAGAGAAGGAGAAGGTTAATTTTCCTTGCAAGTTGTACCATAGAGACCACCTGACTCATCAATTCCCTCTTATGGATCAAGATCAGAATTTGCTTAAGAACCAACAACCAACTGTCCTGAATGATCCATTTCCCCAAGGACAGAACACAACTTCTATTTCAAATGTAGCCCGGGGCACTTCTAGTGCTCCTCTCAATCAGAAGTATATCAATGTGGTATGATATAGCATATTGCTCCAAACAAGAAACAAAAATTATGAATCGGAGTCTCCTAAGAAGGGTAAGCCTACTAGTGAAACTTCTAACCCTCTCACGATTCAAAAACCTGCTAATCCAATTCCTAAGATGCCGAAAGGTATCTTTAAGAAATCATTTCACAATCCTAACTCTAGGGTTGCTTCCAACTATTTCATAGTTGAAGATTTGGCCCAAAATCCTTATGTTATGCCAGGATTGAAAGTGTTATATATTTTTCCTACTTAGTGGGATGGCCTCTTAGTAGCTTTAGGCATCATGGATTCATCGATCATGCTGGTGAAGTTTAATATTTCAGATGTTAAGATCCTCCTGTCGTATCATGTGGCTTTGTCAATTGATGTGGTCCATGGAGGTAAAACCATTGGATGCACAATTGTTGACGAAGGTGCTTCCACGTGCATAATTTCAATGTCTTGTTGGAAATCTTTAGGTTCCTCGGAGCTAGTTCCATCAAACACTTTACTTACTTCTTTCGACGGAAGGTATTTCCATCCGCATGGTATCCTACCAGATTTTGAAATAAAGTTGGTAGGAAAAGCAGTGGTTGTCGAAGTAGAAGTGATTGATTCTCCTTTGGATTATAACTTTCTTTTAGGGAGAAGCTGGACTGACACCATGTTTGAGATTGCCTCGGTCATTCTTCGAATGGTAGTGTTTCCACACGAAGGGAACTTGGTTACTGTTGACAAACTCAGTTTCACTCTGAAGGGCCATTTGGAGACTAATGAGTCCACTGTACCTTTAATTAATCAAACCAAACCAGTTAATGAGAGCTTGGGGGTTGGAATGTATGCATATTTGATGGGCACATTTGATAGGCCATTCCCTATAAACTATCTAGGTTCTACAAGTGTAGGGAAGTCTATTGCAATAGTTGTCAATAGAACGGATCCTTGGGTACTTCCTTCCCTTCATGAACCTAATGTGCCCTTATCTGCAGTGGAAGTGGCTTATCAAGCTATTGCTAATACCACTTCCGATTCTATCGTGACTCCTTCTACAGTCTCAAAGGAGTCAGACGAAGCCTATATGCCTGCCTGGGCAGAGAAATCTGTGTATTCATATGACTATTTAGACTTGGTTTTTTCTTCATATAAAGACATTTTGGAAGCTATGAGTGGATGCAATAAGATTTGTGAATATATTCACCATAGGTCCTACTTTCTTCTAGAATTGAGAACCAGGAGCTCCATGTGTGACTGGTGGAAGATGTTGATTTACTGATTAATCCTTTACCAAAGGAGGGAATATTTGTTGAGGGGAATATGGAAAATATCTCTGTTACCATTCCAATTAACATCTCTGCAAACCCTGATTGGTGCAAAATTCTCTCCGGAGGAGATTGCTATATATACTTCCTTGTTTAAGGAATTTTGCAACATGTTTTCCTGGTCATATGAGGAGATGCTAGTAATAGATCCATCTATTTTAGAACATGAAATCTAGACTTAACCCGATGCTAAACCTGCTTGACAAAAGATTCGACCTGTTAATCCATGGAAAGTGGTAGCCCTCAAGGATGGGGTGGAAAAGTTTTTGAAAGAAGGGTTTATCTACCCAATTGATCTAATGGAATGGGTATCCAATCTTGCTCCCAATGATAAAAAAACAAGGGACAATATGCATGTGCACTATTTTTTGTGACCTAAATAAAGAGTGTCCCAAGGAAAACTACCCCACACCCTTTATTGATCAGATCATTGTTTCTTGTGCAGGTAGTGAAGTATTTTTGTTTATGGATGGTTTTTCCGGGTATAATAAAATCCAAATCAATTTGGAAGACTAACATAAAACAACTTTTATTTTTCCTTGGGGTACTTCACGTACAAGAAAATTCCCTTCGGTTTGAAAAATGTCGGAGCTACCTTTGAGCAGGAAATGAAATTTTCCTTCCATGACATCAAGAATATTGTCGAGTCGTACTTGGATTATATGCTTGCCCATTCTCACAAGAGGAAGGACCATCCAAATCACCTTCACATGATTTTTGAATGATGTAGAAATTATAAAATACACTTGAATCCCCACAATTGTGTTTTTTGCGTCGAGTCGGGGAAGCTAATAGGGTTTATCATGTCAAACAAAGGAATTCAAGTGGATTCTTTGAAAGTTGAGGCTATTGTAAATCTTCCTCCTCCTCGTTCCATTAGGAAAATTCAGATCCTGCAAGGGAAATCTAACTTTTTTCGGTGTTTTATAGTCAATTATGCCAAGATAACTAAGGTTTTCATGCACTTTATTAAGAAGGACACTCCATTTATATGGGATGAAACCATACAACTTGCGTTCGAGGCATTGAAAAAGGATTTGATTTCATCTCCTTTACTATGCCCACCAGATTACTCTAAAGATTTTATATTGTATCTGGCTACGTCAAAGTCGACTATTGGGGTAGTATTGGTTCAGGAGAAGGACAAAATCCAAGAGCATGTTGTCTACTGTCTCAGTAGTGCATTAGTTGGTCCAGAACTCAGATACTCCCACATCCAAAAATCAACATTAAAAATTGTCTATATTGTTCACAAGATGCATCACTACATTTTGTTGAGGACAACCACAATGGTGGCAGATGTAAATCATTTTCAGTATGTTTTGTCCCAATGAAAAATCGAGGGCAAATTCAACAAGTGGGTAGTCATCCTCCAAGATTTTGACTTGGATTTTCAATCTTCTAAATCCAAAAGTCCTTAGTTTTTGCAAAGCTTATCTCATAATTTCCTACGGAAGAAAATGTAGTGATGGAGGATGACTCATTCCCATATGAGTATATCTTTGTGATTTCCACCTCTGATCCCTGATATGGATATATCCATATATATCTCCAGAATTTGAAGTTTCCTGCATCCTTATCGAGGGAAGAGTGACATAAATTGTGTATGAATGCAAAAAAATACCTGATCATAGGTGATACTTTGTATCAAAGAGGGATAGATTCTATTTTGCTTCGGTACCTCACCAATGAGGAGGTTGAGCGTATCCTAAATGATTCCCATAGTGGAGCCTGTGGGGGTCATTTATCTGGGTTATTAATGGCCCAAAACATTTTAAGTGTCAGTTATTTGTGGCCCGCGGTCTTCAAGGATTGCATGGAAGCTATAAAGTGTTGTCATCCATGTCAACTTTATACCAGGAAAATGTGGTTGCATCCTGCTCCATTGTTTCCCGTCATTGCGGTGGGATCCTTCACTAAGTGGGGGGCGGATTATGTGACATGCAACCTGGTTTTGGATAGGGGGCATGATTACATCATTGTCATTGTTGAATACTTCACAAAGTGGGTAGAGGAAATGCCTACTTTCAAAGCAGATAGTGAAATGATAGCTTACTTTGTATTTAACCAAATCATTACTAATTTCGATATACCAAAGGAGATTGTCACTGACCATGGTAGTCACTTTTAGAATAGTATGATGACCGAACTGAATACTATGCTAGGGTTTAAGAAAGATCACTCATCTTCCTTCTACCCGCAAGTGAATGGACAAGTAGAGGAAGTTAACAAAAAATTGAAAACCGTTCTAAAGTGTACCATTAATGCAAGTAGGTCAAATTGGCACATCATGCTATATCCTGCACTTTGGGCATATCAAATTAATGTCAATACTACTACATGTTTTTCACCTTTCTAGCTCGTTCACAGTGTGGAATCAGTCACGTCGGTCGAATACGAAATTCCATCTCTTAAGATAGTTATTCATGTACTTCCTGACACTATGAAACTAGAAGAACACTTGCTTCACTTAGAAAATCTAGATGAACGATGTAGAGATACATTGACAGTAAATGAGGCTCACAAGAATAAAGTAGAAAAACAATATTACAAAGCAGTTAGGCTAAGATTTTTCTCTAAAGGGGACCTTGTTTTGCTTTGGGATCAAGACAAAGAACCACTCGGGTCCACTCGGGTAGGAAAATTCAGGTCTATGTGGTTAGGGCCCTACATCCCGTCGAAGGTTTTGAAAAAGGGAGCATACGAATTGACTAATTATGATGGAAATAAGTTGACTGACCCTATAAATGGGTCTACTTGAAGAAGTATTATGCTTAGGCGTGGTGCTTGTTCTTGTATTTTTATTGTATGTATTTTTATGTACAATAGTTAGCTGGTTAGTGTTTCTTATATAGTATGTTGGTTGTTACAGATGTCAACTTAGTGGTTTGTAGGTTTTGTGGATGGCTTTAGCCTCCATACTTGTAACTTGGATTCAACCACATGGGTTATCTATTAACCCTCAATACAGCTAGTTTCCTTTGGTGGCGCTTGCTTAGGTCCTGCTACTAATAACATGGACGAATACAGGGAAGTTATATTTGAGTTGTTATGGGATACTGCACTACATGGCATTACCCTTATGGAAGTCATACTTGACTCTCAGCTTGTAGTTTCCCAACTAAATGGATATTATCAGGTGTGAAACCCTACTTTGTTACGTCAGTTTTTGCGCATAAGAATACTTGAAAGAAACTTTGAATATAATTCATTTAATCAAATTTCAAGGAAGGTGTTAACAATCCATTTTTAATAGTTGATTCGGGGGCTTGACAGAGGTTCGGTAAGGGTCCCAGCCCCTCGAATCTCATGTGACCGTCCTTCAACGAGAAAAGTGGCAAATGTGTTGTAACATGGGGCATGATCTATGTTCAAGGGCTACGATTGATAGAAGGAGGATCAATGGTTCTGAACCACTTCGCATGATCAAACATGTGCCATCAAAGTTTCTATCCTGGAGTGTGAAACATGTTAAAAACCGGCAGCTTTCGACGGTTGAGATGAAGCCTGGGGCAGATCTATGACCTACAATAATTTCACACTCCATACTTGTGCGGATAAAGCCGTAATCTCAAAGTGTGAAAAGGGGTAGAGGTTGCAAAGATCAACGGCCGCGATGAAGAGGAGGACAGATCTACGGCTACGGTTCATTTCACAAGGCAAACTAGCATGGACGAATAATTGGGTTCTCCTTGCAAAAAATGGTGGGGCTAACTCTAATCGACGGCTACACGAGGGTCGATCTTGATCGACGGCTTAGAACATGTCACGATCCAAACTGCCCACGGTGTTCAGAAGAGAAAGGTTGGCAGAAGGGTGAGTGGAACGTGGACAATGGGTGTAAAAGATTCCATTGATCGGATGGCTAAGAAATATTCCCGAGGCACATATCTCCCACCCATTATGGAAGTGACAATGGAGGGGGCGTTCACATGTGTAATCTGCCTTGTCGCAGATTGGCCGATTCCTCCAACGCCATTTGAGATGCACCTGAGGTGGAAGTCTCATCTAGTGGCGCAATTTCTCGAGTTCCAAGCGTGGCATAGTTTTTGTTTCGAAGGGAACCTTCGGAGAGATAGAGGTTTGATTCGCTGAGGTGAGAGACCTAGCATTTACACGAGACCAAGGGATGCTGTGAACTAAACATCTCGACACCACCAGCAAGATGACTAAAAGGGCAGGAGATGGTCAAATCTGCAACCCTTGGAACCAGCTTGGCAGCCATGCAAAAATGATTCGAAATCTTAGCCATGTCGTATAATATGATCAAACATCAGGAGCGAAAAAAGCTCCACCCTAGTTCCACACATGCCACCATCGCAGCCACAAAGTATCCCTTCCTAAAGCCATTCCTGCTTGCACTATATAACACCACCCTCTAAAGATCTTTGAGATATGGAACTGTGTAGATGATAATATTTATATAAGGTTGAATCCCAAGCAGTGTCAAAGTCTTTCGTAAACAACCATGACTATGTGGTTTGAAAATTAGTTCGACAAGGAGTACTCTTGGTAGGCAGGCTCGAAGTCTATGTTTTGGTGATCCACACCAAGAAATATGCAACCACCGGGGCATAGATGTGAGATACCAAGAGGGATTCACCCACTTCTACACAACCCAGTCTCCGGATGTGCAGTGCATGGGTTTGGACATCCCAATGACATCCTTCTGGTGTTCCCGGCTGCAGTCCCAACCTTCGAAGTCCTAGCTCATAGTGGTGCCAGCAGAACTATTGGAGTAGATACTAATGCTGAGACCAGGTGGGTCCAAAGCCTCAAATTCCATTCCTGGGGGTTCCTTTTGGCTGCTTAGTCATGGGAAAGGAGAGGGTTAGGCGCACACCTGGTGGCATGGCTCACAGAATAATCCTCCTCATGAGAAGAAGAATACAGTACAAGGATGATAAGCTTATTAAGTCGCTTATCATCATCAAGCATTTGGCCACCTTTTCTCTGGCCTCCTCCTATAACAGTCTTACCTGATGAAGGAGGAGGTCGAGAGAAGGGTGGAGGAAAGGATTCAGGTCTTCTTGTCATCCTTTGAGCAACATGCGCCATCTGGACAAGGGGACCCAAAATAGGTCCAGGGCATCCTGTGTAGACAATCGTTCATCAGCACGTCGCGTGGGAGTCATTTTCATGAAGCAGGGTGGTATGAGGCTCTGCGCTTTCATCCTGTGTTATCACATGCGACATCTCCATGATGCTTGTTTATAATTGTAAAAATGCGACGATAGTCCACTCTTTGCACTGTTAATGTCGGATGGCGACTTGTAACAATTTTTTATTCTGTAGTCTCAACATTAGGATTGTATAAAAACGCTCTCGATAGAGGGAGAAAGGAGTTTGTGAATTGGATTGGGAAGCAATCTTGGGTTGAGGCTCCCATTTTGTAAAAGTTTGATACCTGTGTATGAATAAATTGTAGTGGAAGATTGTCATTCACAGCAGAGATTCTTTTGTTAATGTTTTTCCCAATAAGTGCTTCCCTTTACGTGTAAATTGTGTTTTCTTGTTTACCCGTGCAATCTATATGCCTCGATGTGGGTGAGATAAGAGTATACCATGGATAATACCAAGGGATTAGTGATAAATGTGCAGGTTCTTACCTTCTTTCTTCACTTTTCATGTCTCAAGAGAGGTACAGATGATGTAGTTCAAAACATTAATAGTTGTACTATTGTTCCCTTATAACCTCCCTGGAAATGTTGTCAAAATGTTGGAGCTTCTAAGTGTCATTTTAGGACAACTAATTAGCACTCACATTAATTATCAAACCACGAATCGTATTTTATTTCAAAGCTATGTGAAAACTCTATGTAGGATAAAATTTCCTCTACTGAATTGGGAATTATGAATGATCATGCAACTAAATGAATGAAATATAATCACTCCATTATTTTCTTGAAAGGAAATACACTTCGAATTTGTATTACAACAAATCCTATGAAAGGTTTCCAATCAAACACTGCTTCTGTAAAGAAAGGAAATCATACCCAATCCATGCAATCACTACTAGAAAGGAAATCATACCCAATCCATACATTCATTACGAGAAAGGAAATCATACCAATATATGAAATCATTACTGAAAAAGAAATCACACTTGATCTATGTAACTTGGTTGAGAATAAAACCACACCGAACTCACATAACTCTTACTAGAAAGGGAAGGAAACCACAACTTCCAAATCAAATCCATATAACAACAATCATCACTTCAATCAATCATAGGATCACAATAGTTCTTGAAGAGAATGCACATTCTATAATAAAGAGAAATATTATCTATTAAAGGGAAATACATTCAAGATGTGAAACAAAAATGAAAATTTGTTCTACAAAAGTAACAACAATGACATGAATTATCAAGTAACCAAATTATATAAGTAACAACTTGTGTAATTAGAAACTATTAGAAATCAAGTATCAATCCATACATATCAACAAAAACAATGACACTCGGAATTCTAAAACAAGCTATAATAATTATATGTAATAAAACAAATCAAATTGTAGATACTAATCAGTGCAGGGGGGCCTTACTTATATAATCAAGGCCGCTAAATCATCTCATGAAATAATACTCAGATCACACAAACCAACATATCTTATATTATATAGAAAGGATGATACAATGAGTTCGATGATCTGTTGCTCTATCTTTTTTTTCTTTCTATCTATCCCCTAAAATTAATAAGGTTCATCCTCCTTATACATCTTATAAATAATGGTTCCTTATAAGTAGGATATATAAAAGCCTTTAGAATCATATATTCTCAAGGATGTTCTCAGCAGTACATAGCATAAGGTTTGTTGTATTTCTATGTTGTTACAACTAGTACAGAAAATAGAACATTTTTTTTGTGTAGCTACAATCACAAGTAATTGCAACGATTGATACTCCCACATTCACTTGATGACTTAGAATTTCCACACTGGTACTTTTATACTACTATACTTGAGCATCGATCAAAGATCAAATGCTCAAGTATCCAAAATATTATGGAAATGTCAATGTTGTAGGAAGTAACAACACCTATGTGTAATGGAATATCAAGAAGAGAAAACATGTTCCCCAAGCTCATACAAGAGTAATACCATCCAATTATTCAAGCACTAAACACCCTCTTTCATCCTTCCAATACATACCTTCAATCCATTTAATTAGTAACCCTAAATCAAGCACAAAACTACTTAAGAGCCTATATTATTACTCAAAATACTGCAATACATAAAAAGGTTGTACCTTGGGTTATAACATAATTTTACAAGCAAGATAGTATCAAAAAGGATGAAGGATGACTTCAAGTGTCTTCTAAAAAATGTAAATAGTTGGAAAAATTTCTTCAAATTATAGTCCCGATAGTACACAATTAAAAAATAATACAATATATATTCATTATGTATCTGTATCCGAAAATCACAATAACCACAATATCAAAAAGAAAAAATACAAAACATATTCACTTTATATGTATCCAAAAATATCAACAATCATATTATATCCTAAAATGACACAATCTGTGACCACTTTCCCATGTTTTCGTCGCATGTCGACACTTCATGAAATTCACTGAAAAAACACCTAGATTGGAGGATCCATATATCAACTTATGTAACTCCATTTGACCTCTTCTCTGAACCATTGGAAAGGTATCTAAGTAAGAAACAACTTTACAAAAGAGATCAAAGCCTGGAAATTCCCAAACACACCCTAAAAGTGCATTTTTTTTACCTAACCACGACTTTGCTTAAGGGAGCCCGAAGTTATACCATTATATTCACGACTCTGCTTCATCATACCCGCGGTTATCTACTATAGTGGTAAAAAAATAACAAAAATATGAAAAACCTATAATGAGGGGCGGTTTGGGAGGTTTTGGAACTGAAATGGCAATTGTAACTAACCCCTATTCAACCCTATCTCTTCAGAAATGTATAAAGAGAGTGAGAGAGGTCCATGAGAGGGGAATTGAAGCTTTGCATTGTAATTGTTGGGGCTCCGACCTTAAAGGTCCTTAATTTTGGCAACTCCGCGGTTTTGGTGCGAAGCTTGTAAGCGGAGTTGCGGTTCAAAATAGTCTTAGGGGTTTCAGGGTTGGGTCGAAGCCCCTCTTTTTGTAAATGACCCATGGTTAGTACCCATGGTTAAAGCCCATGGTTTAAGCCCATGGTATTGTAATAGTGCACTTGTCTAAATAGGCACTTATGTAAAGGCGTCAAAAGGTTTTTGACGATTATGTTATGATGCTAATTTGATGCAAAGAAGCTAAGGGCTATTTTAGGGTTTAAGGTTAAGTCCCAGCTGAGTGCGTGGACGACCTCTGCAGCTGAGTGCCTAGATGTTTTTGTAAGAAAATTTCTGCAGCTAAGAGCGTAGTTTTGGGTGATTGAGAAGATTTGCAGCTGAGTGCGTAGATCAGAACTATGTGTTTGTAAAGAGTTGAATATAAACACAGTTCTGTGGATGTAGCCCCTACACTGGGGGTGAACCACGTATATCTTGTGTTGTGGTGGTTCTTTTTGTTTTGTTCCTATTATGTTTATGCATTTGATAAGTAGGTGAATGATAAAGCAAGATAAAGTACTAAATATTAACTTCGCTGTGAATTCCCAGTTAAGGGTTAAGCAAGAAACTGTCTTTTATCTAAACTGCGAAGGTATTTAAGTGAATGTCGAAGCTCTGTATTGTATGATTATTATTTGTTAAGTCTAAAGGTACAGTAATATCCCTCTTTTGCCTGCAGAAACCTGATTCTGCGGCACCCCATAGCTGTTTCGGGTGAGACTGCAACCTGTTCATAGGTTGTTGCTGAAAGGGAAATCAAATACCAAAGAAGGAATGTTCTCATGCACTAGGATATGTGTCGAAGTAGATATCGAAAAGGGGCTACTGAAATCATATCTAATATCATTTCATAGATGGAAACATATGTAAAAATTGGATTACACACAACTTACCTTAAATGAAAAACCTACCATGAGTACAAACACTTCGCAAAAATTTGCAAAGAAAATCAAAATCCTCCATATGAAACAATTGATAAAGAAGAACATTGGTAGAGGGAGAATAAAAATAATAATTAAGGGAAATGAGCATTGGAAATGGGACGTCTGTATTCCTCCATTCATTTGAATCAAGGATATCCTCAATCAATTCCTATCCAAATATCCACACAATCCGCTCCACACCCAACAACATACACAACAACAGTTAAAGGATCTCCTCCACCTAGTATCACCTACTATAGCCCCAAATAATTTGCAACTTTACATCAAGAAGACACTCAGATTGAAGAGATAATGAACTCTGAATCATATCACCACTAGTTCGCTCTCTTGTGCCAGATCCTTCCCTTCACATTTCCCTTAATGATGATGTTTAAGATATAGAAAATTTAACAAATCTTCCAATGTCCCATACCAACCCATTCGAACTATTACAAGATCACAAGCTTTTCGAAATCCAAAAATAGAATAAAGTGAAGAATCATCGGTAGAGGAACAAGTGCACTAGAATTCAGAAGAAAAACATCAAGGGAAAAAAGAGAATATGAGGAAAAAAAAGAAAAATCATTGGGGAATCAAGCCACCATAAAAAAAAACATCAGAAGTAGTAGTATAGATAGGATGTAAGGAAACATGGTCGCCAAGTTTAGGTGTGGAACCAAATCTCGACAAAACAGGTGATGCGAATAATTTCTTGGAACTATCGAGGAATGGGTAACACAATAAAATATATATTTGTAAGAGATATAATTATAAAGGAGAGACCTTATATAATTATGATTTAGGAAACCAAGCTCATCTCAGAAAACATGACATTTTTAGGAAAGAAAATATAGAAAAACTGTGATTGTAAAGCAGTAACTCCTAGAGGGGATTCTAGTAGAATTTGCACCATGTGGGATTCAAGGATTGTAAAGCTAAACAACCAAAAACAAACCCAACCCTGACTCCTCACATCTTTAATCAATCAAGTTTTAGGTATAACTCTTAATTTGTTCAATGTATACGTTCCCATTCACTACCAAGAAAAGACTCTATGTTGGAATACTTTGCAAAATTTTCACAGCTCAACATGGGGAAAAAATAGAATTGTAGAAGGTGATCTCAACACAATATTAAACAACAAAGAGAAGTGAGGGGGGGAATATTCAGAGACCCATTTATAGAAAACATGGAATACTTCATGAGGGAATGAGAACTGATTGATCTCAAACCTCGTAATGGGTGTTTCACTTGGACAAATCACAGACTGGGTCCGAGACACATAACCACCAAATTATATAGGTTACTTCTTCATAGTGACCTCTTGATTGAAATCCTCTCTTTCTCTTCTCACATTATGCCTTCCACTATTTCATACCACAAACCTATATTACTTAGTATGTAATATCAACCTATTCTTAGCCCCATCCCTTTTTGTTTCTACCCTTGTCATGTCCCCAATTAAATAATTTCCAAATAAGACTATTTGCAAATAATGTTTCACCAACCTACTAGTTCCATAGGTTGAGATGGAGACATAAATTTTGNAAGAGGACATTATTTTACCATATTCAAATTTAAATGGGTCACATAAATGATAAATGCTAAGAAAATAATGTGGCATGGATTCATGAAGACACTTGGAAGCTTGTGAATACTTTGGGTGACTAGATTCCCCATACACTTGGAATGATATTCATCCAAATTCGAACACATGGGAAATGTAACATTATTGGATGGTAATGTGGTTTCAAATAGAATATAATGATCCAAGGATTTCAAATTGGTAAAGGAGGGTAACTCCCATGGAAGAGGAAGATACTATAAGACAAGGTGTTCCACTTGGAAGGAGATTCAAAACACTCTATGACAACAAATGATGGAAGCTTCTATGAAAAGTATGACAAATTTAGACCTGATTGCTGACATATGAAAAATATGAAATTTCAGGGATAAAAATATCCACCAAGAGGTTGAATTTTGGAGTTAGAGGCAGCGTGTTAGATTTTTATCATTTAAGCTAGCATTATCTTAGGATCTTTAACTGAGAGAATAACAAGCACATAAATCAAACATAAGAGATAATGAACACAAAGTTTTTCCTCGGGGAAACCATAAAGGAGAAAACTCCGCAACTTCCTCAGAGATAGAATCAGCACCAAAAGTAAAACCCCAAAATAGTAAGACGATCTCCCGACAGCAGCAATCTCTCTCTCTCTTGTCCCATCAACTTCTTCTCTCTCAGTTATACGCTACAACTGAGTTTGAGTGAATGTGTGATAAATAGAGAGGCTCACTCCTTATTTATACTAATTCCTGACTTGAAAATAACTCACCAGGGCCGACTTCTCTAGGAGAGTCTAATAACCCTAGGGCCCCACAACTGTGGGGACTTTAACCCTTGATCAACAGGAGGGTTACCCACAATGACTTAACGTGACTTGTTTACATTATAGAATCTCCCGATCGAAACATCGGGGCATGACATGAATTAATTACATTACAAACACTTCTTGGAATAAACATCGAGGTACAATAAATAAGTGAATACATTACAAAGTTACAATTACAACAACACTCCCTCTTAACTAGGTGTTGAGGCCTGGAAATTCGCAGGCAACAATAGAAAGGGATTCTCCCCAGTCAACGTTTCCAACTAGCTCGTGACTGTTTGGTATGGGGAATCCGTCCGGTTTGTGGTCCGGCTACCATAGGTCAAGTAACAAAAACAAAAGGTTTTACTGGTTGCGGCCTGGTCCACCGTGTATATTTTTGTATTTTTTGACTTTATTATGATATGCAGATGCCTAATTAACCATGCAGGGTGATAAAGATACATGGATCGTTCACAATGTGATGTGTAGGTTCTTACCTCTCGTCTTAGGACTTGCAAGCATCTAAATCACATATGCAGAAATAAAACTAACTATCTATCTATCTAACTATCTATCCCCGGGGAGCAACCTTTAACTTATTTGTGAGTAATGTGAATTGTGCATGTATCATAAAGAGAAATTATAGATAGCTGATATTTCTTCCTACAACACATGAATGATTAAAGATATTTCAACAATCATATAGCTAATTGTTTTATGAACAACATACATTACTCATGGTGGTAATTCCACAAAATAAACCAGAAATCATTTAAACAAGAACATAGGTTCTGAGAGTTAGAACGATCTCACGGTTAAAGGACAAAAAGATGGAAAAACAAAATAGTTCATCTTTCAGCCATCCACAGCATAACATTTGAAAGTGCCACCAATCTTCCTCCAACAGGCAAACAAGACTTCTTTATTGCAAAGAGAAATAGTTCTTCTTACAATATCGCTTTTCCTGTCTAACTGGGAAAAGCCCCCTTTTTCCCTTCTAAGATTTCTACATTTATACAAAAGGGTGAGACAGGTGGGCTACGCAAAGTAACCTTTGGGCTTCCCAACTCCTCATTTCCCAACGCTTGACTTTTCTCAAATGTTTTTTACAAAATGTTACATATTACAAAAAGTGACCAATCCTTTACGAGGAGGGTCCCACTTGGGCATCTAGAAATTTCTTCCATGCCGAAGCTTCAGAGGCAATGCCCTCAAACATACAAGGCTCTAAAAACTGAATATTGATCTCAAACTTAGCATTCTGGTTCTTTATAGCCTCGATCTTGGCTGCACTCAATCGAAGCTGATCCTCTAGAAGCTGCATGCTGATAGCTGAATGATCTACTTCGCTCCTCAAGATCTGATCATCCAGGGCTTTAATATGCTGTACTTTAGCTTCCTCCTCCTGGTATCTCTTCTGCAACAGCTCCACAAAGGTGTTGTGATTCGGGAAAGCCTCAAGCCTCTACTCGGCCTCTATCTAGCACTGGTTGTAGGTAATGAGAAGCCTTATGAAAAACTCGATGCATGCTCCTTTCGTCTTCTTAACTTCTTTTTTGAAATCCTCCGCGGTATTTATGGCAAATTCCAAAAAGTCATAATCCCACTTGATGGCCTGTGTATCCTTTGATGGCAGTTCTGCTGGAGTTTCTTCATTGTTTTCCAGCCTTGCCATTCTTGCAGTTAGGACTTCAAGGACGTCCTGAGATCGATCTACAAAGTAAGAGGAGGTTTTTAGGATTTCCTCCAATCGGCCGTCTATTTGTAGTACTTTACATCTCTCCTCTTCTATAGCAATCTGTAGCTGTAGTATCTTAGCCTTCTGGGACAAGACATGCTCTTTGAACGGCTGGAGCTTGACCTGCTGCTCCCTTGATTCATCCAGAGCAGTTGTCAGAGAATAAATCTGCTCTTGATGTTTCTTTTTCTGTTCTTGGGAGTGCATATCACTGGCCTGCAAGATAATCTTTTGCTGCTCTTCTAGCTCTTCTACCTTTTCCTGCAGCCGTTCCTTCTCCATCTTCAGCTCTTGATATTCTTTCTGCACTTTCTCCAGGCATTCTTGTGTTGTTTCTCTAACCTGTCTTTCTACTTGGAGTAGCTTCAACTCAGCCTTAGAAGACTTCATTTCCATATGCATGTCTTCATATTTCCTCTTCAGCCTATTGCTTTCTTCTCTTTCTCTTCTCAATGTGTCCTTCAATTGAGTAGAAGAATTTTTGGATAGCTCTAAGTCTGTCATCATCCTGCCGACATTATCTTCTGAATCTTGAATCAGTGCTGCTACGGCTCTAATGGTGAATCTTGGATCTTGTTCTGTTCCCAACATAACAGGCGTATCCGATATCATTTTCCGTGGCAGATCTCCCGTTTCAATATTCCTTTTTGTTCTCTTCACTATCCTCTTTGTTGCCTCGTCATAGAAAAAAGTATTGAAATTAGGGATCTCTTCCCCTTTTTTCTGTACAAAGGGGACCAGCTTCAGTGTAGGGACCATGGGTGTGCTGGAAGCAGGTACTTGTGAGTCCTGAACCTCGGGGTTCTCCACGTCCTGGGTCTGCCCTGCAGCTGTTTCAGAAGCTGACTGCTATGTCTGTGTCAGGGTTAGCCTTTCAGCTTCTTGCTTTTGGAGCTCCTCATCCAACTTCTTTTTCTTTTCTTCTTCTTCTTTCATTGCATCTTCTTCTGCCTTCCTAGCTGCCTCTTGCACAACTTTCATTTTTTCTTCTTCTTCTGTGTGTAGCCACCCTGCAGCTTCTTGTGCCAACCTCTAGGCTTCCTCATTTATTTTTCTAGCCTCTTCATCAGCTTTGGCTTATTCATCTCCCTTCCAACCTTTTGTGGTAATCTTCTTCTTAAACCTTCTTTGCAAGGTTGTCATGTTTACTGCATTTTGGAAGATGGATTCTTCTTGATCCCAATGGTGGGCATACTCAAAATGCATGTTGTTGGCTTTGCAATGTTCAACTACTTTACCGTGAGTATCATTTCTACAGAAGGGCATCTCTCCAAAATGGAACTTTTCTAGCTCTTCTACAAATTCATCAGCATTTTTCACTCTGGTAAACCTGTAGCTTCCTAACTTGAAGGGCAAAGGAGGGTAGGCAGTTTTCTTATGCTCAAACAAGAAGCTCCCTATGCCATCCAAGAAGACCTGCCTGACTGCTTCCTTGTGTATGATGTAGTCAGTGGCGTATTTGGGCAGCAGGGAAGGAGCTCTTGAACCTCCAAACATCCTGAAGTACAGACCATTTTCAGTCAAATAGTAGTCTGCATACTCCTCTATTACTTGCAGTGCCTCCTATGACATACAATCACACTCTTTCAGGAAAATGAGTGTGTATAAGGGCATGATGAAGTGTTCACAGACTTCTCTGTAATGGCTGTGATATTTATGTGCCCACAATGGTTTATAAGCAGAATAGATAGGCCTTCTTTCCCTGTCCCAGATGCACCTGAGGTCGGCGAAAGGCTGATTGCATAATATACAATCTATAAGTATGGAGCTCATAAAGAATTCAGACCTCTTTTGGGACACTCCTCCCAAAGCCGAGGCCAAGCAAGCTGAAAGACTATTTGATACGATGTTGGCCCAGTTGAAAATTGTCCCCTGGGTCGCAACATAAAATATGATTGGGATCCATTATAACTTGAAGAACCTACCATGTGCTCTTCCAAACATCCTGTTCATCATTAAAGCTATGAACCTATAAGGGGCCCTTAAGCTTGTCGTATCGTAATCACCCATCGGTCTGTATCTGTAATTTTTTCCATGCAACAACATCCTTTTAAGAGTCTCTACCAGGTCCATTCTAATGTTTTTCAACCAATCATCAGATAAAAATACTTGGGCTTCTGGAAGGTGGTAATCCAACGCTACATATCCAGGGCTATATGCAGCATAGCTCTGTCTTTCAACATTTTCCAGAATCATTGTTGTGACATCTGCCCGGGGCAGAATCCATCCAATTACTTCAGAGCACGGGAACAACTCTGGTCTGGTGGTGATCTTCATCAGTGAATATCTTTCTATGTTTCCATATATGGACTCTTCTTCTAAGCCCATGTCAGGAACCTCTCTGCGTGTGATCAGTCTATATATTTCTCCCCACTGGTATTCAGGTTCAACACCAGAAATACACTTAGTGTCCTCATATATATATTCATTTTTGGTGGCAGTTTCTACTTCAGGCTCTTCCTCGACCATAGGGGCCTTCTTCTTTTGCCTCTTTGACATTGCAAACTCTTCCTGCCATAAAATTGTAACATTAAGCCATTTTGGCTGAGTGACAAACTTGTATACATCAATGTGCAGTATGTACTTTCTTCTATGCTTAACATGATAGAAATCAGTCAATGAAGAAAATATATGCATATATACCAGCAGGAATGGCCTAACTACCAGAACCATTGAACCACAACGTGCAGTGCTTAGTGATTGTGTCTATGTCTAGCATGCTGAAACATAGTTATGTGCAGTAAACTATGCAAACTACCACTAATTTCCAATACCAACAATTCTAACAATATAATCGGGCAGAAAAAAAAAACCATCTACATTAACATGACTAAAACCTTCCGCTCTCTGCGGGTGCCATTACCATTTCGCTGCGCAGGACAGACAGGGGGAAATACACAAGATTTCAATGGTGTTCCAACCAAACCATGCCCATGCACTTATGGTCAACAAACTAAACACAGTGGCATATCCACTTCCCCCGGCCTGGTCTCGAAAATGACTGCGTGCGAAACGGCGCGGCGAAAAGCCATTGGTTTCTAAAGGGTAAGAGCCACGAGAAAGGATGGAAATAAATCCACAAACCACCGGCAGGAGAAGACAACCCTCCCCCATCAAACATCGCCACACAAGGTAGCTTGGTGCAAACAGTGTAATGGTTGTCTACACCAAACCCCCATTCGCTAAGCACAAGGTCACAGACAAAGGCCGCGGGAAAATACTACTCAACAAGTCAAAACACCCCATCCCTGGACAGTTAAGATAAAAAATCCCCAACTATATAGGGGTAAGGATAACGACCATAGAACAGTCCTAACCACGGGGAAAAACAAAGCCAAACACTTAAACGAAATGGGGAAAGGGCGACAATTAGCCTACCTGGAAATGGTGTGTAACCGGAGTGGAGAGGCCTGTTGAGCTTCACGGTTGAGACACCTGGACTGCGTGTACCAAAAATGGGGGACTGGGCGAGCGTGAGTGGTCGACAGCATGTGATAACAACAGATGGAACGGCAACAGCTGAAAACGCATAGAATAATAAGATAATCCAACAATCCCAAACCCATCAATATATATAGTCAACCTGTGTGGCGGGGAAAATTTAAAAGATCGGACGTCGAATACATTTGGATCGGAAGACGAAAGTGTATTTCTTTCCGCAACGGCGGAAGACCAAACCATAGATCCATCCGTAACAGCGGGGATAACCGGGTGACAAATAACCACGCGTCAGACTTCTAACATCGGAACAAAAGCAGAACCGCAGCTGCAATGGTGGATACCAAAAGGATATCATGCCCCGCCAGATAAGACCCAAATCGGAAGAGTGGATGACTAAAGATCGGAAGGGTTATGCCTTTCGCAGCCGCAACGGCGGAAGAGTAAAGCGTGCGACCTTCCGCAACGATGAGTTTTAAATGACTTAGACGGCTAGAAGGAAAGGATTTCCACAGCCGCAAGGGCTAAAGCCCACGACTTACGGAATCGATGGAAATAACAAACGAATCTGAAACGTTAAAGCAATGATCGGAAGAGGGAGCAGTTTTCGTTCCGCAACAACGGAGAAGGAAATGATAAAAAGTTCCGATGTAAAACTCAAAAAACATCGGAGGTAAAAACAAACAAATCGGAAAGGAATCTGAAGTCAATAATGATTATCCATCCGCAATGGGGAGAGGAAAATCAAACACCTTCTGATTCAGCCATGATGAAAACGAAATTAAAGGAAAATGATGAAGTTTGATCAATCATTGGAATTTTTAAGCGTTAGAAAAATTGAAAACCAGTGGTAGATCGATCCAAGCATAAGGAAAGTCTTTCTGAAAAGTTCTCAGACCAAATCCAAGAAGAAAATCGAACTAATCTAAGCAAAAGGAGGGTCCCAAATTTTTTTGGAATTTTGGGAAATTGTTGCAGCTGCAACAATTGGCGACTACCTGGTGAATCCCAGATTTCTGACTTAACTTCTTCCCAGTGCGAGACTGTCTGAATAAAAGTTGAAAACTTCTAGATGTTTGTATTCCTGAGCCGGCCAAATTATGCATTTGAATCATTAGAAGCAGTTCATTCATTGGGAAATGGTAACAGATCTCTTAGCTTAAGTTCGGTGAGATAATTTCCCAAGACAGAATTAGCAGATTCATTCCCCTCTCCCAGCCTAGTGACAGTGTACTTCATGTAAGGCTCTCTCAAAATTTTAATCCAATTAGGGGTACCCTTAAGAGGCAGCCATAAATGAGACCAGTCTAAAGAAAAATAACCTTTTAATTTGGCAGACCAATCTCTGTTGAGAATAAGCCCATATCCGCCTAGTATGTCAGCCACCATAATGTCAATAAATTGGCAGATCTTGTTGTTTGCAGAAAAGAAAATGAGGACATTTTTCATTTCTCCCACTACTTTGACTCCTGTGCTATCCCATTGAGTTACTCCCCCGGCTGTGGACTCTGGTTGTCCATTAATATTTTTGCAAACCTCAAGTGGCATAAAATTCATCGATGATCCAAAGTCTACCAAGCAATTATGCACATTATGATTCAACACTTCTAGGGTCAAAAGAAAAGGTGGGTTGTCAGCTGTTTCTTCCCATCCTGGTTCTATGTCTTCTTCTCCTGGTTGGTTTTGAGTGGGTATATCCTTTTTAGGCTCCTCAACTTCTTCATTGTTTCTTTGACCAACACCTGCATGTTCTTCTGTAGGTTTAATAGGCTCACTGATTTGATCTACTTCTGGGTTGACAATAGTGACTTTAGGTGTGTCATCTTTAATGTTCACAACTACCTGCTTCTTGACATTCTCTTGCAATTTTTTAATATTTGAAATTATTGTATTGTCTTTAATTGCCAGGTCTGTACCTTCTGTTGATGTTGGTGTGCATTCAGACTTGAGGGCATTCTCTTCAGTGTTGAAAAGTGAGACACCATTCCATAAGAACAGGGTATCATCATCTTGTTTTTGGCTTTTCTCTTCTTCCTTACCACCTTCTTTAGTCAATTTAGAGTCCAACAGCTTATTCATCACCAATGTCATTGAATTCAGCCATTGAGGACACTTCTTTTTGGAATGAGGTTGTTGATGGAAAGTGCAAAACTTATCCTTCCCTACTTCTATTATGTTCATTGATGGCAAATTTGGTGGAGGTATTTTCCATTGGGTGCTATCCTCCCTTTTTTGGCAGTAGGGTTTGATATTACTCTGGACTTCCCTTTCCTTTTCCAACTTTATCACCCTATTGGATAGCTTCTGCATCATTCTTAACATTCCTTCAAGGTCACTTGACTGCTCCTCCTTACGCTCAGAATAATCTTCTACGCTCTCTCTTTCAGCTTCTACCCTTTCAGCCTCTTCATAAGTTTCTGACAATGTAGGATTGGCTTTCATTTTGGCGAACATGGCCAGATCAGGCCCTAAAGCTGAAGTATAATATTCAATCAAAACTTTATCAGAAGGCTTATCAGCTACAGAAAAATTCTTAAGATAAGCAGCAAACCTCTGGGTGAAACTATGCACTTTCTCTTTTCTTTCTTTCTTCAAAGTTCCTAGCCCTTTCATTAGTGCTGCATGAGTTTTCTAGGCTGCATATTTATTTCTGAATATTCTTTCAAAAGTATCCCAGTCTGGGATCGAGTTTGCGGGCAGGGCAAAGTACCATGAAGCAGCTGCCCCTTTCAAGGTATGAGGGAATAATCTACAGACAACATCTTCATACTCCCCAGCCCTTAACCCTTCTACCGCCAAATAGAAACTTTGTAAGTGGTCATCTACAGCAATCCTTTCCTCAGGGTCAAACTTAGGCAGCAACTTATCAAAAGCTTGAGGTAGGTTATGCAATGGAGGTGTGACGTTCAAAGGGGATCTAGCTCTCCAAGCGGGTAATGGGTTGGGCTGATTCACAATTACACCAGCCATGAGCACAGGTAAAGGAACAAAGTCTGAGTAAAGAGCAACGTAGGGTGAGAACAGGCTTACTTACTTCAAAGGTATAACCGAAACATGTAAGTACTTGGGTCAGGTTACAAGCTTCAAAACATCTGCTGGTGGGGTAATCTTGGGAAAAATAAGTTTCCATGGCTAGCCATGCACTGGCGGCCCTCCTTCTAGCGCCAGAACTGTTGAGGCCTGGAAATTCGCAGGAAACAACAGAAAGGGATTCTCCCCAGTCAACGTTCCCAACTAGCCCGTGACTGTTTGGTATGGGGAATTTGTCCGGTTTGCGGTCCAGCTACCGTAGGTCAAGTAACAAAAACAAAAGGTTTTATCGATTGCGTCCCTGTCCATCATGTATATCATGGTTAACTTTAGGGGCGAATAGTCGCACAAGGGTGAAATTAGGGGCACTTAGAAAATTTGGAGGGCGAATGTTTATAAAGAAAGTTTTTTCGAAATTTTAAATAATTCGCTCAAAATTTAAATAAAAAATAATAGTAATTAGGGTAATATCCCCCTTCATTTCCGGAGGGAGAGGCCAAAAAACTTATTTCCCTTCCCCGATTCTTGTAAAATTTGTTCCCATCGCCCATAGAAATCACTCGAATCTGTTAAAAATACCTTATTCGCTTGGGATTTATGGCTATGAAGATTTTTATTGGAAGTTTCGCCTTCGATTTTGGTTGTAAATCCAAAACAAGGGTATTTTCGCCCATCGATTTCCCTTTTCGAGAATATATTTGCAGAAAATCGTCCCTAAATCGTGGAAATGGAGTGTATTGGTAAGAATTTCGCCCTATATAATAACGTAATCTAGTTTCAGAGGTGAATACTATTCAATTTGGAACTTTGGGTTATTTGGGAGTTGCAGGTTAAGATTATTCCGAGTTTACTGGTTCAATTTGGAACTTCGGGTTATTTGGGAGTTGCAGGCTAAGATTGTTTCAAGTTTATTCATCTTTCCAGTTTAGGGGTTTCCAGTTTGAGGCCCTAGTAGCTAGAACCCGCGGTGGTAGATCAAACCCCATGCAACTCCGGATCAAGAATCAATATTAATGAAGACTTTTCAGGTTGAGGCCCTAGTAGCTTGAACACACAGTTCGTAGAGAGATCAGGTAATCTTTGTTTAAATCCGGCTCACAATATGATCACAATGAAGTGCAGCTTTCTGTGATTTTCAGTTTCTCTGCATCTGTTCAGTTTTTTTGGGTTAAGTCCATTTTCAAAATACGGGTAAATCCCAGTAGTATTATGTGTGTTCTTTATCACAAATTCAAATTTTATGTCTTCTTTATCAGAAATGCTACTGGGTAAATCCCAGTAGCATTATGTGTGTTCTTTATCACAAATCCCATTTTTTTTGGGTTAAGTCCATTTTCAAAATACGGGTAAGTCATCAGCCATCGTGGCAAGGATTATTATTTAAATATGATAGGGGTTGGGCGCAGAACCTTCTGCGAATAGGTTCTGAAAGATATATATTTCTTTCTTTTATGCTTAATATGATTAATATCAGTAACATGCTGTTGATTTTGGTTGTCCTATCGATTAGTATTTTTTCACTGACATTTCAACTTTTCAACGTGAAATTATGACATACAAGCCTAATTTTCTCGTTTTACATCAAAAACCACTCCACAATTCATAGAGGATTGATATGTATCTAAATGACCACCATAACCCATAGGCCACAATTACTGAGTATCCTCCAAGCTCCATTCGTAGCCAATTTTTTGACGAAGCTATCAAAGTCTTTAAGTAAGCTTGACCTTAAATCATCTTACTTAATTTACAATGCTTACATATATCTTTATTATCTTTGTAGTCTTATGAGATCGTTCACATCCATCAGGGAAGCTCTGTCTATATACACGTCTCCGCTTGTATAAAACTTAGTCATTAAGGGAAGTACTTAGTGAATTAAGGAAAGGAACTA